>JANAVB010007596.1:1698757-1731257 GCA_029216955.1 Iris pallida
GTTGGTTTTTTTAAAGTCAGAATTAACCTGCTATCGGCAATGGTGTGCCGAGTAAATGCAGGTTTGAGGACTTTCGGTGATGAGCTAATCAACAATGCTCCTTATCGGAACGTCTTCCCCAGGGTAGAAATGCCCTATACTTATTTGATGGGCTGGTTGTTGCACCACAACTGCAATCTGTTGCCACCAGGCCCAAGAGATGATGCGGAGGTCTTCCTCCAAAAATTCAGCAAAGCTACATGGACTGCCACGACGGTGGCAGATACCCGGGCAGTTTTGAACAATTCTTATGGTTGGAACTTTTTCTGTACCCGGCCACAAGTTCCAGCTGATTGCTTTGGCATTCAATTTGAAGAAAGTCGATGGAGGAGCTTTATTGCCACCATCAGTCTTCAGATGGTTACAGTGCATCAGACCCTCTCACCTGATGTACAGAAATGAAGATAATTGTGCGTTCGAACCATATCTACCCAGTAGGTTCGCTCGCCAATTTGGGTTTGACCAACTTCATGTTGGTAACCCCTCTACAGTTTTCGTCACTATAGGAAACTACTTGATGGTGCAAGGGGTTGGAGATATTTCAGTACTGCCCGTACTGGTGCCAAATTTAGAGTCTCAACCGTTACCAGCACTACAGAGCTACGTATACTTCATACGTATGCTCAATTTTATGCTTCAATCTGTTCCTTCGCCCATGGCTACAACATGAGAGTTAGTCTGAGATGGCCTAAGGAAGGAAATATTGAGGAGCCAGTCAGGGTACCAACAGACATCCCTGACGATACTGCCGTTCCAGATCCATATCTGGAAGTTATCCCTACGGGAGTTGGGAAGAAAGCTGTAGAGCCTATTATTATTGGCAAATTTCGTAAACGGAAACAGAGTGCAGCCGACACACTTCCAAAGAAAACCCCGAAGAAGAAGAAGAAGAAGGCTACCACAAAAAGACCTTCCAGATCAAGAGCCTCTACCCCGGAGAGTGATACTCAGGGGATGAACCGCAACATGTACCATCTTCTTTAGTTCACCCTGGGAAAGGATCTTCAGTACCTCAACTAGCAGCACCTGCATTAGTCCTGTCTTCGGGACGCCTCAGCTCGTCGCTTCACTTAACTTCACCTCAAAAGGCAAAAGCTGTTGAAGATACTGTTTCAACCCCTGTTGTCAATCCTGAACCTATCCTCTCTGATGAACTAGGTCTTGACCTTGGTGTTGATGACTGGGATGGGGACTATGACTCCTATTTGGCACGTTCCACACCTACTCCAGGTAAATATAATTTATATAAAATCCATATAAGTTATGATTTTTGTATATTAACTTATATTGTTTAATTTTTTGTAGGTGTTATCATTTCTCCAAAGCTGGTGCTCCTCCTCCTCCTCAAGAAAAATTTATGAGAAAAATAGGAATCTGAGAAGGAGGCTTCTTCTTCAGAAGAGGAAGATGCTCAAGAAGAGGTGTCACGAGAACCCGAAGTGGAGTCTCAAGAAGAATGTCCTCCATCATTGGAGGTACAACAAGAGCCAGAAATACAGGTTTTGCCAGAAGTGTTCTCTCCTGCTAAGGGCAAGGATAAGGAAAAACTACAGTAGATCTTACTGTAGATGATGAGGCTGTTGAGGAAGAACTAGATTTTAATGAAGAATCAGTTGTAGAAGAATTCACTACAACTGAAACACTTAAAGATCCTACAGAGCCAATAGTTGCAAAAGGTAATGAAGGCGTACTCAAGTCACCAACTGAAACTGGAAAAATTATAACAGCATCCTCCCTGTTTACTATTGATCCAGTACAAATCTCTAAAGAGTCAATGCCAGAACCGGAGTCAACTGCTCCAACTGTCACTCCACCCGCACATATCATCGCCATCGGAACTCCAGAAACGTGGAGTAACAAGTACTGAAGACGTGATCCCTGAAGCTCCCAAGGATCAGTTGGCTATGGTAGCGATGACAACATCGTCTATATCTCAGTCTGCTATTGAAACAACCATATCTGCTCCTAGTCTTCGGAAAAGAGACTTGGTAGAGATTGCTGCAACGCCACGCTCAAATGCAGAAATGAATCTCTTAGTCGAGATTCATACTGAAGCTTTTTATAAGACACTGGCAGCTTTGATTGACATGGTCCTGAATAGGGGCCTCAGTTATGAAAGCTTAAAAGGTGCGATTGTTTTCACTATCAGAAACGTTGCCATGTTTAATGATGTTGAGAGAGCAACTGCATTGGAAAAGGTGGTAGAAGAACTTGAGCAACCTATTAAAGAATATATGAGGCTGACAAGTAAAACTACTGAAAATCTCATTCAAGTTGAGTACGAAACTTTATCAGCTAAATATACTGCTCGAGAGACTACTTTCAATAACTCTCTCAGAGAACACAGCAGCAAAGTCGCCAAAGAGAAAGCTTTCTTGGCTGATGCAAAGCCTCAGTTGGAGAGTTATAGAGAAGTCTATGACACTTCGAATACGAAAATTCAGGAACAAAATGATAAAATTCGTGAAGTGAAGGCCGAACTAGCTCGTCTGAAAGCTGAGAAGGAGCAATTAATAGCAGCTCGTAACAAATATTTGACACAGAGCTCAATTCTGGAAGAACAAGTTTTTGGAGCTGAATCTACTATCAAACTCCTTGATGATGCCAGGGATAATCTGATAGCTACTTTCGCTAAGTTTTCTCCCATTTGCACTCCAGAGGCCCGAAGAAAGGTAGCTACTGAAAATGTAATAGGCTCTCGTGAGAAGCGTTTGGCAGAGCTCCAAAAATTGCTAAAAGATATATCTGCTCCACCTTAGGCAATAAGGAGCTTTTGTAATCTTTTATCTTATTTATTCTGTAATGTTCACAAGAAATGAATAAAATATTCGTTTTGTGATCCTATCATTTATTTTGAAATTAAATAATAGGTATGAGATAGAAAACAATTATCAGATGTAATATGGACATGACAAGTCTTCCAAACTCAATAAATTGTATCTATTCAGAGGTAATATGGACATAATAGATAGTAAAATCTCGTTTTCTGTTTAGAGTATACAATACTATCAGAGGTAATATGGACATGACAGATCGTAACAACTCAAAGAAAAATAGATTAATAACTATTCAGAGGCCAAATGGACATGATAGATAGGAAAAATAAGCAGACTTAATATTTATTCAGAGGTCATGAGAACATGATAAATAACAAATCCAACTTTTTAATCAACTGATAAGACAAAAGATTAAAATTTCTCTCCAAGGAGACAAGTAATCAGCTTAACCAAACATTAGTAGCTGGGAAATAAGGAAAAAATTCAAACATAATATTTCTTCAAGAATTTGCCATTGATCGACATCATGAGCAAGTCACCAATAGGTTTAGACAACCTATAGGCACCGTTGGAGAAGACTGTCTCAACGATATAGGGACCTTCCTATTTTGCTTGGAATTTCCCTTTGCTCTTATGAGTCATCACCATCGGTCTTCGAACAGCTAAAACTAGATCACCGACTTTAAATACCCTCTCTTTCAATTTACGATTAAAAGTTCGAGATATACGGGCTTGATATAGTTCAATATGTTGTTGCGCTTGAAGACGCTTCTCATCCAATCCTTCAAGTTCTTGGAGCCGTAAGCGATCATTGTTCTATGTAGTTAGCTCATTAGCAATGGCTATTCTAAGAAATGGAATCTGGATTTCCAGAGGAAGAACAACCTCACATCCGTAAACCAGTAAAAATGGTATAAAACCAGTAGAAGTTCGGACCGTCGTTCGATAAGCCCATAAACATTCTCTAAGTTTTTCATTCCAATCACGTTTATTAGAAGAGACAAACTTGTTGAGAAGTTTGATGATCGTCTTGTTGAAAGCTTCGGCTAAACCATTAGCAGCTGGATTATAGGCCGTAGAAGCCAAATTTTGAATCAGATTCTTATCACAGAACCGATAAAATGCCTGACTGGCAAATTATGGTCCATTGTCATGAATTATCCGTCAAAGAATTCCGAAGTGATAAATTACATGGTGTTTAATGAAGCTAATCACATTAGATATTTTTACTTCAGCAAGGGGAACTGCTTCTGCCCATTTAGAAAAGTAATCGGTTATAGCCAATATAAACCGATGTCCTTTAACGGAAGGAGGGTTAATCGGACCAATGATATCCATACCCCAAGCTTCAAAGGACCAAGAGGCTACCGTAGGATATAGAAATTCAGACGGTTGATGAATAAAATCAGCATGAATTTGACATACTTTATACCTTCTGGCATAGTCCACAGCATCTGCTATCATAGAAGGCTAATAATGCCCCATTCTTCGAATGCGGTCTTGTAATTTTGGACCTGGTTGATGAGCACCACAGACACCATCATGAGCTTCACGGAGTGTTTGTTTAGCTTCACTTTCTGAAAGACAGTGCAGCAAGAGTCCATCATATGAACGACGATATAACATATGTAAAGATGAATCATAATAGAATCGAAATGATCGTCTCTTAATTGATGCAGCTTCTTTTGGATCTTCAGGTAAAATCCCATGAACCGTATAATCAATGAATGGACTTCTCCAATCCCTCTGCTGGGAACTTGACTCTGTAGTATAACTCTGTTCAACATACAGATTATTCTTGACACAGAATAAATCTCGGTCCAACAAAGTAATAGTGTTTTGTCTTCGAATAGGAACAGCCAAGTCTGCAGCTAAGCTATCAAGAGCATCAGCTTCCAAATTCTGAGAACGTGATACAAATTCGATGAAGAATCCTTTGAATGAAAAGACCAATTCAATTACCACTTGATGATAAGGGATGAGATCAGGATTTCTGACTTCATATGTCCCTCTAACCTGATTAACAATCAGTTGAGAATCTCCATAAGCTTCCAGGAAATCAATGTCCAATTGTTTTGCTACTTGGAGACCGATCAGCAGAGCATTATATTCTGCTACATTGTTGGAACATGGCTCATTGAGAGAATAAGTATGGTATATGACCATTTTGTCAAGAGAAACCAAGATGATTCCTACTCCGGAGACAATATTGCCTTTAGGTCCAACCCGTGATGCTCCATCAAAGTATAATTGCTAAATATAATCCTTTAAAGTCATGTTGTAATCCACGACTTTATCTGGAATATCTTCATATAGCTTTGATGTTTCAGGTATAGGGTGAGCAGCTAAGAAATCAGCTAATGCTTGACCCTTCACTGATTTTTGAGGTACATAGACCATGTCATAAGGAGTGAGCAACATCGCCCAGGTAGCTAACCTGGAGTTAAGAATGCTCGGTTTTCTCATTAATACTCGAATAGGATTTATTCTGGAGAAGACATGAATAGTCTGTCCTGACACATAATATCGTGTCTTTTGAATAGCAAAAACCAAAGCCAGACATTCCTTTTCTATAAGAGTATACCTGTGTTCAGCTTCGACCATCATTCGGTTAAGATAATAAATTATCTGTTCATGACCCATATCACTTTTCTGTATAAGAAGAGCACCAAGTGAATGATCCAAAGCTCGAACATATAGCAAAAATGGTCTTCCTACCACTGGAGGTACCAGAACAGGTGGATTTGTAAGGTATTCCTTGATGTCATTGAAGGCTTTCTGATATGCTTTATCCCAGACAAATGATACACCTTTCTTTAATAGACGAGAGAAAGGTTGGCATCTCCCTGAGAGATTGGATATAAATCTCCTGATATAAGCAATGCGACCTTGGAAGCCGCAGAGTTCTTTTAGATTGCGTAGGGGACGCATTTCAAGAATTGCTTTAATCTTATCAGGATCAACATGGATACCTTGAGAAGTGATGACAAATTCCAAAAACTTGCCACTAGAAACCCCTAAGAAAGACTTAGTAGGGTTCATTTTCAATTGATGCTGACGCATCAATTCAAATACTGTTTTCAAGTCTTGAATGTGATCATCCTTTGATCGACTTTTAACGGCAATGTCATCTACGTAACATTCAACTGTCTTTCGTAGATGTTCTTGAAAGATATTGCTTATAGCCCGTTGATACGTGGCACCGGTATTTTTAAGACCAAACGGCATAACCGTATAGCAGTAAACTCCAAGGGGTGTACGAAAAGCAGTATGCTTCTCATCTCCTGGATGCATCTTAATCTGATTGTATCCTGAGAATCTGTCCATGAAAGACATGCGTTCAAAGCCGCATGTATTGTCTATCATGACACCAGTAATCAGAAGTAGAAATTCGTCCTTTGTACAAGCTGCATTAAGATCTCGAAAATCTATGCAAACTCGAACTTTTTCGTTCTTTTTCATAACAGAAATAATGTTGGCAACCCAGTCTGGGTGTTGTTCTTCACGAACAAAGCCACATGTAATCAACTTTTTGACTTCCGCTTCAATTACATCCATCATATCTGATCGAAAATGCCGTTGCTGTTGTTTTACAGGCTTGGCATTAGGAAGAATATTGAGTTTATGAGTAGCAACTTTAGGATCCAGACCCGACATATCCTCATAACTCCATACAAAGATATTAATATATTCTTTGATCAGTTTTATCAACTCTTCCTTTTCATCCTCGGAAAGGTTTTTACTGATAAATATCGGCTTAGACGTAGTTCCATCTCCAACATCAATCTGGACGATCTCATCCTCTGTAGGTGGCTGTCGCTGTTCAAAATAAAGTTCCCACTGAGTGTCCATCTGTTAAGCCCAAGGGTCATTTTCAAATGGCTCAGATTCACCATCAGTTTGAACCATGTTAACTGAGAATACATACACAGATTCATCATAATAGTCTTCTCCATCATATGAGGAGTATGATGTATCAGATTTGATGAATTGGATTTCTTCCGAATCTGATGATTGTGAAGAGCTAGAAGAGAATTCTTCTTGTATATCGTCATTAAACATGTGGGATGGATCATATTCCAACCTATGACGAGTTTTCTGGTAAAACGGGTCACCACATAATGGTAATCATCTACCCTTGCCTTGATTGAGACCTTGCATAGTCTTCAAATCATATTCCATATTCTGGATAATCTTGAGAGATTGTTGACTATATTTGTTAATTCAGATTCGTCCTTTATCTTTATCTCTAAGATTATCTGTCTGAGCAACAGGGATATTTCTAGCCAGGCCGAACACAATTTGGCGCTTGTTTTTCTTATCAGACGGAACCACAAAATAGGATTCTTTATGACGTCTATAAGTTACACAAGCTTGTGATGACGAGGAAACAGAAAGAAGATAAGGAGAAGATATTAGGAACCTTTGAGCATAAGGTCCAACATCAACATGAGGAGGAAAGGAATTTTCCTTATGGTCAATGTATATGGTTTCCTCTGTATCTATGTCATCTTTATATTGATGACTTTGATCATCAGAAGATAAAGTCATTCTTTCAACAAATTTGACAGTCATATACTCAAAAAGGAAATCTTCATTGATATTAGAAAGTACAGAATGATCAATATTTATATCATTTACAATTTGACTGCTACGCTTCGGATTAATCATTAACGGACCGTCATCTGTCTTCTGCGTAGACTTGCCGAGGTTGATGATCAATGGTGGTTCTGGATCATTCGTACGAGAAGTACGTCCCTTGACTTTGATCATAAGAGGTTGAACTTGGCTCTTGGCAGGAATATTCACTGATTCCTCAGATGAAGCTCGAGTTCTTCCTTTGATTTTGAAAGATTAACCACAAGAGTTTCCTTTCCTTTCCCATTACGATTGCCAGAATTATTACCAGAAGAGCCTTTCTTTCCTTTGTCTTCTGAGGCAAAGATCATCCCGTGTTTACGAGCCAACCTACCATTGGTCTCGGCAGAAATAGCTGCTATAATAAACGATGCCCAATCTGTAAATTGGGAACCCGTAAAGACAGCAATGGATGGTCGCAGATTCATCTTGCATATGTCAATCAATGCTGAATCTGGCATACCCGGAGGCATCTTCAAAGTTGTCTGTCGGAAGTGTTCGATGAACGTCCGAGTATCTTCTTTCTTCTTTTGTTTGATTTATATTAAGGAGGACATGTTCATGTCCATGCGTCCCTCATAGAACCGGGAAAGAAATATTGCTTTGAATTTGTCAAAAGACGAAATGCAATTGTCGGGTAAACTGCGATGCCAGTCATATGCAGAACCCGTCAGGCACCCGATGAAAACCCGAGTGAGAAGAGCATCATTCTTCTGTAGATGCACAGTCATAATATCAAAGTAATTGATATACTGACTAGGAGAAGCTTTTCCATCAAATAATACCATCGATTGTGGCTTGAATTTCGGAGGAAAGGGTACATCATTCCAATGAGGAGGGAAAGGTTGCTTAATCCCTAACCTCTGGAGCTGATCCTTGTGCTTCAGAACTTCAAATTGTGCTTTGAGCTCACGTACTGCTTGAATAGCTTTACTAGTTTGAGGAAGCACATTTGATTGAATGGTTGTTGGATGTACCGTAACCCCCACCGGAGGTGGTACATCTTCTGGAATGATGGGATCTGGAGATGCAGAATTTTGGTTAACAGCAGGCACTTGAATATTCAAAGGTATATCAGCCCCTTGACTATCTTGAGTTTGTGCTTCTACCTACACCGGTGTTACTACTGTCGGCTGAGCAGTTTGCTGAGTCATTATTATTTGATGCATGCTTTGCATCATAGTAAGCATGTCTTTCAATGATTGCTCAACGGCAGAGAGATATTATTCCGTATTAGCAGATGACGTCTCCGGTTCATCTCTAATAGCATAGGATTCAACCTCCCTTGAGGATACAGAGGGATTGGTATAGAGGTATGAATCGACACTATCAGTTTCGGACTCAAAAGATTGGGTACCCCCAGCTTCTGAATCAGAAGTCTGCAACTGTCTTTGTCTTCTTGATCGAGTATTCTGATACTCCTTCAAAGGAATCAAGAAGTCTGTTGAATTGTTGTTGACCTGGAGTTTGGGACGAGTTGCGTCTAGGACGTCGTCCTCTGTTGGTATGAGATGCCATGTTGACTGACGCATATAACAATTTATGTTCTTGGTCATCAACTTGTTGCTGAGGCTCGTTGAAGCTTAATCGATCAAAAACTGACCGCTTAGACGCCGAACAACAACACTTGATTACAATCTGATGACACTCATAATGATAATTTTCTTGGGGGAGTATCACAGGAGATTGTCTGTTTTTATGCTTTTGTACTAGCAACTCGCGTAAATCAGAAGGAGTAGAGGAAGTAGTCTTCTTTATTACATTTGGGCTAGAGAAACGTTTAGTCCCTTGTGTATAAAGGAGATTACTGGCTGCATTAGCAGAACCAAACTGTACATTTTTACGCGCTTGGAGTTGTGTGCGTAAATCTTGGGATTTTTGAGCACAAAGAACTCCATCAACATTACGCATAATTTGAAGGTTTGGTACCTTGCATAAAGCAGTATAAGAAGGTTGTTGGTTGAAAACAGAAGTTTTACCAACTATGTTTTTATGCTTCATGCGTGCAGGTAAATTCACTTTAGATGCACATGCATCATTGTGAATCTTATCTACACTGTCACAGATAGGAGATTTACCTTTACGCGTAGAGCGTAAAACATGAGTATCTGCCACGTCATAGACGGGAGACTTTCCTTTACGTATGGAGCGTAAATTTTGAGTGTCTACCACGTCACAGACGGGAGACATATTTGTACGTCCAGAGCGTACAACTTTGGAGTATATCGCGTCACAGACGGGAGACATGTTTGTACGCATGGGGCGTAGAACTTGATTTTTACGCTCAGAGCGTAAAACTAGATTTTTACGCTCAGAGCGTAAAACTGGAGTGTCTGCCACGTTACAAACGGGAGACTGATTTTTATGCCTATGGCGTATCACCGAAGTAGAGACTGCCTCATCACAGATGGAAGCCTCCACAACAGGAGTAGGAAGGATTCCTTTGCCTTCAGAGACAGCAGGGAAATCCGAGGATGCTTTGGATTTGGGAATCCAAACTTTTTGTGCCTTCCGCAATTTCTGAACATTGGAGCAGCGAGTACTACCCCCAGTCCGGAGCATTTCTTCGTAGACAGTCTGGTCGAAGTGCACAACCAGAGTCTTCTTTGTCGATCCGACCGACACATCATCATATTGAGCAATTTCCTTCTCGTCAGAGGAGAAGGTCGTCCCCAGCAGAGTCGTCATTTCATTTCACTTAACAAAATGCCTAAAATTGGCTTTTGAAAATAAAACAAGAAAAAGTACAGAAAGTACAAATATTCTGGGAAGTATTGCTATGGAAGTCTAATCTGAAGGCGATCACTTTGTTCCTTGGACCATATGATGATGATGAAGAGTACTGCTAGAAGATAAACAGCCGGAAGAACTGTCACCAGAAAGGTATCGACACACTTGGGCACTGATGGCGAGGTCAAATGCTCTCCTGCTTTGCTTCTTTCTGTTCTGGAAGAAATATTGAAGAAGAATGCTCTGGAAAATCAAAGTCTCTAGGCTCTGATCTCTATGTATCCTCCCCTCGTTCTGAATAAGTCTATTTATAGACTTGTCCCTTTGCGCGTAAAAAGCAACAAAGTCCCGTCTTTACGCTAGTAACTGTCACCCACGATGGAAGTCACCCTCTACACACATTGACACGTGTCCCATTATTTCAACAAAAATAGGAAGCACGTACACATGTTCCTCAATAAGTGTGGCATGAAAGCCACGTAGACAAACCACGTTTTCAAGTAGTCAGGAAGGATCGGGCATAAAAAAATGACCCAAAATATGCCCAGAGCGTAAAGTGGCAAATTGGCGTAAAAACAGCCCAAAATAAACTTCTCAGCGTAAAGTGGCTAAAATAGCCTTGAGCGTAAAACTTAGCCCAAATCGACTTTACGTCCACAATAGCTTTGAGCACAAAAGCTCGAATAGCTATAGTGCGTAAAAAGAAGTAATTTTATTGAGCGTAAAATAGCCTTCTCTGCACACCATACGACAAGTATCGAGTTTGGTAAAAATCTGATCTTCTCGACTTCTGTTTGCATGCTGTCAGCATAATCATTCTGTCAAATCAAATCTTCTACATTAAATACGGCCTAACAGTTTGTCTTCAAGCGTAAAATTCAATGAACTGCCTTGGAGTAAAGTAGCTCGCGTAAAATTCAATGCAAATAGCCCTGGCGTAAAATAGCCTATTGAGCGTAAAGCTCTATTTTCTTGACTTGGTCTATGAAGCATTTTTTTACGCTCCTACACCTAGGTACAGCAATCTAAGTACAATTGTTTAGTTTTTCTGGGGAGTGACGGTAGAGGCTCGAGAAAGCGACGGCAGTTCTGCCTCCTTGGACGATCGGACGTTGCCTTGGCTCTGATAAAGAAATGCTCTCGAAATGTGTGGGAAGACTCTTCTGGGCGTGCCTTGTTCTCTCTGTGTATCCAGTCTGGGGGGTTTGCAAGGGAATGGCACCTTGCTATTTATAGGAGTGGGGTGTGATCATTAGGGTTTGCAATGATTGCCCCTTAAAAAGTCGGCGGTTTGGGGATTAATTACCATTTTCCTTGATTTTGCTTTGTTGGCAATTAATTTGGGCCGTTAATCTTGATTGCAACAAATTTGGGCAGTTAATGTTGATTGCGCCAAATTCGTATGGACAATTAATGTTGATTGCCATGAATCTTCGTGATTTGTTATGACAAGCTTGGATCTCTTGCCACGTGTTCAATCTGCTTGATTGCAATAAATCTGATTTGATCCGGGTAATTGTGATGATTGTACTAAATCTAGTTGTTGGGATTTGTTGATAAATTTTGATTGATTTGGTGCCACGTGTCCAACCATCATTATGCTGCGAGCCGTAGGAACGCGGAGGGAAAACTGATCTTCTGCCATGTGTCCTAACCGTGAGCCACAGGGACAGGGTGTCTTGACAGAGCCACATGAGGGTGGCTTCTCAGGATTTGAACCGCATGAAGGTGGCAGCCGCATAGGTGTGGCTTCCAAAATCTGAGCCGCATGAGAGTAGTTTCCCACTGAACCGCATAAGCCTGGCCACGTGTCAAGGCTGCATGGGCGTGGCCTCTCAGCATTTGAGCCGCATGGAGCTGGTCCCCATGATCCGAGCCGTATGAGAGTAGCGGCTGCATGGGGGTGGCTTCTCAGGATTTGAGCCGCATGAAGATGGCCCCCATGATCCGAGTCGCATAAGAGTTGCGGCCGCATGGGGGTGGCTTCCATCTGAACCGCATGCGCCTGGCCACGTGTCAAAGCCGTATGGAAGATTTTGGGATTTGATGGATTGTGATGTCCTTAAAGATTTTATTTGTTTCCCTGGGAGCACTCCTTTATGTCAGAGTCATCATTGCAGCTTCATGTCAGAGCTGTCAGTTCACTTTGTCAGAGTTGTCTTGTTGTGTCAGAGCATTAAATGAGGCTACTGCTTAATGGCCAGCTGTAGAGGGCGAGCCGCATAAGGCCACGTGGCTTTTACTCGAGCCGCATGGCTATGTTGGCAATTTTTGAGCCGCATAAAACTCGTGAGCCGCATGAAGCTTTGAGAGATTCTATGAGCCGCATGAGACTCCCTCTGTTTTCAGCCGCATAGGATTTTCTGTTCATTTCTATGCTTCTACAAGACCCCCTTCAAAGTTTTCAATTTGAATAATTGAAATACTTTGAATGAGAAGCATGGCTATGTCCATGTAAGCTCTCCTGGCCGCATAAGATATTCTGGCCGCATGGACTTCCTAGCCGCATGGAATGTCTAGCCGTATGGATCCCCTGGCCGCATGGACCGCTCTGGCCGCATGCTGTCTTTTCTGCCACGTAGGCATTATTAATTGCCCTTGATTCATTTTTTGATTTAGAGCCGTCTTTTGGAAGAATCCCAAGAGTCGGTTCATTAAATATGTGGACTCTTTTTGCTTTGATGAATCTCCTTTATGAGAGGGGACGAAATCCTAGGAGTCGATTTTGCCTGCAGCACACTACCCGAAGCGTTTATTGGTCTACGTGCCCCCCCTTTGTCCTCCTATAAATAAGGGTAATTTGGAGAAAGAAACTCTTTACTCTCTTCTTTTACTCGAACCTTTCTTGCCCTAGGCTGCCGTCTTCTTTTTCTTCTTCTTCGATCAGTAATGGCTCCCATGACTTCCAAGGCTGCGGTAAAGGTTAAGGGAGTGGCTTCTACGTCGGCTGCGGCACCTGAAGTTCATCCCGACGTTCATCCCACCATTGCTGGTAAGGATTTGGGAGGATCGTATGCTTCAAAAACCCTAACAAAGACGGCTCTGTTGTATGTTTTATGTACAAGCCTTTAATGCGTCCTTCGTCTTCATCGAACTGTTCAAATTGTATGGGCCGCATGTACGTCCCATGTCCGAGCCGCATGGGGGGTATACCCCATGTCCGAGCCGCATGGGAGTTGTCTAGCGGCCGCATAAATACTTCACAAACTGAACCGCATAGTGATCCGTCGAACGAAGCCGCATAAGTCCTTCTGAATCGAACCGCATGAAGCCTCCCTCAAACAAGACCGCATAGGATCATCTGGACTGGGCCGCATAATGCCCTGCTAAGCAGAACCGCATAAGCTTATGCTAAACAGAGCCGCATGAGGCTGCACTAAATCGAGCCGCATAAGCTCCTCTGAATTGGGCCGCATGAAGCCTCCTCAAACAGGACCGCATAGGCTCATCTGGACTGGGCCGCATAATGCCCTGCTAAGCAGAACCGCATATGCTCACGCTATACTAGGTTGGTTTCAGCTGGCCATCTTCTAACTTTTTTTCATCTTTGATTCTTGCAGCATCCCTGCCGAAGGTTGAGATCGTTGTGAAGGAGGAGATGCTGCCCCCTTTCATCCAACAAGATTCATCGTTCGTTAAGGAGGAGGTGATTCCAAAAATGGAGGAACAGGAAGAAGAGTTGTCGCCTATAGGGGAGGGAAAGACTCCCAACATTGGAGTTGCTGTAAAGGAAGAGCACCAGTCTGAGGGTGGTAGTATTGGGAGTTCTGACCCTCCTTCTCCGGGCGGGAGTCTTACTCAAATAGATCCTTTATATGAAAAATGGTTGAGAGAATGGTATATACGCTCCCACAACTAGGATTCGTGGGCTCCCATAAATGTCCGTCTTTATCTTGATATTTCTGTCTGTCTTTAGCCGTAGTTTGTGTTTTGCTTCTTTTGGACATCAATGTAATCTTTTTTTCTTCTTGTCTGAATGAACGATGGAGAACTTTTTTGGCTTGCTCATGAGGTGTAGTCATGTGACTGCAACTGATTTTGAATGAACAGAATACATTCGCTCTATTCTTTGCTTGCAGTAGTTGCCCTAATGAGAGACTTTTTGTGGACCTATTATCCTTGGCGTACCCTGGTTCTGGGTACAGATAATAAGTTGAAAGAGAACCAACATACTTACTCAGAGATAATGAGGACGTGGTAAATATGAGGGTTTCTTCAATGGAGCCTTCCTACTGAGAGGTAATGAGGACATGGCAGGAGTGGACTCCATGAAGGATACATAGAACAACTCAGAGGTAATGAGGACGTGGAAGTTCTACGTAAGGGGGCGGTTTGTTTTTGATGAAAGTGAAACAACTCAGAGGTAACATCGACGTTGTTGTTTCGGGCAATTTGTGGATCTGTTACCCTTTTTGTGCACTGAAAGTGCGGGTATTGGATCATAAGGAGAGAGCTCTTTTAGGAAGAAAGTTCAGAGGTATAATTATACATGACTTACTACCTAAAAGATGTGATATAGATTCATCTGTAGTGACAAGAATATAAGTTCAGCGGTACCTGTGGGTACATAACTCGACAATCTGGGAGATTTGGAGTTGGAATGTGAGTTCAGTGGTACCAGAGGGTACATAACTCAATTGATCTAGAAAATTTGGTGTCGGAATGTGAGTTCAACGGTATCAGAGGGTACATAACTTATCATTCTGGGAAATTTGGAGTCGCAATGCGAGTTCAGCGGTACCGGAGGGTACATAACTCAATCATTGGGAATTTTTGGAGGATGTCGTTTCAGACATAATACTTCTTCATGAACTTGCCGTTGATGGGCAACATGAGCAAGTCTCCATTTTGTTTTACTAGATGGTAAGCCCCATTGGAGAATACAGCCTCGATGATGAACGAGCCTTCCCACTTTGGCTGGAACTTGTCGACGGTTTTGTGTGTCATAACCATCGGCCTCCGAACTGCCAGAACAAGATCGCCCACTTGGAATGTTCTGATTAACCTTCTTGTTGAAGGCTCCGGAGATACGTGCTTGGTACAGCTTGATTCGTTGCTGAGCTAACAGGCGGTTCTCATCGAGGGCCTCCAACTCTTGTAGTCTGCGGTGGTGATTATCATCTGTTGTCAGTCGGTAGGTGAGAGCAACACAGAGTGAGGGGATTTGAGTCTCCAATGGGAGAACTGCCTCACTCCCGTATACCAATGAGAATGGTGTGTTCCCAGTGGTCGTCCAGACTATAGTACGGTATGCCCATAAACATTCACCAAGCTTCTCATTCCAGTCGCGTTTGTTCGATGACACGAACTTCTTGAGCAGCTTGATGATTGTTTTGTTGAACGCTTCAGCCAGGCTATTAGCCGCCGGGGTGTACGGTGTTGAAGCAATATTTTGGATTCGGTGTTTGTCGCAAAATCGATAGAAGGCGTGGCTTACGAACTGCGGACCGTTGTCGTGGATGATCCTTCGGGGCAGTCCATAGCGGTAGATAATGTGATGCTTGAGAAAGGTGATCACATTTGAAGTCTTCACTTCTGCGAGCGAAATAGCTTCCGCCCATTTGGAGAAGTAATCTGTGATTGCGAGTATGAAGCGATGTCCTCGGGACGAAGGCGGAGTGATCGGACCAATGATGTCCATTCCCCATGCTTCGAATGGCCAGGATGCCATCATCGGATGTAGAAATTTGGATGGCTAGTGAATGAAATCTGTGTGGACTTGACAGGCTTTGCACTTTCGTGTATAGTCTATCGCATCGGCAACCATCGTGGGCCAGTAATAGCCCATTCGGCGAAGGCGATCTTGTAATTTTGGGCCAGGCTGATGGGCTCCGCAGACGCCGTCGTGGGCTTCGCATACCGCTTTCTTGGCTTCTGTATTTGACAGACACCGAAGCAGTAATCCATCGTATGATCACCGATACAGCATTTTTGTCTCTGTATCGTAGAAGAATCTGAGGGAACGTCTTCTGATAGAAGTGGCTTCCTTCGAATTCTTTGGCAGGATGTCGTAGACAACAAAGTCGATGAATGGTTGTCTCCTATCTGGTGCTTCGTCGACTTTCAGAGCGGAGTAACTCTCAACACATTGAACATTGTCCTTGGGACAGACCAATTCACGGCCTGTAATATCAACAAAGTGGTGAGCATGATTCGAAACTGCTAAGAAAACGGCAAGGCCTGCTAGGGCATCGGCTTCGATGTTCTGGAGCCTGGGAACGTGTTCTATGAAAAACCTTTTCAAGGACGAGATGATGTCAATCGCTATTTGGTGATAGGAGATCATGTCTTCATGACGAACTTCGTATGAGCCCCGGATCTGGTTAACGATTAGCTACGAATCGTCATATGCTTCAAGATACTCTACCCCCAGCTCCTTCGCAAATCGAAGGCTAATGACCAAAGCGTTGTACTCGGCCATATTGTTTAAACAAGGCTCCGTGAGGGAATAAGCTCGATTGATCACCAGCCCGGAGGGAGAAATCAGCACCACTCCGACTCCAGCGATGATGTTGCCCTTGGGCCCAGTTCTAGAAGCGCCGTCGAAGAACATTCGCCATATGGTATCATGGGAGGTCATATTTGAATTGACGACCTCATCGGGAATATCCTCGTCTATTCTGGTTGACTCCTAACCTGGATGAGCTGCTAAAAAGTCTGCCAAAGCTTGACCTTTAACAGACTTCTGCGGGACGAAGATCATGTGGTAGGGAGACAGTAATATCGCCCAGGTAGCGAGGCGAGAGCTGAGTGCACCTGGCTTAGTCATGAGCACCCTGAGGGGGTTGACTCTTGATACGACATGGATGTTTTGTCCCGTGACTTAGTGTCACGTTTTCTGAATGGCGAACACCAGAGCAAGGCACTCTTTCTCCACGACAGTGTATCGATGTTCTGGCCCCATCATCATTTGGCTGAGGTGATATATAGCTTGCTTATGGCTTGCATCATTATTTTACGCTAGTAAAGCACCGAGAGAATGCTCCATCGCTCGTACATAGAGAAGGAATGGTTTTCCAGCAACGGGGGCCACCATGACTGGAGGGTTCGACAGATATTCTTTGATGCTATCGAATGCGCGCTGACATTCTTCATCCCATACGAATGAAACGCCCTTCTTCATGAGGTGGGTGAATGGCTGACATCATCCGGAGAGGTTAGAGATAAACCTTCTGATGTAAGCTAGCCTCCCTTGAAGGCCTCTGAGTTCACAGAGATTTCTCGGGGGACCCATCTCCATGATTGCCTTCGTCTTCTCAGGGTCTATGTGGATACCTTGGGAAGTAATGATGAAACCCAAGAACTTCCCGCTAGATACGCCCAAGAAGGATTTTGTGGGATTCATCTTCAAATTGTGTGCTCGCATCAGGTCGAACACTGTCCTCAGATCATATAGATGATCTTCCCTAGAGGGCTATTGACGGTGATGTCGTCAACGTAACATTCCACTATCTTGCGCAAGTGGTCTCTAAAGATGACGCTCATGGCCCTTTGATAGGTGGCGCATGCATTCTTTAAACCGAAAGGCATGACTGTGTAGCAGTATGTGCCAATTGGTATTCGGAATGATGTATGCTTTTCGTCATCAGGGAACATCTTGATTTGGTTGTACCCCGAAAAACCATCCATAAATGACATACGCTCGAAGCCGCAGGTGTTGTCAATCATGATGTCTATGATAGGGAGGGGAAACTCATCCTTAGGACATGCCTCATTCAGATTGTGAAAGTCGAAGCAGATTCGAATCTTTCTATACTTCTTGAGGACTGGTACTATATTGGCGACCCAGTATGGATGTTGTTCCTCGCGGATGAAGTTGCTGGTTATCAATTTGTTGACCTCAGCTTCAATGGCATTCATGATGTCGGGGTGGAACCATCGTTGCTGTTGCTTGACCGATTTTGCGTCCGGACGGATGTTGAGTTTGTGAAGTGCAACCTCGGGGTTCAGTCCTGGCATGTCTCCGTAGCTCCAGATGAACACGTCGATGTATTCTCTGACGAGTTGTAGTAACGATTCCCGCTCTTCGTTTGTCAGACTTTTGCTGACGAAGATGGGCTTTGGAGAAGACTCATCACCGAGATCGACTTGCACAACTTCATCTTCGGTGGGAGGCTCTCTTCGTTCGAACCGCTTTTTCCATTGCATATCTAGCTGTTGTGCCCACAGCTCTAACTCAAGAAGTTCAGGAATGTCTTCATCTTCTTCGTAGGCGTCGGCCAATGCCATATTGACGGACAAGACTTGCCTGAATACGTCCCCGATGCTGATATCCGAATCGGAAGCTAGTGATCCGGTTGAGTGTGAATGCCAGTCGCATTCCTCATCCGAGCTTTCAGGGGTCGTTGCTGGTGTAACATAACCTAGCCCACATCTGGTTTTGCTATAATAATCTCGTGGTTTCCCAGTCGGGACTGGAAATTGTAAGGGTAACCACCGTCCAGTGCCGTAGTTCAAACCTGGTGTAGTTTCCCGATCATATCCCTGTTTTTGCATGAGGTACTTGGATTGGGAACTATACAGATAAAGGGGTAGTCTTTCGGTGTCAGGTTCGAGATCAACTTCTTCTATCTTGAAGGGCTGTGGATCATTCTTTCGGCCGAAGATGATTGGATGATCCTCTTCCTCGATTATGCGGTAAGCGTCTTCCACTGGAGTAAGTTGGTTTGCGGTGTAGACATTTGTCACCTGTGTGTGCAGGTAGGTGCCTATACCGTGTTCCATAGCATACATTATACAAAGCTTATTAAGCTCGAGGTAGTTCAAAGATAGCCCTTTATTGATAAAATAAGGTATCTTTTCCAGTGGGATTACATCATCTGCGGATGGAACATCAGTGTGAGCAACCAGGTACTTGGCCAGCTCTGACTCTTCTTCAGCCACCCCCTGTGCAAATAACGACTGGGAGGATGACTTGGGCAGCTTAATCACCAGGGGCTCCCCTGGTGGAGCAGAATGTAGAGTCATTGGCGCCATGTTTGCTCCCTGATTGGGAGAATTTTAGGAACCACTCTGTCCATTTGCCGTCGGGGGCTGGACATGGTTGGTTCTATACAACTTTCCATCAGGGGCCCGTGTAATAGTCAGCGGGTCGCCCTGATGCTCGGAAGTTGGGACAGCTGACTGAGCTTGGCGAGCCCGCACTGCCCGAGACTTCTTCCTTCTAGCACCTGAGAGCGCATAGTAGGAAGAGTCTACAAAGACTGGCACATGAGAGCATCTGGGGTCAGAACCGTCCGAAAGACGATCGAAGACCGAGCCCGAGCCGCATAAAACAGATGGCATGCGGCTGAGATTGTCAGCCGCATAGCCTGCCTGCATGCGGCTGGCATTTGTGGCCGTATAAGCGGTCCGCATGCGGCTGGCAGTTCGCATGCGGCTGGGAGCTGTGGTGGCCGCGTGTGCTTCTTCCATGCGGCTGGCAGTTCGCATGCGAATGGGAGCTGTGGTGGCCGCGTGTGCTTCTTCCATGTGGCTGGAAGTCATAGTGGCCGCATGAGCATCCTCCATACGGCTGACAGTTCTGGCCGCATGAGCCTTCTACGGCAGGCTTTTGTGGCCGCATGAGTCTTCATACGGCAGGCGCCCTTCTGTGTAGAGTTACCCTTTGCCCCTACAAGTCCAGCATCGTAGTATTTTATTCTGCCGGACTTGGGGACAACAGAGTCCTCTATGGTCTGAAGTGGGGTCGCCTGCGAGACTTCTCCGTCGCCCTGGGAAACAGAGAGTACTTCCTCAGAGCTTGGGGAGGAGCGAATGATTTGGGCCTCCACTCCCTGCGGGCCTTCTTCGTGTAGGCTCGTCGCTGGACCGGGCCAGCGCTCCCGTCGGAGAGCATTTCTTCAAATGCCTGCCGGTCGAACCGGGTGACCAGCATCTGTTGAGTGGAGCCAAGTTTGGTTGCGTCCGATTGCGTCACCAACTCCTCAGCCGTGGAGAAGTTAGTCCCCAGCAGAGTCGCCATCGTGTTTGCCATTTATTATAAAGAAACATAACAGTTTTGTGGGAGGACTGGACTTTTACTTCACAACACAAACTCGCTCATACAAAGAAAGCCTAGGGACGAAAACCTAGGTACAGCAATCTAAGTACAATTGTTTAGTTTTTCTGGGGGGTGACGGTAGAGGCTCGGGAAAGCGACGGCAGCTCTGTCTTACTCCTTGGACGATAGGACGTTGCCTTGGCTCTGATGAAGAAATGCTCTCGGAATGTGTGGGGAGACTCTTCTGTGCGTGCCTTGTTCTCTCTGTGTATCCAGTCCAGGGGGTTTGCAAGGGAATGGCACCTTGCTATTTATAGGAGTGGGGTGTGATCATTAGGGTTTGCAATGATTGCCCCTTAAAAAGTCGGCGGTTTGGGAATTAATTATCATTTTCCTTGATCTTGCTTTGTTGGCAATTAATCGGGGCCGTTAATCTTGATTGCAACAAATCTGGGCAGTTAATGTTGATTACACCAAATTCGTATGGGCAATTAATGTTGATTACGCCAAATTCATATGGGCAATTAATGTTGATTGCCACGAATCTTCATGATTTGTTATGACAAGCTCGGATCTCTTGCCACGTGTTCAATCTGCTTGATTGCAATAAATCTGATTTGATCCGGGTAATTGTGATGATTGTACTAAATCTGATTGTTGGGATTTGTTGATAAATCTTGATTGATTTGGTGCCACGTGTCCAACCATCATTATGCTGCGAGCCGTAGGGACGCGGGGGGGGGGGGAACTGATCTTCTGCCACGTGTCCTAACCGTGAGCCATAAGGACAGGGTGTCTTGACAGAGCCGCATGAGGGTGGCTTCTCAGGATTTGAACTGCATGAAGGTGGCTTCTCAGGATTTGAACCGCATGAAGGTGGCAGCCGCATAGGTGTGGCCTCCAAAATCTGAGCCGCATGAGAGTGGTTTCTCACTGAACCGCATAAGCCTGGCCACGTGTCAAGGCTGCATGGGCGTGGCCTCTCAACATTTGAGCCGCATGGAGCTGGTCCCCATGATCCAAGCCGCATGAGAGTAGCGACCGTATGGGGGTGGCTTCTCAGGATTTGAGCCACATGAAGATGGCCCCCATGATCCGAGTTGTATGAGAGTTGTGGCCGCATGGGGGTGGCTTCCATCTGAACCGCATGCGGCTGGCCACGTGTCAAAGCCGTATGGAAGATTTTGGGATTTGATGGATCGTGTTGTCCATAAAGATTTTTTTTGTTTCCCTAGGAGCACGCCTTTATGTCAGAGTCGTCATTGCAGCTTCATGTCAGAGCTATCAGTTCACTTTGTCAGAGCTGCCTTGTTGTGTCAGAGCATTAAATGAGGCCGCTGCTTAATGGCCAGCTGTAGAGGCGAGCCGCATAAGGCCACGTGGCTTTTACTCGAGCCGCATGGCTATGTTGGCAATTTTTAAGCCGCATAAAACTCGTGAGCCGCATGAAGCTTTGAGACATTCTTTGAGCCGCATGAGACTCCCTCTGTTTTGAGCCGCATAGGATTTCCTGTTCATTTCCATGCTTCTATAGCCACCCCTAGCAGACTTGGAGGCAGAATTGAGTATGGTCCAGAGTAAACTACCGGAGGACATACTGGATGGAGATCTGGCAGCGCGTAAGAAGGTGTTGGTCCTGGAGGTTGGCCTGCACAGGACACATGACGAAATATAAATAGCACGGCATGCTAAATACAAGTAGTTCAAGGATGGCGACAGATGCTTGAAGTTTTTCTTCGATGTGGTCTGAGCCAGGCAACACAGTAATAGCTTCAATAATCTATTAGACTCGAAGGGCAAGTCGGTGGAATCATCGTAATACCTCGAAGTTTCTCTAGGAGAGCAGGTACTATTCTGATTTGTATAACCAATCTGACTATATTTTTGCTTTCCCTGAGCTTATATGCAAGAGGATTGTCACCCTGGATGTCAATCGATTACTATTGGCTCTGGTAAGACTAGAGAAGGTATAGGCTATTGTTATGGCCGCGGATCCTAATAAAGCTCCAGGACTGGATGGGTTCAACACTAAATTATTTAAACTTCATTGGGTTGTCCTCAAGGTGCCAGTACTATCTGTGGTGCAAGATTTTTTCTCACGGGGACAACTATTAAATGGACTCAACCACACATTCTTGACATTAGTTCTGAAGAAGGATGGGGCCTCATCTCTGGCTGACTTCCGGCCCATTGCTTGTTGCAATTATTTGTATAAAAGAATTTCACACTTGATGTGCAGGCGGATGGTGGAGATTATGCAAGGTTTTGTGTCGAGGAACCAGGTGACCTTTATTAAAGGCAGATCTATTGTGGAATACAGCCTCCTTGCACATGAGATGGTACGTGAGTTCAACAAAGTTGGGAATATGAAAGCTTGTATTAAACTTGATTTGCGGAAGGCATACGATACGGTAAATTGGGACTTTGTCTGCTAGCTGATGCTTGCCATGGGATTCGACAAGTTATGGGTCGATAGGGTGCGGGGATGCATTACTACTCCTATATTCTCGTACTCAATCGAAGCATTCCCTATGGGTTTATCTGGAGTAACATTAGTCTACGGCAAGGGGATCCCTTATCTCCATACCTTTTCACCCTGGTGATGGATTACTTCTCTTGTTTGATGGAGATTGGTATTCTTCAGGGCCGGATTGAGCCCATGTATCGCAGGATCCTCATAATTCGTACCACATTTATGTTGATGACCTCTTAGTCTTCCTTCGACCCAACATGTCAGATCTTCAGGCCATCTCGGCAATTATGGAAGACTTTGGATGGTTATCAGGGCTACATTTGAACAAGGACAAAAGCAGTCTATTTTAGTACTCATTGTACCCTAAAGGAGGAGCGTGCTACGATTTTAGGAATGGAAAAAAAGGAATTACATGTTAAATATCTGGGTATCCACTTATTATCAATTATGCGAAAGAATTAGATTGTCAAAATTTGGTGGAGTTTACACAACGATGAGTAGAGACATGGCAGGCACACTGCCTATCATTTGGGAGACGGATTGAGATGGTACCATCTGTCATTGCTTCCTTAGCTATGTTCTGGTTACAGTCTATTATGCTCCCATTAGCTACTATTTAGAGAATAGAACAAATATGTGTCAATTTCATTTGGAGGGGTGGACTTTATGCTATTTTTTTGGCGCAGTTATGTCGTCCCCACGAGGAGGGAGGAGTGGGCTTAAGATCCTTACAAGTTGTCCGTGAAGTTGCTGGTATGAAACTCACTCGGAAATTCATACAAAGAGGGTCCTTATGGGCTGAGTGAAAGGCAGATAGGTACCTTAAAGATGGTAGTTTTGGGGAGTACAGATACAATAACATTGTGTCTGTTACTTTTAAATGACTCATTCGCAACCGGGCCTCTATGAAGCTTGCTTTTCAGCGTGTGTTCTGTGATGGTCGTACTACTGACCTATGGTTTGACCCATGGGTTGAGCATAAGAGCTTATGGGATCTTACGGAAGAACAGTTGGCAGGGGAGGCGGGTAGAGCATTGGGCGTTCACATTATTATACATAATAGAGCTTGTAGGCTGGAGCGATATGCACATACATCCAGATTTGCTGATATGATTCGGAGGTCCCTATTGGACTTGAGGTTTCCTCGGGATGGTTGGGTCTGGCATCCGTCAGTTGGAGGAAATAATGCAGGAGAGTTCACTTTCAAGTCATGCAATGAGTTCATTCAGCGTACACATTCGAGATTGGAAAATTATGAGGTCATATGGCTCAAGGGGCTGGCATATAAAATACAATTATACATGTATCGAGTCATGCTTGGTCATCTACTCACTATGGACAGACTTGCTAGATTTGGAATAAAGATTGACTCACCTCGTTGTGTGCTTTGCCACCTCGGAGGTTAGTCATATCTGCGCCTTTTATTTGCTTGCAGTGTGTCTTGCTCCCTTTGGCAAGGGCAATACAACTGATTAGGCTAGAGTGCTAATATGAAGGATATTGGGGAGATCATAGCTGGGCTTAGGAATAGCAGAAGCAGGGATAGCGTGGTTTAAGGAGGCGCATCAACTGTATGGCATGTCTAGAGGGAACGAAATAAATGGATTTTTGAAGATTCCACATCTTCCCTGATTGGGATAATACGCAACATTGAATTTGATGTATCTTGTACGAGTCCTCAGTAAGAGGTTGTAATGTGAGTTTGATAGCCGAATTTCATGAATAAAATTATCCTTTTTCCAAAAAAAAATTCCCATATATATATATATATTTTTATATATATATATATATATATATATATATATATATATATATATATATATATATATATATATATATATATATGGGAAAATATATATATGGAAATATATATATATATATATATATATATATATATATATATATATATATATATAGCTCAAGTGGCTAGGCGCACCGGCACTTGGGGCATCGGACGGAGTTCGAGCCTCCACGGGGGCGGCTTGGTGGTTCGCCCACGGCCCCCGGGCCAAGCGGTGGCTGGGTGTCTTTGACACGGCCGCTTGGTTTTTAAAAATATATATATATTCCCATATATATATATATATATATATATATATATATATATATATATATATATATATATATATATATATATATTTTATATATATATATATATATATATATATATATATATATTTTTATATATATATATATATATATATATATATATATATATATATAAAATATATATATATATATATATTATATATATATATATATATATATATATATATATATATTCCCATATATATATATATATATATATATATATATATATATATATATATATATATATATATATGGGAATATATATATTTATATATATATATATATATATATATTCATTCTATTGAATCCATACTTGCCAACTTCTTTTGGGGTCATCTCGAGGGAAGGAACAAGCATCACTGGGCGAGTTGGGCTACCATGGCCAAACCTACTGATGAGGGTGGGCTGGGTTTCTGCAGACTTGCCCACATTGTCGACGCCCACTCGACAAAATTGTGGTAGAAAATCCGCTCCGAAAACTCGATCTGGACCAGGTTCATGATAGCGAGATACTCCAGATTCTGTCACTTAACCGAAGCGTCTGTCAACAACAGATCCTCTGCGTCGTGGCGGCGCATCATTCACGGCCGTATCCTTGCGGAACCGCACTTGCGCTTGACACTGGGCAATGGCCAGTCGATGGCATGTAAGGAACGCTGGTTGGGGGACGAGATCCTCAGGCCTAACGCTATTACTCCGCCGTTGTGCGAGATCCGAGACTTATGGGATGATGAAGCGTCTAGGTGGAATTGGGATAGAGTTCGAGATTGGTTTGGCCCGGCGGCCATGGCGACCCTGGGTGCATCTCATCTATCGATCAATGATGCTCATGACGTGCTCAGTTGGTCCCCCAACCAGGGTGGCGTCTTCACCCTTGCTTCGGCCAGAGCCATCATCAGAGACACCCAAGCAACGACCTCCCCTTCCGCCAAGTTTTGGCACTCGTGTATTCCAGTGAAATGGTCCATTCTCCTTTGGCGTGCCACGCGACGGAAACTCCCTACGGACGACGCCGTCAAATCCTTCGGGTTCAGTCTGGCGTCTAGATGTCACTGCTGTGTTGCTCACCAACCAGAATCCGTCGATCACGTTATTCTTGCAGGGGACTCTGCCTCCCGCATTTGGTCGCAACTTCACTACAGGTGCAAATTGGTCCCCACAACCGGGGGCATCAACGATCTGCTGGCCAGCTGGAACGCGTCTCACGGGCATCAGATCGTCGCTGCCGCCGCATTTTGGGTTCTTTGGAAAAACAGAAACAAATACAGATACGAGGGCCGTCAATTTCTGCCTTCTCAATTGTACAGTGAGGTGATTCGGCAAATCTTTAAAAGAAAGAGACGTTGCACTCACACCTCGGACCAGTTTTGGGCCGCCCTGGGCTACTGACAGAGGCAGGGGCGCTCTTCCCTTGGGCACTGCTTTGACCGCCTAACCTTCTGATGCTCGGTCCAGTTACCGTTTTGTGGGCAACACTTCATGTTTCTTTCGCTTTTTTGGGTCGTTCTTCGCGCGAAGCGCGCTTGCTTGTATAGGCTTCGGCATTTTGCGCCTATCATTCAATAAAGCTTTTATTTTCCCCCAATATATATATATATATATATATATATATATATATATATATATTCAAATATTATTTTATTAAAGGAAACCCAATATATAAATACACACATATATATAATTATGGATATATGTATATACTCAATATAAAAAAAAAGTAAATACTCAATATATATACCAAAATTTATGTAATAAAAAAATTCTTAGTAAAATATTAGGGGGGGTACATTAGGCATCGCTACTTTGGAGATTGCTGCTGGTGGAAAGTAAAGCCTTCGACCACGTGATGGTGTTGTAGGATTTCCTTTGAATGACGAAGGGCATCGAATTGATCGGCTTTCAAACAGTCAGTCTGTCCAAAGCAATAAGATGAGGCTACAGGGGATGGAGATCTCTCTATAGGGTGCAATGACCCCTCCATCAGCTGAATCAAGATCTTGACAAGGTCGTGAATTTGGGCCTATTGATAGAATTCTACAAAAGGCAGGAGTTGGAGAAGTATTTGAAAGGAACCTCCCGTGCTTAAATGTAACTGGTAGAAGCAGAACCATAAATCGATGACCTATGGTGGTATCTGCAACCAAATCTACTACTTAAGCAAACATTTGTGCACCAATGAGATTGCCAGAAGTGTTCTTCCTCTAATATGTTGAACCTTCAATGATAAATGGCAAAAAAAATCCATGAGACCAAGGAGGACAACCTAGCGAAGACTACATAGTATTGGAAGCTTACCATCATCATGTACGTCATGGACTCACGGTCGAATTATGGTTACATCTATTTGTTAGCACTGAATATATGGCGACTGAATAGGAAGATGGAATCTTTATCTAGGTAAAATGGTTTCTTTTTCTTCTTAAATTTTCTTTAGAGGAAGATCTAGATTGGATCTTGGAGGAGGGACTATGGACCTTTTATGGTTGCTTGATTGTCTTGTGCTAGTAATATCCAATGAATAACTTCGAACGGGATCGTTTATCCAATGAATAGCTTCGAACGGGATCGTTTATCCAAGTTTCCAATATGGACCATACCCACATGACTTTTGTTAAGGATCTAGAACATACCATATATTACTAAAATTGCAAATTTGATAGCTAATCCTATTCGAATGGATCTACCTACAGTGCAAAGTCACAGACATGTATTTAGTAGAGTGTTTGTAGAGAAAGACGTCATGGATAAACTCTTAAGTATTATTAAAGTCCGGTCACCATCTGGAGAGTTTGTTATCAAAAGGAAAGTATGAATAGGTCCTACCTATATGCCATCAATGTCGAAGCTTTGGTCATGCACAAGGACAATGCTTTGATGATACGTAGGCAGACTGTTGTAATATAGCACAAGTAATTGTACGGACTGTTGGTACACACATCCTAATTGAGAGTCAAACTAAAATTTATGGGACCGAAGCAAGGGGTCGATAGTTGGATGTCAGGCGAGCCTTTAGGAGGGTCAAATGATCCTTAGGTGGTGCTAAAAGCCATTATTGATGATTCTAATGGCAAGAATTCACATTTGCATGAATCGTTGATTGAGATGATCTGGGTGGAGATCCATTCAAGTCTGAGATAGAGGGGATGATACCACTTTGTGACATTTCTGAATGCTCGGATGGAGGCCTTACCAGAATATAACCTTTGTGGCAAGAGTGAATGCACTTACTTGCTCAAAAATTCAAAAGGGTGGGCCTGTAACGATCCCCTCTAGGAATACTCCGGATATGAGTACGTGGAACATGTCCAGCCTACACCGAATTATTGGCGTAGCACACTGTTTAGAATAGGTTAACATACCTACTTAATCACAGTGCTAAGAAATAATATAAAGGATAAACAGACTTTATAAGCAAATAAAGTAATGACATAAGTGAATCCAAAGAGTTTGATCACAATTATTACAATACAGAAAAGATGTCTCCGGGGAAGAAATTCGGTAACAACTACTAGGAAAGTAACATAAATGCTAGGAAAATAAGCTAAGATGATCAAATCCCGTTCGGGATGGTCTCGGTGTCTCCAGGAGTGTCTGCGGCCAAGTCTCCTAAGCTTCCTCGGGTGATCCATAATAAGTCGGGCAAAAATCCTCAAGATCGCCTAATTTATCAATATATCCGGTCAGGATTGGAGCAAGTAACTCATACACATATGTTTTCCATAACAGAAATATAAACTACAAATACATGTCATAGTCATGGAATGAGAAATAGCATGTAAAGGATCATGTAAGTAATAGGAAACGAAAAGCAACTAGCTAAGAGTAATGAACATGTAAAAGAATAGCTAATCATGATAAACTAAGCTAATCATGGCTAAACATAGCAGATAGTTTAATTCTAAGTGATATGAAATACTGTGTTCCACATATGGGCGGCTAGGGGTAAGATCCGGCACAACGCACGTGTCTTGTACGTCTACTATTAGGCAAGTAAAGACTAGTAGGATAGTTCGGGGTAGCCCACAAGTGTACTAAAGTATTTTCTCGCCCAAAGTACTCCAAATCACAAGTCATGGCACGTAAAATCACTAATCATGATAATAAATCACTAATCATGGAATATAGTCATGGAGTACTAGTGTTTGCTACGAGTGTCACAAGAAATATTTAATGCTAACTACACAAGCATTTATAGCAATATTTATGAAATGGATAAACATAGTGTAGAGCACTTGTCTGGGTAGTTGTAGTCGACGTGAACGACACGAACATGTCGACACGAAAATAATCAAAAGCTAACGTTCATAATAAATTTCCAAAAGTCGCGAGATTCCCGAAATAATCATAGCAAATAGAATTCTGAGATGATAATTCCGATATTGCCCAAATATAAAATATTTTGAAGTTGTCACTGCATACGTAACATAACTATGATAGAAGTCCACAAAAGAAGAGAAAGGAAACATTTGATTAGTCTTGATCAATCTAAGTCGCAAAAGAAATTGATTAAGGAATTGACACGTACTAGAATACTTTAGTCATATATACACTATTAGTAATATCTATATAATATTTAGGGAGCTACATAAATCTCAAGTAAATCAAAATATCATTTAGGCTTTTAAAGCCATGGTCATTTAGTCAATTGGTTGGACTATTTGACTATAAAAAATAAAGGGTAAGAAAAACTCACAAATAATTGCTACTTCCAATTTAGGGCTTAATGCCCATTATCATCACAATTTGTGTTTTTAGGGCTAAAGGCCCAATATAGGCTCAAAGCCCATTTTTTTACTCTCTTTAAATAATGTAGGGCATAAAGCCCAATAAAATGCTTAATAAAATAAAATTGGCCATTAGCCTTTTATGATAAATAATTTAGGGCTAGAGGCCCATTTATGACTACTTCAATAGGGCTAATAGCCCATTACTAATACTAATATAGGGTCATAAGAATTTAGACAAATAATTAAATTAATAATTTAGGCTAGAAAGTCATGTTTAATAATTATACAACAATGTTGAGCTAATAGCCCATTTTAGGATGAAAATAAATAATGTGGGCTTGAAAGCCCAAATTGGCTAATATATACAATGTAGGGCTAAGAGCCCATATTATATATATATATATATATATATATATATATATATATATATATATATATATATATATGGCTGCGGCGAATTTCTATTCTTGGTTGTTCACCAAAGAATTCATCACTAAAGACGAGGAATTCCTCGCGGAGATCCCCCGCTTGATTGAAGACAGAGATAACACTCAGTTGCAGCTACTTCCTTCAGAACTAAAAGTTAAAGACGTTGTATGGGCCCTGAATGAACACAGTGCCCCAGGCCCAGACGGATTCTCTGGCGTCTTCTTTAGATCTTGCTAGGACATCGTCAAGTCCGATATTCATGAGGCAGTTACGGCCTTCTTCCAAGGAGCCAGGTACCCCAGATCGATATCATGTGCCAACTTGATTCTCATCCCCAAGATGGACAACCCGGAGACCCTAAAAGACTTTCGTCCTTTGAGCTTGTGAACCTTCAGCAACAAAATTATTTCGAAGATCATCGCTAACCGCATGTCGGGGCTTCTCCCCAAGATTATATCTGAGGAGCAAAACGGCTTTGTTCTTGGACGGAACATAGTTGACAACATCCTGCTAGCTCAAGGGATGATCACATGCATGAAATTCCCGTCTAGGGGTGGGAACGTTGCTATCAAACTGGACATGGAAAAAGCGTACGACAGGCTAGACTGGCAATGACTAATATGGGTGTTCAGAGCCTTCGGGTTCTCGGAGTCCTGGATAGATATAGTGTGGAGATCGATTAGTAACTCTTGTTTCTCCATTGTCATTAACGACCAAGCTGAGGGTTTCATCAGATCTAGCCGAGGTGTCAGACAAAGGGACCCGTTATGTTCCACCATATTCATCATAGCAGCGGAAGCTCTTAGCAGAAATCTCAATAAAATGGTTGCTACCCACCGTTTCTAGCATTTTCACACCTCCATCGGTTGTCCGATCAACACCCACCTGGCTTACGCTGACGACATCCTCATCTTCTCATCCGGTGATGTCGGATCTATGGAAGTGGTTCACAACACGTTGCAGAGATACACCTCATGCTCGGGGCAGCGCATCAACCCCAACAAGAGCGTTATCTATACCCACCACTCCTCCAACAGAGACCACTCCTCAACCTTGACTAATATCACTTCCTTCACTGTTGAGTATCCACCATTCTCTTACTTCGGGTGCCCGCTGGTGTACGGTAGGTCTAACGCGGTCATTTATGAAGGGCTGGTGGACAAAATTAGAAAAAAAAATCGATGGATGGCACAACGCGATTCTATTGCCTGGAGGGAAGATGATACCGATACAGCACGTCCTCTCGTCCATCCCCATTTACACCTTAGCTGCCTGCTCCCCCCCCTCGAAGAAGGTGCTCAACACCATCGAAAACCTATTTGCCAAGTTCTTATGGGGTCACGTTGAGGGCAAAGACAAACACCACTGGGCCAGTTGGGACAACATGGCCAGACCTACATCCGAGGGTTGTCTGGGATTTAGTAGACTATCTCACATCGTTGATGCGTGCTCTAAAAAGTTATGGTAGAAGCTCCGCGAAAGCAATACTCTCTGGGCTCGATTCATGAAGCCCAGATATTTTAGGTACACTCATCCGTCTGCCACCGGCTTCAACAACAGATCTTCAGCATCCTGGCATCGCATAATTAAGGGGCGGCTTCTTGTCGAGCCTTTGATCAGGCTTCATCTGGGTTCTGGCAAATCTTACCTTTTTTAAGAATGTTGGTCCAGAGCCGCCCTCCTTCAGCAACTCCCGATAGCTCCTTCCAACAGCGCGATCCGCGATCTTTGGGATAGCGAAGGAGACTGGAATTGGGAGAAGGCCAGGGAGTGAATCAGGGAGGAGGCAGCTATTGCGTTTGCTGATTCTGGTTTAAAAATTTTATCGAACCTAGATGCCTTGAGGTGGTCTCTCTCGGCGAACGGAGCTTTCTCGTTAGCGACGGCCAGGTGTGTGGTTCGCGGTACAGGAGCGTAGTCCTCCGTCATCGGACCTTTCTGGCAGTCATGCGTTCCTAAAAAATAGTCCTTCCTGATTTGGAGAGCGTTGCGTAGGAAGCTCCCTATGGATGACGCTCTCACCACCATTGGTTTCAACTTAGCTTCAGCTTGTCATTGCTGCTCGGAGCGACACCAGAAAAATGTCGAACACATCCTGCACTCAGAAGATCTAGCAGTACAGTTGTGGACCGCCCTCTCCAATCGATGCAGACTCCACGAGGTTGTTGGGGGCTTCAACGATCTTCTAGTCCACTGGGCAGCGTCTCGCACTGCCACCAAATCGTTGCAGCCGCCATCATATGGGTTCTTTGGAAGAACTGCAACAAATTTAGATACGAGGGTCACCAATATACTTCGAATCAACTAATCAGAGAGGTGGTCAGACAGACGCACAAAGTCAGTACAATATGTAAGAACATCAGGGAGGGTTTTTGGAACTCTTTGGTCTACGGATGAGGTTCGGGCAGTGTGCGGGGGTTTGCCCCATTGCTCCTTTTCTTTTGTAGTTCTTCATTTTGCACTTACTTGTAAAGGCTTCGGTATTTTGCGCCTTACATATGAATAAAACTTATATATATATATATATATATATATATATATATATATATATATATATATATATTATATATATATATATATGTCCGTAAGGCACTGGCCTAGTCGTAGTGTGGGA
>JANAVB010007596.1:1736257-1821872 GCA_029216955.1 Iris pallida
TTGGTTTTCCACCATTTATCGGCAAGATAAGTAATGTAAGAAAATCAAGACAGGAAACAATCTTGCATGGGATCAAGACATAACTAGACTGGTTATACCTCATTCAATCAATCACGGCCAAGCAGATCCTACGGCTTACTACTTTAACTAAGTAGGGTTATCACAGGCCTAATTACTAACAAGATGCAGTGAGATTGTTCCACAGCAACAAGCCCTGCAGACCATCCTGGCTATCCAGGACGAAAGATTAGGGTTGAATTCAGGTGGGTACATCGCCCGGGAGACAAATGTACCCTTAGGTGACTTAGAGGGTGCAACACTCGACGGTGCGCTGGAAATGTGCCCTACTCGACGGCAGGCTATAGATCCCAAGAGCGCCCAGGTAACGGGATTGCCTGTAGCTCTGTCATCTCTTCATGACTACTGTATTATTCTAGTTGTTAACCTTAATCCATTTTAGTAGGTACTCCTGACCGTGGTACTCAGGAGTCCTATCCTAGACATGATGCAAGACAGGACAAGTGGATTTAACAAGCAAGGAAGAAAGAACCACCCACGGTGTCAAGGTAAGTCAAGTTAAGTTATCAAGTCAAATCAAGTCAGGAGTTCGCCGCCACGGGCCACTATCAAGTCATGTTGGTCATGTCAGGAGTGCACCACTATGGGTCACTGTCGTGTTATGTAGTTCCTTGCCATACCAAGCCATGTACAATAGTCATTCCAAACATGCTAAGTAAAATCAAGTTTGTGACAAAAGGCGTAAGGATATAAAATAGGCGTAAAATATCTAATAAAATATCAATATACAGGACTATAGAAAAGCCAAGCTTAAAGAAATAAGACCAACTTCAAGAGCCAATAGGTTAAGCAAGGGGTTCAGGGGAGCAGCGTACGCAAAAGTCACGCACGCTACAGAGAGCAGCGTAGGTGAAAAGTCACGCACGCTGAGAGAGCAGCGTAGGTGAAAAGTCACGCACGCTGAGAGAGCAGCGTAGGTGAAAAGTCACGCACGCTGAGAGAGCAGCATAGATGAAAAGTCACGCACGCTGAGAGAGCGGCGTAGGTGAAAAGTCACGCACGCTGAGAGAGCAGTGTATGTGAAAGTCACGCACACTCAAGGGAGCAGTGTACGTGAAAGTAGTGCACGCTGAAGGGAGCAGTGTACGTGAAAGTCACGCACGCTCAAGGGAGCAGTGTACGTAAAAGTCACGCACGCTCAAGGAGACACGCTTCCAACAGGAAGCGTACTCAAGCCTGCGTACGCAGCGCTAAAGAGCGCGTGTAGCTCAGGGTGCGTAAGCTAAACAGCTCTGCACACTGCTCACTGTCTTCTCCAAACAGCAAGAACACCATGGATGAACCCAAGGCTTCAAAGCATCATAACTTGGCCATCCGAACTCCAAATCCAGATTTCTAAAGTTCCAACTTGGGTAGAATTGAATGCTCTTCCACTTGGAAACACCAAAACCCATGAAAATCCAACTTAAAGAGATCAAACCATGCAAAATCCGAAAATAGAAATAACTTAGATCTAGAGCAAAGGAGACTTCAAATCACAAAACACCAAGTTCTAATATCGATCACCATGTCCTAATCTAGCAAATGAACCAAGAAAATAGGGCCCTCATGAAGTGGCAAGATGCACTTGCCTAGGGTTTGGGAGGGTTGTGGAGAAAGGAGAAGAAGAAGAAGGAAATTAATGGTGGAAGTTATGAGGAGAGAGAGTGGTAGGTGGGGATATAAAGAGGGGGAGTTGTGGTGGGTTGAGGGAGTAGCATAGGGCTAAGGTGATCCAACTCACATAAAACCGAACCAATCCAAATAAAACCGAGCCATGCCAAAACCCAAAATACGGGAAATACCGAAATCCCACAAGTTGAGAAAAATAAAAATACATGCCAAAAATCCAGATACGAGTATAAATATGAAATACGGGAAATACGGGAAATGAGGGTGACAAGGATACAAATAGGTAATGTGCAGTATACGATTTTAAGATGTGCAATGAATGGTGGTCTCAGAAATTTGTTGCAGGACAAGTTCTGAACGCAAGGGGCTCGACCAAGTATCCATGGCTTCTCATGCAAGGCCTGAACAAAGCCATAAGCTGCAACATAACCATTGACTGACATCTACTACTTAACCCAAAAGGTAATTGTAGTGAATCAGATGTCAATGGGGCTCGACTAAGCAATGTGCAGTGATGTGCCAAGGATATGTATATGCAGGATTATGAAATGTAGGTGACTCTCTTCTAAAGTGCAGGATATGCCAGCATGCAGTGGCTACTGCTCGACAAAACAATGGAGTATATGGGGCATGGGACAGAACATGACAGTACAAGGCAATGACATGCCATAAGCACTGCTCGACTGAACCCCATGGAGTATCTAAGCTATATGAACATGTGTACAGCATGCTAAATGAGGTGCAGGACATGTAGATGGTACATGCAGTTAAATTGGTGAATGCAGGGAAGTCATATGCAGTAGGTAATGAATTTCTCTGATACATGAAGGTATATACCCTATAGTAGGGTATCAAATGAAAGGCGGATGCAGGTGTCTCTGATACAGGTCTGCAGTAAAATAAGGGTGTCAAGTGTCTATGTAAGGTATCAGAACATGTAGTAGGAAGTGGTAGGGTATGGGAAGATGTGAGTGAACCAAAGTGTCAAACCAGTGTGTCAACATGTGTCCAAGCAGTGTCCAAAGTGTAGACAAGGTATCAAGTGTACAAAGCAGTGTCAACATGGTATCTCAGTGTCAAAGAGTATCTTGATGTGTCAAAGAGTGTGAGTGTAGGTGTCTGTAGTGTACAGATAATGAATGAACATGTGTGTTAAGAGTGAACCAAGTGTCAAGTCATGGTGTCATAGGAGGAGTGTCAAGTGTGTGAGTTATGAGTATAGATACAAGTGTCCAATATGGTAAGGTACTGCCAAGTGTGTCCATGCCAGATGTAGATGTGTTAGAGTGAAGTGTCAAACGTGTATCCACAAGGTGTCAAGCAGTGGTTCAACAGGTATCAGAGTGTACAGTAGTCGACCGCACAATGGGGGATCTGTGGCTCGTGTCACAATTCGAAACCTCTTTGGTTCGAAGCCCCAAGACTCAAATCAAGGGTCAGTCATTGCCCCTACCCAAAACAGTAGGTGGCACCCAAAATAGTGTCGTGTCCAGTGCACATGGACACGGCAGTAGCAGGACAGTGCAGTATGGTGTGTGCGCATGTCCCTGTGTCCGTTTAGACACAACAAATGATCTCAAATTCAACTCAGTCATTCATAATTGTAATCCACATATAATTAGCTATCCAAACATGTAATTAGTTTAGAAATTGGTGTACAAAACATCCTATGGGGCATTTCATTGAACACTTGAGACACGTATCTGATATTCTTACGTTGCGCACCCCAAATGAATTCGATTTCAAACCAAACTTAGCATACTATTAGGGGGACACTAAATGAATGCATATATGGAAAAAAAACATGAATTGAAAGGGTTTAGAGGCCATTACCAGTTGAGAGTTGGAATCTCAATAAAAATTCCCTTGAAATGATTCTCCACCAAATTCAATGGCCAAATTGCTTCCAATCCTTGCTAGCTAGCCAATAGAGACCTTCTCTACTCAAGGGGAGTAGTTTGCAATTGGTTTGGTTGAATTTGGAGTTGATTTAGTAAAAGGAGGTAAATTTGGGGAAGAACACTATTAGGGTTAGGGTTCCAATGAAAGAGAGATGAATGGGGTTAATGATGTGTTATATAGGGTGAGGGGGCTGCTCTTGGCTGGTCACATGGTTGGGCTAGGGTTTAGGTCAAGTCACATTACTTATTGGGCCTTTCTAGGTTGTCAAATTAAGCCCTTCACTAAAGGCCCAAACTAACACCTTGTTTCTATTCATTAATTAGGTTCTAAGTGATTCCTAGCAAGATTAGAGTCTAATTACTAATCTAATTACATTGGCTAGGTCTCCACGGTCATGGTTAGTCTCTAGGCTAAGTTGTTCTAAGGTTTCACTAGCAAAAGATCAAAGTCACAATACACCAAATTAAATAATATTAAAATAATAAAAAATTCACCAATTTATCATTAACATGATTTAAATCTATTATTTAATAACTAACATAATCAATTTTATAAATGTTCAAATTTACCCTCATTTAGAAAAGTGATAGTTACAAGCCTAGTGGTTAAGAGAGATGCATGCGGCCTGAGTGGTCAGGAGTTCGAATCCCAGTGGGAGCGATTCCAGAGACAATTTACCTGGTTCCAAATATATATATATATATATATATATATATATATATGTGTGTGTGTGTGTGTGTGTGTGTGTGTGTGTGTGTGTGTGTGTGTGTGTGTGTGTGTGTGTTGTGTAAGCTTTACAGTACAGCCAAAAGATTTGTAGGGCTTAACAGCCCGACCCATTAAGTTGGGTCCATAACAGAAAAAAAACATAGAAAAATAAGCCCAATAGGGTTCAGCCATTACTTTGGCCCAACAGAGCCTTTGCTCTATTATAGTAACAGAGAAAGAGAGAGTAGAGAGAAAAGGCGAACAGAGAGCTCGTGAGAGGGAGAGTCGGGAGAGAGATGCAGCGGTCGGGCTCACCGGAGCGGCGAGGCTGGAGGCGGTGGCTGGGCAGGCGAGCGGAGCTTATTGTTGGATCGGTGGCCCGGTTCTGCTGGGTCGACTTCTCCGGCGTGGATGGTGGTTGCGCACGGCTGTCATCGTACGGTGGAGCAAGGGGATCGTCGGATCTGGTTTCACGAAGTCGAGGGAGCGACGCTTGCAGATCTGGCACGGAGCTCGTGCGGCACGTGGTCGAGATGCTGGCCGGATCGGCGATGCTGTACTCGATTGGCAGCGGGTCGCCGGTGACGGGGCACGGAGGACGCGACGGATGTAAGGTGTTGGTGGTGTTTAATGGTGGTGGTGGTGTTTAATGGTGGTGGCAGTGGTGGTGTATGGCGGTGGCGATGGATAATGTATGTGGTGGAGGTGGTGATGTATGGCGGTGGCGGTGGATGATGTATGTGGTTGTGGTATAGGTGTTGGCAATGGTTGTGCTGTGTAGGTGGCGGCGTGCGGTGGTGTGAATATGGTGGTGTGTTCTGGTGTGGAGGCAGGGGCCGAGGCGGAGCTGGGCAGAGGGGGCGGCCGGAGTGGCCTGGTCGGCCAACGGCCGGAGGCAGAGAAGGAAATTAGAATAGGAAAATTTATTGTAATAAAATTGTGTATGAGTTTAGAGCATCTCCAATCTTATTGTGAGTTTGAAAAAAATGATTGCCACATAGGAATGACAACCATTCTTTCCAAAAGTACTTTTTCAATGCAAATGTAAAATAAAGTGTGGAGTTGACATGGCAATGACATGGCAAAGACAATGTGACGTTGGTTGTCTCTAGACAATGCACTTCACAATGTCTTTATGTCCACATCATCATTTGTGAATAAAAATGTTTATCAAAAGAAATAGAAGAGTAAAAGTTGTCTTGGAAGTTGTAAAAAATTAATTTGTATTGTCTTCTCAATACTTTTGTATTGGAGATGACTTTTTAAACTCATTGTCATTTGTTAATATAATCTTGCCACCTATATAAGACATTGTGTCCCATGCCACCTAAGATTCACAACACAAAATAAGACAATATGGTTGGAGATGCTTTTCGTGCAAATAAATCCTTCTTAGATGTCACGAAAATGCAAATTAAGACTCGTTGATTCGAAAAAGACAGTCCATTACAAAAATGCTCAAATTACCTTCCCCCGCTGTTAAAATCCGTTGAAAATCATCTTAAAAGACGATTTTGCCCCTCCTCTCTCTCCCCCTCTCTCCGGTGGTGGGGACGGGTGGGGGGGTCGGCGATGGCCGGCGGAGCAGGGGGGTCGGGGGGCGGGTTGCCGGCGGAGGGAGGAGGGGGGGGATGGGGTCGGGGGGCGGGTCACCGGCGAAGGGAGGAGAGGGGTGGTCGGGGATGACCGGCGGAGGGAGGAGGGGGTCGGGGGGCAGGTCGCCGGCGGAGGGAGGAGTGGGGGTGGTCGGGGATGACCGGCGGAGGGAGGAGGGGGGGTGAGGGGGTTGGGGGGCGGGTCGCCGGCTGAGGGAGGAGGGGGAGGGGAGGGGGTCGAGGGGCGGGTCGCCGGCGGAGAGAGGAGGGAAGGGGGGACGATCGTGGTCGGGTCGCCGGCGGAGGAGGGGCGGGTCGGGGTAGGGAAGGGAGGGGCTGGTGGGGAAGGGTGTTGGGGGGGGAGGGCTAGTTTAGGTAGTTTCTATTTTTTTTTTTGAAGTCTTAACGGCCATTTAACGGATATGGGCCATTCTAAACAAAACAGGTTTTTCGGGAGGTGCAAACTGCTTAAGTTTTCTAAAAGGTCTTATTTTGCAAACGAGGAAAATTTAGGAGGGTTTAATTGCACTTTACCCCCCCCCCATTTATAGGTGTGCCATCATGGCAAGGGTTTGTAATTGATGAGAATATTGGGGGCATGGTGTGGGTGAGGTGGCTAGAAGAAGCTTCTAGAGCTTTCTAGCCATAACTAATCATGTGACTATTTAGCTAATGAACTAATTTAGGATAATTGATCCATGTGCTATTGGTCATGGCTAAATTCATGGGCATTAGGCTATTAGTGTATTTAGTTATGACTAAATAAATCATAGTCCAAAAAGATTGTAGCTAAAATCATTTATGGCGCTAAATGATCCCAAAAAAATCCAAAAATTTATGGAAAAATTCCAAAAAAAAATCATATTTCCAAAATGAGGGATTACATGGTACAAGAGAGAGAGAGAGATAGGTGACCCCTAGTCTGCCTCTTAGATTATGGGTTACCAAGGCACCCACTCCGGAAAGATACAACAGGGGGTTATTTGATTTGTTTGAGGTTACTTGAAATGTTATAAATAGGGGTGTGATAGGTTGAGTTGTCCTTCACCATAGGATAACCTGATCGTGAGTGTGTTTTTTTTGGATGTAGCAGTCTTTCGATTAATATAATTACTATTTTTTGAAAAAAAAATTAGATAAAGAATCACATAGGTTGAGATAAAAAGTTTTTCTACAGAACAGAGAAACAAAGAGAGAAGAATACTATAGATAGGGTTCTTAGATTGTAAAGAGATTTGATATCTGTTGGTGCTTTCTTTACATGGAGAGAGCTTGCTCTCAACATGCCTTATAAAATTATAGTCCCACATCGGAAATGCACCATGAGTTATCTCAACATATATACTTGATTGTGTTGTTGAGAGATGCACATGGGGTGGTGACCCTAAGGAGGAAACCATGTGGGTGATTTTATTAGGAGGTAAGAATAAGGCTCTAAGGATTAAGCATTAATGCTTTTGTCATCCTCTTGGATTAATTTCACTTGGAGCTAAGCCCCAACGGGGCTTAGCGACTCGGACTCGGACTCGGACTCAGGCTCATGAGGCGTAATGTGACATTTTGTTGGCGCACTTAGCACGTCAGCAGTCATGCGGTCTATATGCGGCTCATATGCGGCCATGCGGTCTTATGCGGCATGCGGCTCATATGCGGCCTCATGCCCATGCGGCACATGCGGCCTCATGCGACCATGCGGCTCATACGGCACATGCGGCACATGCGGTCCATGCGGCTCATGCGGTCTTTATGCGGCTCATATGCGGCCATGCGGTCTTATGCGGCATGCGGCTCATATGCGGCCTCATGCCCATGCGGTCTTATGCGACATGCGGCTCATGCGGCCATGCGGCTCATGCGGCACATGCGGCCTCATGCCCATGCGATCTTATGCGGCATGCGGCCTCATGTGGCCATGCGGCTCATGCGGCACATGCGGTACATGCGGTCCATGCGGTCCATGTGGCTCATGCGGTCCATGCAGGCTCATGCGGCCAGGCTGCTGCTGCTGCCGCATGGAGGGATCCGCTGACTGTGCAGATTATAAATCAGTAATGGAAATGCTGAATCAATGCGATTAAATCAGATCCTATCTTTGTGGGATTTGAATTAATTCAGATCCTATCTTTGTGGGATTTGAATTAATTTCGTGGGATTTGAATTAAATCTCGTTGCTATCTTTTGGAATTTGATTCAATCTTTCCATAACTGAAGAGGCGGCTAGGGTTTCCACTCTCTCTCTATAAATACTCTCTTCTGGCCTCCTTTGTGACTACTACGAAAATTACAAGTCAGAAAAGGAGAAAGGGAGAAAGAGTTGCTGCCGCCATTGCAAGTCCATCCGAGGAGTCAGAACAGAGGTGACTTCGAGCATTCCACAAGTTCTTCAACTTGCTGGTTCCTGGAAGCAGATCGTGTGGGGCGAATCTTGCTTTGAGCAACGGTGTTTTGACACCCCAGCATTGTTCTTCTTCTCATCTCTCTCTAGTTTTATTGTAACTCGTTCTGTCCCAATTGCAACACGTTTGCAAGGAAGAACGAGAGATCTTCTCTTCTCTATTTCCCTCCTTCAGATTGTAATTTGGCTATTTATTTTATTGTACCTTCGTAGATCTTGAGTTTGATCACTGCAAAATTTTGTGTGACATCTCAGATCTCGATTGCATCTGTTTTTCCATCTTTGATCAAGCCCCGGGACTAACAATCTCAAAGCAAGATCCGTATAGATGGAAAATATTAATGCTTCGCTCCTCCAATCGGACTTCTGTAAGTTGGAAAAGTTTGATGGAGAGCACTATCAAGTCTGGAAGAGAAAGGTGTACCTAACTCTTCAACTAAAAGACGTTGATCATGTTCTGTTAGAGGAAGAACCCTCTGTTCCAGACACTGGATCAACTGCCGCCATCAACGCGGCTACCAAACTCCAGGCCAAGTGGAGAAGGGAAAATAGCATCTGCAGGCTTCTCATCCTGAATGCTATGGAGGACTCCCTGGCAGAATCCTACTCGAAGAAGGAACTTGCCAGAGACATATGGAAGTTTGTGGAAAATCTGTATGAAAAAGACAAGAACAGGAGCAAAATGTTTGTGGTTGAAAAATATCACAAATTGCTCTTTGAGGACGAAAAGTCCATGCTGCCACAGGTGAAGGAATTTCTGAAGCTGCGTCAGAAACTGGAAGACGAAGAGATGCCCCTTCCCGACAAGTTTGTCGTCGGAGGGATCGTCTCAAAACTTTCTGCTGGATGGAGTACCTTCTATGCAAGGATGCACAGAAAGAAGCTAGACATTAGCTTGGGAGATCTACTGCAAGAGATCCATGTTGAGGACGAGATACATTCCCAACAAAAGGTGGACACTCTGTCCAAACAGTTAGCTAAAGCCAATCTTGTGCAGACGAGAGATCCCAAGGGGAAGCAGGCGGCTTCTCATCCCAAGAAGGACTTCACTAATCTAAAAGTGAAGGGTCCTTCTTTCAAGCAACAGAAGACTAAGTCCCATGTGACTTGTTACAATTGTGGCAAGAAAGGCCACTACAAGAGTGAATGCAGATCTAAGCCTAAACAATCAGAGAAAGGTGAGCCTAATAAGGTTTCATTGGTTTCTAACTTTGTTGCTATGATCGCACAGGTCACAAATGTGGGGGTTGACTCTGACTGGTGGATAGACACTGGTGCGACTTGCCATGTATGTTCTGGCAAGGAATGGTTCGTCACGTACCAGCCGATATCTGAGAAGGTTGTCATGGCGAACCAGGCCCAAGCTGAAGTTCTGGGGATCGGGACCGTGGAACTGAAACTCACTTCTGGGAACACTCTGACGCTTCAAGGTGTGAAGCATGTTCCGACGATTGCCAAGAACCTGATCTCTGGGAGCCTGCTCTGCAACGCAGGCTTGAGGATGGACATCAATGCTGGTCAGATGGTGATGTCCAAGAAAGGAACATACTTCGGGAAGGCTTATCAAACCGAAGGAATATTTAAAATTCAGCTTGTTAACCAGTTTGAAGACATTAATGCAGTTGCATTTTCTGATTATTCTCTTGAGTTGTGGCATAATAGACTAGGACATGTTCATTGTAAAAGAATTAACAAAATGTCTAGTCTAGAACTTATCTCCAAATGTGGGGGTAAGGTGGAGAAGTGTGAGGTGTGTGCTCAGACGAAGATCACAAGGAAACCCTTTCATCGGGTCAATCGAAGCACAGATCTTCTGGAGTTGGTGCACTCCGATATCTGTGACTTCAAATATTTCTCCACGAAGGCCGGGATGAAGTATTTTATAACCTTCATCGACGACTTCTCAAAATACGCGTTCGTCTACTTGCTCAAGTCTAAAGACGAAGCCTTCGAGAAGTTCAGAGAGTTCAGGGCCGAAGCTGAACGGCAGACTGGATAACAACTCAAGAGGTTAAGGAGTGATCGAGGTGGGGAGTACAGGTCTCATGAATTTGCATCATTCTGCAAAGAACATGGAATCATATGCGAGACTACTGCTCCATATTCTTCTCAATCCAACGGAGTAGCGGAGAGGAAGAACAGAACTTTGACAGAAATGATGAACTCTATGCTGCTAACCGCGGGTCTTCCTAAATGCTACTGGGGAGAAGCTGCATTGACGGCTACTTTTATTCTAAATAGAGTGCCACATGCAACTTCGGACGTAACTCCTCACGAACTCTGGTTCAAAGTCAGACCGAACTTGAATGTCATTCGAGTGTGGGGGTGTCTAGCGTATGTGAAACTCCCAGATCTGAAGATTCAGAAGCTAGGGACAAGGACTACGAAGGCGATCTTCTTGGGGTATGCCGAGAAGAGTGATGCTCGGAGATTTCTTGATATTGAGTCAAATCATATCATCGAATCTCGCGATGCTGAATACTTTGAAGACAAGTTTACAAAAGATAAAAATATTATTCTTTCGGACATTCCGGAAAATAATGTAGGAGCAAATGAGACTGAAATCTCATATGAGCCAGTAGTCCAAGAAGAAGCTGTTGTTGATGAAACAACTCTTGTACCAGAACTCGCAGAGCCGTCAGCTAAGCGAGCGAGGAGACCGAAAGACTTCGGAGATGACTTTGTCACCTATCATGTGGAAGCAGATCCGCTTACCTATGATGAGGCGATGAAGACCAGAGATGCTATCTTCTGGAAGGAGGCAGTGAATGAGAGTTTGACTCTATCACCTCCAATAACACATGGGTGTTGGTAGATCTACCTGAAGGAGAAAAGCCCATCGGATGTAAATGGATCTTCAAGAAGAAGATGAAGGCAGATGGAACTATTGACAAGTTCAAGGCCAGGCTGGTATCCAAGGGATTTTCTCAGAAATAGGGGATAGACTACTTTGACACGTACGCTCCAGTAGCCCGGATGACCACCATCAGGATGTTAATCGCTCTTGCAGCTATACATAAGTTGGTGATACATCAGATGGATGTAAAGACTGCATTCCTGAATGGGGAGCTGACCGAAGAGATTTACATGCAACAACCAGATGGATTTGTCGTCAAAGGTCTTGAAGACAAAGTCTGCAAGTTGGTGAAATCATTATATGGTTTGAAGCAAGCTCCCAAGATGTGGCATGAGAAGTTTGACAAAGTTATTAGGTCAAACGGCTACAGAGTCAGCGAGACGGACAAAAGTGTTTACACAAAGTTCGCTGATGGAAGAGGAGTCATCGTTTGTCTGTACGTGGACGACATGCTAATCCTAGGTACGGATATAGGCTGTGTCACAGAGACAAAGAAGTTCCTCTCAACCAAGTTCAGTATGAAGGACTTGGGGGATGCAGATGTCATCTTGGGCATAAAGATCATCCGGACAGACACTGCTCACTACATTGAGAAGATGCTCACACGCTATGGGTATAAGGATCTTCCAGGGATCGATACGCCATACAGGTGTGATCAGAAGCTGAAGCCAAATTCAAGGAAAAGCGTCAGGCAGCTGGAGTATTCTAGCGTTATCGGAAGTTTGATGTACGCAACCACTGCCACAAGGCCTGACATAGCTTTTGCCGCGGGAATGCTGAGTCGGTTCACAAGCAACCCAGGGGTTGAGCACTGGAAAGCTGTGAAGCGGGTGATGAGATATCTCAAGAAAACTCAGACATATGCACTGCACTACAACGGATATCCGACAGAAGTGGAAGGCTTCAGTGATGCTAGCTGGTGTTCAGAGGTGGAAAGCGAGAGATCCACAGGTGGATATGTCTTTTCCTTGGGTGGAGCTGCTATATCGTGGAAGTCGAAGAAGCAGACTATACTCTCTCGTTCCTCCATGGAATCTGAATTCTATGCACTTGAAACTGCAGCAGATGAAGCAGAATGACTTCGGGAGCTCATGTATGATCTTCCAGTGGTTGGGGCTCAGATACCGGCGATACCGATATACTGTGACAACCAGGCGACTGCGACGGTGGCATCAAATGACCTCTTCAACGAAAAGAAGAGGACTGTGCGGTTGAAGCACAGGGCAGTACACGATCTTATCAAAAGAGGTGTAATTACAGTGGTTGATGTTCAGAGTCAGAAGAACCTGGCAGATCCGTTCATAAAGGGCCTCAAGCGCCAGTTGGTCGATGACACAGCTTGTAAAATGGGCTTGAAGGCATTCTGATAGTGTGTCTTTGTAATCCTACCATAAAGTTTTATGCTATTAGTTCAAAGAGAAATCTACTAGGCATCTAACTTTTGGTTCAAAGGAGGATCACTGACTGAGAAACTATCAGGTAACAGTGGGTACTTGTTCTCTGGAACATGGAAGGGATACGGACCCATAACCACTGTTGTCTACTATGTATTTTTCTGCCGAAAAACAGATCCTGTGGAAGGTTGGCTTAAACGCCTTAATGAGTTCTCAGGCAGAGTGAATGCCTGGTGTGCTTTACAGGAAGCACGGTAGAGCAGCACTACAAGGAGTGAATCTCCATGCTACAGTGGGATGACTCCACCATGAGGTTCCCAGGTAGGGGTAATGCCTCGGCTTTGTAAGCCAAGTCACAGCGGCGTAGCACCGCAAATAGGCAGGTAGCCTAATGCTGTATGATGTAATTAAAGAGTTGTAGACAGCACTACAAAGGGAAGGATGGCCCCATGTTACAGTGGTACGACACCACGATGAGGTACCCAGGTAGGGGTAAAGCCTCGGCATTGCAAGCCATGTCGTTGCGGCGTAACACCGCAAGGAAGCCTTAGGCTTCATGCTGGGTAGTTTGGCACTACAAAGAGGCTTGTGACCTCATGCTACAGTAGTATGACACTACGATGAGGTTCCCAGGTAGGGATAATGCCTCGGCTTCAGGCCATGTCATAGCGGCGTAGCACCGCAAGGAAGCGCAAGGCTTCATGCCATATCTCTTTAATAAAGAACTCACCTATAGTGTATGGAAAGAGATATCAGGCCGTCTCTTGAGGGTAAACTTGTAGACGCCCAAAATTATACACTGAAACCAGGCTGGCACAGGGCCTTCAATGTGCAGCCAGAAGCACACGTAACTACACTTTGTGAGTGGAAAGAATTACAATTGTGGTGCAGAATTCAAGGCGTAGTCCATTCTTGTATCATATTGTTATTTAACCCATGCGGGAAGATTCAAGTCGTCAGCGACATCTATCCTAATGCAAAATGGACAGTTACTGTGGGGAACGCTCAATCCTGGACACATATATATGTTGTGATATGTGGGGGATTGTTGGTGCTTTCTTTACATGGAGAGAGCTTGCTCTCAACATGCCTTATAAAATTATAGTCCCACATCGAAAATGCACCATGAGTTATCTCAACATATATACTTGGTTGTGTTGTTGAGAGATGCACATGGGGTGGTGACCCTAAGGAGGAAACCATGTGGGTGATTTTACTAGGAGGTAAGAATAAGGCTCCAAGGATTAAGCATTAATGCTTTTGTCATCCTCTTGGATTAATTCCACTTGGAGCTAAGCCCCAACGGGGCTTAGCGACTCGGACTCGGGCTCATGAGGCGTAATGTGGCATTTTGTTGGCGCACTTTGCACTTAGCATGTCAGCAGTCATGCGGTCTTATGCGGCATGCGGCTCATGCGGCCATGCGGCTCATGCGGCACATGCGGTCCATGCGGTCATGCGGTCTTTATGCGGCTCATATGCGGTCATACGGTCTTATGCGGCATGCGGCTCATATGCGGCCTCATACGGCCATGTGGCTCATGCGGCACATGCGGTCGTCTTTATGCGGCTCATATGCGGCCATGCGGTCTTATGCGGCATGCGGCTCATATGCGACCTCATGCGGCCATGCGGCCATGCGGCTCATGCGGTACATGCGGCACATGCGGTCCATGCGGCCCATGCGGTCCATGTGGCTCATGCGGTCCATGCGGCTCATGCGGTCCATGCAGGCTCATGCGGCCAGGCTGCTGCTGCTGCCGCATGGAGGGATCCGCTGACTGTGCAGATTATAAATCAGTAATGGAAAGGCTGAATCAATGCGATTAAATCAGATCCTATCTTTGTGGGATTTGAATTAATTCAGATCCTATCTTTGTGGGATTTGAATTAATTTCGTGGGATTTGAATTAAATCTCGTTGCTATCTTTTGGAATTTGATTCAATCTTTCCATAACTGAAGAGGCGGCTAGGGTTTCCACCCTCTCTCTATAAATACTCTCTTCTGGCCTCCTTTGTGACTACTACGAAAATTACAAGTCAGAAAAGGAGAAAGAGAAAAAGAGTTGCTGCCGCCATTGCAAGTCCATCCGAGGAGTCAGAACAGAGGTGACTTCGAGCGTTCCACAAGTTCTTCAACTTGCTGGTTCCTGGAAGCAGATCGTGTGGGGCGAATCTTGCTTTGAGCAACGGTGTTTTGACACCCCAGCATTATTCTTCTTCTCATCTCTCTCTAGTTTTATTGTAACTCGTTCTGTCCCAATTGCAACACGTTTGCAAGGAAGAACGAGAGATTTTCTCTTCTTTATTTCCCTCCTTCAGATTGTAATTTGGCTATTTGTTTTATTGTACCTTCGTAGATCTTGAGTTTGATCACTGCAAAATTTTGTGTGACATCTCAGATCTCGATTGCATCTGTTTTTCCATCTTTGATCAAGCCCCGGGACTAACAATATCTATCTCTGGACTCTTGCAGATCAATTTAGTAGGGTAGATTCAACAAGATCCTCAGTTGGAAGCTATTGTTCATCATGTTAGATTTATGTTTCAGTTGGAATATAAATTTAGTTGGTTTAAATTTATGATAGGATTTCAATATTACAATTAAAATCTTTTATATATAGGATACAAGAGATTGTGGGGAAGTGAGTAGCTTCATGTATTGAATATATAACTTATTTTTCTGTATAATGTCCACATCATATTGTTTGTTCTTTGACATAGTTTTATCTACTTGATCAGAGTTAGAAAGCTGCAGATGTTTCTAGAAATTTTAATATCCGAAAGGATCTTTTGGTTGAGATCTTTATGTTGGCATATCGTGGTCGAATAAATATTTTTAATACACTTTCCAAACGATCATGGTAGATCAAGCGAGAAATGTTGTAATATACAGTCATATTGGGGATATTTAGTTCTTCCTTAAGGTGTGTATTGGGTCGGGCAGCTAGGATACTGGCCCTGGCTCGCCCCAGTCAAACCTAGGAGAGGTCGGTCCTAGCCTGATTGACGGGCCGACCCAGTCCACTAAAAGTACGGTTCCTGGCTGAGTTCACTGTCTAGGCGTTCAGTCCTGGATCGGCCCGACCCGACCCAAAAATCGGTCCGAACCGGACCTACATAGCCCCAAAAATTGGCCGACCCAGTCTGGTCCTAGGCCTGGATCGACCCAGCTAATCACCCACCCCCTTGCTCCACCATTTTGGGAGTTTTAATTATTTAGGGGTTATTTTACCAAAATATTCCCACTATTAAATGTTAGATAAACGTTTGGGGTATTTTGTTAAAAAAAACAACAACCGCCATATTACTATTTTGGGGGGTATTTTACCGAAGAGGCCTCCATTTTTCTAGCCTTTTTTGAACTTTAATATGGGATATTTGGTTATTTGTTAAAAATGATCAAAATACCCCTATAACAACTATATTCTAAAGGTAATGGTGGTCATTTGGCACCCCCAAAAATTCTTATAAATAGAACTTAATTCATCCAAATATACCAAAAAAAATTCTTCCATCTCTTCTAATACTTACAAGCATTCTCGTGTTATATTCGGTGAAGTAGCTTCTTTTTTGTTACCATAGAAAATGAACAACCACCAAATCAACCGCAAAATCAACCTCAACCCGAACCACAATCTCGAAGGTACAAGGGCCTCAACTCGCACCGCAAACTAGGGGTACAAGGGCCTCAACTCGCACAACCTCGGTAGGCACTAGCTAGGCTACGAAGAAGAAATGAATCATAATTTGATGAGATCGAAAATTTGGCACCACTTTAGGGGTACAAGGACCTCAACCCGCACAACCTCGGTAGGCACTAGCTAGGCTACGAAGAAGAAATGAATCATAATTTGATGAGATCGAAAATTTGGCACCACTTTAGCAGAGTTTATAAGGAACGTGATACCAAAAGAATATACTCGCGTGCAACCCTTGATGTTTGCATCCATTGTGGGAATCAAATCCAATGGAAATATAATTGCAACAAAGGAAAACTACGTAGACTTTTAGACAATTGTATATATTATCTTGTATCTTCTTGAAAAATGTATCATTTTTAAATATGTACTATTATTGTTAGCTAAGTGTATTTTTTATGCGACTTATGTTTTACGTTTTTGCTTACAGCCTCTTTACAAACTTCCTTCATGGTATCACAAAGGAAGTTTGAAAAGAGGTTGAACAAAGAAACTAAAAAATAAGACATATCAACAAATACTTGTGTAATGAGAATAATATATATTGAAAATATATCAATTAACAAAAAAAATTGTTTTGCTTACTGCATATAATGAAAGACTTCACCCCCCCCCCCCCCCCCCCCCCAAACCACCCACCGCCCAAACACACACATAACCAAAAGCCCAAGCCGCACCTAGCCTGGTTAAGCTCGGCCCAAACTTTTACGTGTTCTGGGTCGGGCTAGTTTTGGGTTCAGGATCTCTTGGCCCGGTCCGGCTCGGCCCAGGCCTGGTCAAGCCGATCAAAATCGAGTCTGGCCCAGTACACACCCTAAGTTCTTCCTTTAATTTTTGTTATTAGTTGTTAACTTATAAAAGTCTCTCCAAGGCAATAAATTGAAAGCTTGAGGAACATGGTAACACATCCAGAAATCATGAGAAACTTGCCTCCTCACCTTAAGAGAGATTTGCACAAATTTCACTGCATATTATTTTTTTATACATATCAGATAATAAACTAGACATTGAAACGCTCAATGTTTGTTAAAAAATTATCCATGATGTGCCTCACGGTTTATATCGATGACATTCACCCTTTTGGTTCATAGAATGAGGGTCTTGGGAAAAGAAAGATATTCATTTACTATTTTGGATGCCAAAGAAAATAAGCATAAAGAAAAATGATTCTCTCACCCATCTCATGATTCACTTTGTCTTCAAATTTTTATGGCCTTTCCAAACATTGAAAAGAAAAATTAATAGAAATTATAATTTTTCAAAGAAAAAAATAGCAAATTTTTTTAATTTCTATTTTCCTTTCTGCGAACCAAATGAGGCCCTACAGAATCTTATGTTTGTGTGACAAGATCGGGCATTTATGCTCACTTATATAGAACAAGCTGATCTTGTTGTTCCATGTCCCTGCTTCTTTCATTATTTGTCCATGGCCTCCCAATGGTATTGTCCATAACCATTTAGCTTCATGTTTCCCCAGACTTCAGTGCTCCGTTACAGCAATCATATGACAACTTTTGTTGCTTTAATTTTAATCTTGTTTTAGTGATGGTACTGCATTTCCTTTGGATTGGTGCAGGCTCTCTTTACAGACAGCCGGGCCACTATGATACGCGCGTTTCCAGCTCAAAAGCTTCCTTGAGTGCAGATTTATAAAGAAGGTTAGGAAGGAGGAAATTTACACCTCAATATGGGACGAGCACAAGAGCAGCCATTGGCTTGGGTGATATACTCACAGGTCAGCTTGTCTTCCTTAACCACAAAGTACCTATGCCCAGAGAATGATGTTTCTATATTGGAGCAGCTTCTTTGCAATCTTCCTTCTTCTTTTTTTTAAATTTGTGTGTCATCAAAGAAGTAAATGTCTTGCTTCAAAGAGTATGGCTTTGCAACAGAACGATATATTAGCTTATCCCTCCAGCACATGGCTTGCTTCCTTGCTTTTTTTGCTTTTGGAAGAACATGGTTTGCTTTCTAGTTACTTTCTGGTGTCCCCATAAATTCACATTGAGCTGATCTCTCGACTTTTTCCTCCTCAAATCATGGAAATTCACTAGAAAAGATATTGAATCTTCTGCATATAAGCTCTTCCAAAAATCCAAGTGCAAAGGAGCAGTTGGCAAAGTTTGCCTTTCCTTAACAGTGTTGATAACAAAGCCTTGATGAGATGATGATGACTCTAAAGTATAAAGTTGTGACTCATTCAACTACTATTCCTCTGATTATGGCCGTCGACTTTTAGATTGCCTTCAATTGTATAAGAAGCCTCCAGTCTGGGGTATTCTAGCACAGAACATTCCTCAACCTAATAATCATAGAAGAGTGGAGCTGTCCTAGTTGGGGAACTTCAATATTCTCATCATGGAGAACACAAACCACGGCCAAGTGATAGGCATTCCGGTTGCGTCTGTCAGATTTTTAGCCGAAGAACTGCCGGAAAAATCAACTCCTGTTCCTGATCATCTTAGCAAATTTATAAGTTCAACTTCGTATGGATCCTCTCTATTTGGGCAAGGTATTGCCCACCACTCTTTTTCATGTACCAATTTCTATCTTAGCTTAAGCTAATATCCTCAAGGAATTGTACTGAGAGCAACTTCTTCAAAATGCAGTCAAGAAGGATTCAGTTATTGATTGGATGAGCAAGTTCGGCAAAAAAGCAGACAGTTATGCACAAGGACTTCGTGATCATGGTAAGAGTGCTGCTTTTCAGGTTGCGTCGTCATTAGTAAACTTATGATTATATTTTCTTTTCGTTCCTTTTTGAAGCTAGTTAAACCTGATCTTGAAAACATTACTTGTGCAGTTAGTTTGGCTCCAAAGATCTCTGAAACTGTCAAGGGGAAACTGAGCTTAGGTGCGAGAATTCTTCAGGCAGGAGGGGTTGAGAAAGTGTTTGGTAGATATTTCTCCGTGGGGAAGAGAGAGAAGCTGTTGAAGGCTTCCCAGTGTTATCTGTCAACCACGTCAGGTCCTATTTCAGGACTGCTCTTCATATCAACCGCGAAGATTGCGTTCCGAAGCGACAGGTCCCTGACACTCCCTTCTCCTCAAGGAGATGTGGTCAGAATTCCCTATAAGGTATACTTCAAATGCTTGCTTTACAAATAAGGAACTTGAGAATTACCGACTTCCTACTATTTGCTAAAGTAGAACATTGTTAATCCCGGGGCACAATTTTCGATGGAAAACTGAAAAAATGAAACAATTGTAGAAACAATATTTCTATGCAATACGTCAAAGAAGGTGCACAATAGAGATCCTAGGAGGATTCTGGATTACGAAAATCTAAAAAGATTTCGTAACAGCATCAAACGATAGTAAAACTTCTAAAAAGAAGGTACAAATCGAATTGCCAGCAGCAGCAGCGAAGTGGATGACAAATGCAAGATGGAAGAACAACCTGCTGGGGTGCATGATCACCGTTGCTCAATGCTTAATTCGCCCCACACGAACAGCTTCCAGGAACCAGTAAGTTCGACGGAGAACTTTGGAACACTCTGCTCTTCTGACTTCTCGGAAGGTGCACGGACTCCTGCGCTAATTGGCGCTGGTGCACTTCTTCTTTTCTCTCTCAAACTCTGTGGAAACACATAAGGAATTGTACTACAAAACACTTATGTCTTATGTAAATTCTGAACTTATCTTACTGAGAGATAGAGCAGAGAAGCTTATATATCCTCGTTCTGTAACCGTCCAGTTAGCAACATGTTCGGGATGTGGGAAGAAACCGTCCTGAACATGCTGTAACTGCTCAATCGTGCACAGATACGATCTGAGCCAAAGGGCATACAGCACGCGCCATTTGTGCCACTTGCGCAATGCGTGCACAGCCGCTCCAGCGCGCACTAGCGCACTGCGCACACTGCGCACCCTGCGCAACCTGCGCCACACGTGCGACTTGCGCCACTTGCGCATACTGCGCCACTTGCACACCTCGCGCACCCTGCGCCAACCGCCGCTGCAACCTAGCAGCGCCAACAGGCGCGCCATCTGCCCGCGCGAACTGGCGCACGAACAGCTGCACAAAAGGCTCGCGCAACGAGCGCAACTTAAGCGCATTATGCGCCTAGCGACGATTCTGACGTGCTAAGTGCAAAGTGCGCCAACAAAACGCCACATTACGCCTCATGAGCCCGAGTCCGAGTCCGAGTAGCTAAGTCTCTACGGGGCTTAGCTCCAATGGAATAAATTCCAAGAGCAAAAAGCATGAATGTTTCATTGTTGATTTGGTTTTTTTTCCTACTAGAAAAATACTCCCACATGGCACACCCATGTGCACCTCCACACCACTTGTGTATCTCTAAAAAAGCATAGCTTATATATATAGATACACTTCCTTTGGCCTAGCCGATGTGGGACTAAAATTTCCAATATAAAGACCAAAAACCCAATAATTCTTCGCATATCACTATATATGGGTTTGAGTGTTCTCCACAGTAACTGTCCATCATGCATTATGAGAGATGTTGCCGACGACTTGAATCTTCTCGCATGGGTCAAATAACAGACTATAATACAAGAATGGACTAAGCCTTGAATTCTGCATCATAGCTGAAATTCTTTCCATTCACATAATGTAGTTACATGTGCTTCTGGCTGCACATTAAAGGCCCTGTGCCAGCCTAGTTTCAGTGTATAATTTTTGGCATCTATAAGTTTACCCTCAAGAGACGACCTGCTATCTCTTTCCATACACTATAGGTGAATTCTTTGTTAAAGAGACATGGCATGAAGCGCTTTGCGCTTCCCTTGCGGTGCTATGCCGCTAAGACATGGCCTAAAGACGAGGCCTCACCCCGGACCGAGAACCCCATCGTAGTGTCATACTACTGTAGCATGAGGTCACCGCTTCTTTGTAGTGTCATACTACCCAGCATGAAGCCTTAGGCTCCCTTGCGGTGTTACGCTACAACGAAATGGCTTACAAGGCCGAGACTTTACCCCTATCCGGGTACCTCATCGTGGTGTCGTGCCACTGTAACATGAGGAACTCTTCCCCTTTGTAGTGCTGACTATACCCCTCTTTAATTTCAACATACAGTATTAGGCTACCTGTCTATTTACGGTGCTACGCCGCTGTGACTTGGCTTGCAAAGCCGAGGCATTACCCCTTTCGGGAACCTCATGGTGGAGTCACCCCATAGTAGCATGGAGTTTCACTCCTTATAGTACTGCGCTACCGTGCTTCCTGTAAAGCATACCAGGCATTCACTCTACCTGAGAACTCATTAAGGAGTTTAAGCCAACCTTTCTACAGGATCCGTTTTTCACAGAAAACAACAGTAGACAACAGTGGTTGTACATCCGTAACCTCTCCATGCCCAATAGGACATGTACCCACCGTTCCTGATATTTCTTCGATTAATGGTCCTCCCTTGAACCAAAAGCTAGATGCCTAGTAGATTTCTCTTTGAACTAATAGCATAAAACTTTATAGTAGGAATGCAATAATACAATATCAGAATGCCTTCAAGCCCATTTTACATGCTGTGTCATCGACCAGCTGGCGCTTGAGGCCCTTGGTGAACGGATCCGCCAGGTTCTCCTGACTCCGAACATCAATCACTGCAATAACCTCGTGATGAGATCGTGTACTACCCTGTGCTTCAACCGCACAGTCCTCTTTTTTTCGTTGAAGAGATCATTTGATGCAACCGCCGCAGTCGCCTAGTTGTCGCAGTATATCGGTATTGCCGGTATTTGCGTCCCAACCACTGAAAGATCATACATGAGCTCCCGAAGCCATTCCGCTTCCTCTGTTGTGGTATCAAGTACAAAGAACTCAGATTCCAAGGATGACCGCGAGAGCATAGTCTACTTCTTCGGCTTCCACGATATACCAGCTCCACCCAGAGTGAAAATGAATCCACCTGTGGACCTCTCGCTCTGTACCTTTGAGCACCAGTTGCCATCACTGAAGCCTTCCACCACCGGCAGATCTCCGCTGTAGTGCAGTGCATATGTTTGAGTCTTCTTGAGATATCTCATAACCCGTTTTACAGCTATGTCAGGCCTTGTGGCAGTAGTAGCAAACATCAAACTCCTTATTACGCTTGCATACTCTAGCTGCCTGACGCTTTTCTATGAATTAGGCTTCAACTTCAGATCACACCTGTAGGGCATATCGATCCCTGGAAGATCCTGATACCCGTAATGTGTGATCATCTTCTCAATATAATGAGACTGTGACAGTGCTAGTCCAGTGTCTGTCCGGATGATCTTGATCCCTAAGATCACATCAGCTTCCCCTAAGTCCTTCATACTGAACTTGCTCGAGATGAACTTCTTTGTCTCCGTGACACAGCCCATATCCGTACTAGGATCAACATGTCGTCCACGTACAGACAAACGATCACACCTCTTCCATCAGCGAACTTTCTGTAAACACACTTGTCCGTCTTGCTGACCATGTAGCCATTTGACCTTATAACCTTGTCAAATTTCTCATGCCACATCTTGGAAGCCTGTTTAAGACCGTACAAGGATTTCACCAACTTGCAGACTTTGTCTTCAAGACCCTTGACGATAAATCCCTCTGGCTGTTGCATGTAAATCTTTTCGGTCAGCTCGTTATTTAGGACAGCCGTTTTCACATCCATCTGATGTATCACCATCTTATGTATCGTTGTGAGAGCAATCAACATTCTGATGGTGGTCATCCGGGCTACTGGAGCATACGTGTCAAAGTAGTCGATTCCCTGCTTCTGAAAAAACCCCTTGGCTACCAACCTAGCCTTGAACTTGTCAATAGTTCCGTCTGCTTTCATCTTCTTCTTGAAGATCCATTTACATCCGATGGGTTTCGCTCCTTCAGGAAGATCAACCAACACCCAAGTGTTATTTGAGGTAATGGAATCAATTTCATTGTCAATCACCGCCTTCCAGAAAACCGCATCTCTAGTCTTCATCGCCTCATCATAGGTAAGCGAATCTGCTTCCACATGATAGGTGAGAAAGTTATTTTAGAAATGCTTCGGCCTCCTCACACGCTTAGCTGACGGCTCAGCTAGTTCTAGTTCAACTGTTGTTTCAACAACATCTTCTTGGACTACTTCTTCATTGAAAACTTCAGTTTCTTGTGCACCCTCATTGTTCTCCGGAATATCCGCAAGAACAATGTTCTTGTGGCTTGCAAATTTGTCTTTAAAATATTCTGTTTTGCGAGAATGATATGATTTAACTCAATATCAAGAAATCTCTGAGCATCACTCTTCTCGGCATACCCTAAGAAGATCGTCTTTGTAGTCCTTTGCCCCAAGCTTCTGAATCATCAGATCTGGAAGCTTGACATATGCCAGACAATCCCACACTTGAATGACATTCAACTTAGGTCTGACCTTGAACCAGATTTCATGAGGAGTAATGTCTAAAGTTGCATAAGGCACTCTATTTAGAATAAAAGTGGTTGTCAATGCAGCTTCATCCCAGTAGCACTTTGGAAGACCCGCAGTCAACAACATTGAGTTAATCATTTCTATCAACGTTCTGTTCTTCCTCTCTGCTATTCCATTTGATTGAGGAGAGTACAGAGCCGTAGTCACATTGACAATTCTATGTTCTTTGCAGAACGATGCGAATTCATGAGACATGTACTCTCCACCTCGATCACTTCTTATTCTCTTGAGTTATTGTACAGTCTGCCGCTCAGCTTTGGCCCTGAACTCCTTGAACTTCTCGAATGCTTCGTCTTTCGCCTTCAGCAAGTAGACGAACGCATACTTTGAGAAATCATCAATGAAGGTTATAAAATACTTCATACCGACCTTTGTAGAGAATTGTTTGAAGTCACAGATATCGGAGTGTACCAACTCCAGAAGATCTGTACTTCGATTAACCCGAGGAAAGGGTTTTCTTGTGATCTTTGTTTGAGCACAAACTTCACATTTTTCTACCTTACCCCCACATTTGGAGATAAGTCCTAGACTAGACATTTTGTTTATTCGTTTATAATGAACATGTCATAGCCTATTATGCCACAACTCAAGAGTATAAGCAGATTGAGTGGTTGCATTAATTTTATTAGACTGATTTACCAGTTGAATTTTAAACATTCCTTCGGTATAAAAAGCTTTTCCGAAATATGTTCCCTTAATAGACATCACCATCTGGCCAGCACTGATGTCCATCCTGAGGCCTGCATAACAAAGTAGGTCTCCCGAGATCAGTTCTTTACAATAGCAGGTACATGCTTCACACCTTGAAGCGTCAGAGACTTCCCCGAAGTCAGCTTCAAAACTACAGTCCCGATCCCAAGCACTTCAGCTTGTGCCTGTTTTGCCACCGTAACCACTTCAGAAGTTGGTGTATAGGTGGTAAACCACTCCTTACTGGAGCAGACATAGCAGGTGGCTCTAGTGTCTATCCACCAGTCAGAGTCAGCCTTCACCGCATCGACCTGCGCAATCATAGCAACAATCTCAGTGATCATAGAAACCTTGCTAGTCTCTCCTTGCTCTGTTTGCTTAGTTTTTGCTTTGCATTCACTCTTGAAGTGGCCCTTCTTGCCACAATTGAAACAAGGCATATGAGATTTTGCCTTCTTTTGCTTGAAGGAAGTCCCCCTTCACGTTCAGATTGTTAGGGCCCTTCTTCTTGCTGCAGGAAGCCACATGCTTTCCCCTTGGTTCTCTGGTATGAACCAGATTGGCATTAGCTAATTGCTTGGACTGTGTGTCCACCTTCAGTTGTGCCCTTAGATTTCCTGCAGGAGATCGTCGAGAGTGATCTCCAACTTCTTCTTCTGCATGTTTGCGTAGAACTTGCTCCACCCAGCAGGGAGCTTTGAAATGATCCCTTTAACAACAAATTTGTCGGGGAGGGACATCGCGTCGCCTTCCAACTTCTGTTGCAGTTTCAGTAACTCCTTCACTTGCGGCAGCATTGGCTTCTCGTCCTCAAAGAACCACTTGTGATATTTCTCAACAAGAAATATCTTGCTACGGTTTTTATCCTCGTACAGTTTCTCCAGAGACTCCCAAATCTCTCTGGCAACAGTCTTCTTTGTATATGATTCAGCAAGGGAGTCTTCCATAGTATATATTTAGGATCATAAGCCTACAAATGCTATTGTCCCTTCTCTATTTGGTCTGGTTCTTAGTAACAGCAGAGATTGCGGCTGCAGATCCAGTCTCTGGAACAGTAGGTTCCTCCTCAAACAACATGTAATCAACTTCTCTGAGTTAAATAATGAGAGTAACTTTCCTCTTCTAAACTTGATAATGCTCTCCATCAAACTGTTATAACTTTATGAAATTAGGATTGATGAGTGCAGCATTCAAGTTTTCCATCTCGTTAATTAAGCTTTGAAATTTTTATTCCCGAGACACAATTTTTGATAGAAAACTGAGAAAATAAAACAATTGTAAAAACAATGTTTCTATGCAACACTTCAAAGAATGTGCATAATAGAGATCCTAGGAGGATTCTGGATTACGAAAATCTAAAATGATTTCGTAACAACAGCAAACGATAGTAAAACTTCTAAAAAGAAGGTACAAATCGAATTGCCAGCAACATCAACGAAGTGGATGACAGGTGAAAGATGGAAGAACAGCCTGCTGGGATGAATGATCACTGTTGCTCAAAGCTTAATTCGCCCCACACAAACAGCTTCCAGAAACAAGCAAATTCGACGGAGAACTTTGGAACACTCTGCTCTTTTGACTCCTCGGAAGGCGCACGAACTCCTACACTAAGTGGCGCTGATGCATTGCTTCTCTTCTCTCTCAAACTCTATGAAAACACGTAAGGAATTGTGCTAAAAAATACTTCTGCCTTATGTAAATTCTGAACTTATCTTATTGAGAGAGAGAAAAGAGAAGCTTATATAGTCTCTTCTGTAACCGCCAGTTAGCAACATGTTTGGGATGTAGGAAGAAACCGTCTCGAACATGATGTAACTGCTCAATCGTGCACGGACACGTTCTGAGCAAAGGGCGCACGACACACGCCATCTGCGCCAATTGTGCAACGCGCACACAGCCGCTCCAGCGCGTACTAGCGCACTTCACGCACCCTGCTAACCTGCGCCACTTGCGCACGCCGTGCCAAACGCCGCGCAACCTGCAGCGCTAACCACGGCACAACCTGGCAGCGCCAACAGGCGCGCCATCTCGCCGCACGAACTAGCGCACGCAACGAGCGCAACTTAAGCGTACTATGCGCCTGGCGACGATGCTGACGTGCAAAGTGCAAAGTGAAAGTGCGCCAACAAAATGCCACATTACGCCTCATGAGCCCATGAGCCCGAGTCCGAGTCCGAGTCAGTAAGCCTCTACGGGACTTAGCTCCAATGGAATAAATTCTAAGAGCAAAAAGCATGAATATTTTATTGTTGATTTGGTCTTTTTTTCCACTAGAAAAATACCCCCACATGGCACACCCATGTGCACCTCCACACCACTTGTGCATCTCTAAACAAGCACAGCTTATATATAGAGATACACTTTCTTTGGCCTAACCGATGTGGGACTAAAATTTCCAATGTAGAGGCCAAAAACCCAACAAACATCTGTAGTGTACTAGCCTCTGTGATGCACTCGAAAATCTTTCTTATTTCATGTCATAACCTCTCTTCCTTTCCTCGTCTCTATTCTGATTGATTCGCTTCTTCGTGCAAGCGCTCAGCGGACTTTAATGTGATGTTAATTTGTGCAGGTTTTGATACCAGTTAAAAGGATAAAGAGAGCCAGCCCAAGTGAGAATGTGAACAAGCCAAACCAGAAATATATTCAGATTGTTACAGTAGATGACTATGAGTTCTGGTTCATGGGCTTTGTTAGCTACCAAAGATCCTTCAAGTACTTACAGCAAGCAATCCTAGAATCAGAAATGAGCTCTTCATCTTAAGGACTCACTGTGAGAACATCTTTCTTGTGTAATTGGTGTAGAAGACTTGTCCCAGCACCATCCTTGAAGAAGAAGAAGGATCCTACCTTTTATTATTTTCCTTTTTTACAAGGAAATGGTGATTGTAATATTGGGAGCAGCCCGTAATGAATGAAATAGTATGTTTTCGTGGGTAAATTACAATATTTCATGCATTTGGCTTCTCAATTAAGAACTCATGAGTTACTCTAGGATTTTTGTCAATTAAATTGGTCAACAAGCAATGCTACTTTTATACCCAAGGTAATGGGAATTCACAAGTTTTGAGGGTAATTCTATTAGTCACTATTTTCGAACAAACCTAGAGTTGGAATTTCACATAGAATTGGAATTCCAGAATTACAAGACAACATGGGTAATTAAAAATGTGTATGTTTTGTGTATATTTTAAAAACAACAATTCTATACGTTATAAAGTCCAACTTTGGATCTAACTTTGAAATACAATGAACGTACATACGAAAATTGCAAATTTAATATAGTTCAAACCACAATTCCAACTTTGGGCCTTGTCCATTAAAAAATAAAAAATAGTTCAACCGAACAAATCGAATCGATTATCTGTTCGGTTTCGGTTATGGCTAATTTTGGTTCGATTTCGATTGTTACAAGTTCGAGTTTTTCGATTTTGACTATTTAAACCAAACCCTCACCCCTGCACCCTGCACTGCAAAAATGTCTACAACCAAGTTAGAGTTCCATATAGCCTCGGACTCAGATATCTAGAAATTGTTAGGGAAAATGTTTCAGTTAGAGTGCACGTACCTTATATTTGTAGCTTCTGACCATCCTTTCAAGGGATAAGCTCTTTACTTTTGTAGATAAATAGTTTCAACTTATTCAGGTAGTTCATAGCGATTATCAAGTTTCTCTCTTTAATAAAAGAGTGTTTTTTTTTTCATGAAACTGTTATGAAAGTATGAGCTTTTGTATTTGGATCTGGATCTAGTTTTTGGTGCCTCCTCTAGCAAACCTACACTTGGGCATGGAAATGGCTGTGGTTGTGCTTAATACGCGGGGTAAGGTGATCTCAGCTGGTTCTTGCAGACTCACTCGGTTGTTATGTACCGATCAACAAATTTTGTTGTATGAGTAGCATTTTACATGATTAAGCCTTTTAGCGGATATCAACTTTCTGAGCTCATAATGTTTGGTGGTGGAACTCTCTTGAATGTTCTTGTGTCAGTCTTTCTGTGACTCTGTGTGTGTGTGTTTTTTTTTTGTTGATGGGAATTTGAGTTTTAAATTTCAAACTTTTGTGACTTTGCCTAGCCCTATAAGAAATTACAATACATAACCACAACTATTCAAATCCTAATATGGTTTTGTTTACAATCAGTTTGTTTTTTGGAGTACGGAAGGTCAAAAAATGGTCAAAACTGCTGATGCGGCTGAAAGTGGTCGGCAGGTGTATAGGGTGAAGGAATTTTGGGATTATGAGGATAGAGGGGGTTGGTGGCCACTTATTTTTTTTTTTTTTTTTTTGTGTATATATATATATATATATATATATATTTTTATATATATATATATATATATATATATAAAGTTTGAAGGGTTAAAGGGTTAGGGTTTGGTAGAGAAGGTTTTAGGAAAGTTTGGTTTTGATTTGATTGCTCCAATAAAAAGATATGCAAGATTGAATCTATAGGGGAATATTGAGTTTCCTAATTTGGAAAGTCAATGGTGTGTTAGTTTAAACTATTGTATGGCTGTACAAAATCTCTAAAAATTAATCTAAATTCACCATAATAGAGTAACCTATTATAGGCTCAACTAAGGCTAGTTGGACTAGTTCAAGGTCGGTATAATTTTTATAATCAAAATAGACTCTAAAAGGCCAATTAATGGGCCTTGTGTGCCATTTGAAAATATATAGCACATGGGAACTCAATTGAGTGGGGCACAATTAGCATGTGTAGAGTAGGCTCAAACTAGGTCAAAATCATATATTTGGTCGAATGGTGTGGATCGGGTTTGGCCCTCAAATCGAAACTGGAAAATACATCTAATTTTATGGTAATGGCTTAAGTGACCATAAAATTAGATGTATTTTCCAACTTCAGCCATTACCATAAAATTAGATGAGTCCAACTTTAGCCATTAACATAAAATGAAGTTGGACTCAACTAGATGGCTAAAATACATCTAAAGTTATACAAGAAATACGTAGTACAAAGGAACATGTTTGAGTGGGACATGATATATCAAAATGAATGTGGACTCGTCTAGTTTACGAATATGGAACTAGGTTTGAGAAATTGATACTTGTTGTGCTTCAAAAAAATCAAAGCTATGACAAAGTGCCTATATAACCATAATTAAAAATAAAATATGGTTTAATATATAAAAATTATATAAAATAAATAAAAAAATCTCTAGAAATTAGGGTGCTTACAATCTACCGACTTTAAAAGAACTTCGTCCTCAAAATTAAAAAACTTCTCACTATTAATGAATCATGCTAACGTAACTAGGAATAGTTCAGAGGGTACACTATATCACTATAGTCTCCTAGTAACTCGAGTGACAATCAATCCTAAACAATTTTCTTATGCAATGTTCCGATCATAAAACTATAAATGGTTACCAATAGTCGCCCCTCCTGGTGCTGACGGTATTACAACGACCATGTTGAAGGCTTATCCTCCTTAACCATCAAGCCAAGAAATTTAATTACTAGTCCATTAACTACTATGCTCGATTTTCTTTAACCTTTGAACCTACCGACTAATTTCCATAAAGGTTTCGTCCTATCCTTTTCAAGCCTTGAATCTAAAAATTAATTAGTAATAATAAGCTTCAACCATCTAATTCTCGAAAAGAAATCCATCGATATTCCTAAAAATTCAAAATTTTAAATGCAAGTCTACTCTTCCCTTAGTCTCCTCAAGATATTAGAAATCAAAATTATTCGATAGATCATCTTTCACATTTTAATTTATAAAATTCTAGAGCCTTCAAAATTTCAAATCAATTTTTTTTCTCAAAATTTTAAATTTAATCTAAAGACACCTTTTTCCTTAAGTCAAATCCCTATCCTCAAATTCACGTTTATCATTAACAATAACTCAATAACCATAAATATTCTTCTAAAAATTCATGAAGCAATTGTACTAAATTATCTCAATACAATTTTACTTGATTGCCTTTTCTCAATCATCATCTAAGTGTTATAGCTCTAAAATATAAATTCTCTTTCTAATTTGCCACGCCCAGTACCAAAATACGGAGATGGACTAGGCCAGCTACTCCATATGAGGTATACAAACGTCATACGACGATCGTGACTGTCAAAAGACAAGGGGGTGCATGCTACATTCAAGTCTCCTATGGTCTCACAGAGCATCTATGTCTCAATCATTCAAAGCAAGAAAACATCAATTAATGAAGATATGAGATAAAGTTGTGAGGCGTCCCCGACGCTTCATCAAAATGATTATGGGGATCTAGCTTTATAAGTTAGCTAACCCAGAGAGTCATAGATACATAATTGTATTCAGCTGCAGTCTGATTTTATTACAAATTATACAAAAGACAAAATATCCAGATTAGCCGGCTATACAGGTGCCAGTGGCTAAATGCCAGAACATAAGTAAAGATACTAGAGTGGTGGAGAATAAACCTACTCGAGTCCCCAGCCAGCCATGCTCCTAGTATGCACCATATACGTCAGGGAGGAAGGTCGGATCCTCAGTCTCTGCTACGTGATCTGGCCAAACAAAACCAGCGGGGTCAGCCCCGAATAGCAAGTACCACAAGGGAGCACAAAAGAGTGAGATAAAACCCAAGCATAAAATAATAATACTAGTAATAATAAAAGCTTCCGGTCATAACCTCGGTCCACAGCCTGTCCTAGCAAGATATACCAACCAAACAAGGACATGGGTTGGACCACGCACCATGACAGTCCATGTCCCTCGGCTACTAATGGAAGGCACAAGGCACAGTCAAGTTGTTTTTCAAGCGGCCATTCATTCCTGCGGCTTTCTATATTTGGCAGAGTTATCCCCGCGATACTGATTAAAAGGAATCCTCAGATCGTGTCAACCCAGCAGGATTAGCCAAACCATAAGACATATAGCACATTGATTATGCACCGGTCCCCCCGAAGGGCTACCGCGCTAAAATATATAACACATAGCTCGTAGAAGTCGGATATAGCCATCCGCTATAGGCGAATGAAACCATATCCGTGGCTTCCAACCTGACACGTCAAGACTGGACCTGGGGTAGCTAGTATGGCACGATCTCGGAATACTTTCCACCCAATGCATCTACCAAGTTAGTTGCCTAGTTAATTCCTAGGTTATCCTTGGAGTTCACATGTCGCGGTCACATGCTCCCTCCCCTAGATGTCGTACATTGTACGAGTACCCCAAGAAGGGATCCGTACTGGCTCATGGAGTCATACGTATGTACCCCCTTCTTGGTGTAATGCAACACACAACACATACCACGTTATTGCTACCGACCATTCGCTATGTAAATTCTGGACTCTTGGAGGTATTGGCAGGTATCACATAGGAATACTTAGCACATAGGATAGCACCTTGGTGCTCACGTAGATTGTACCTTAGTACACACATAGGGTTATCCAGCACACGCATTGGTAGTCAGATCAGAAACGAGGACCAAGACACAAAAAGAAAGAGAACAAGAAGGCACTACGTACTTAGGGTATGAAGTGCTCGCAAGTCATGAAGTGGCCCAAACGGCGCACGGGCAATGTGCAAGGTAGAAGGTACACAAGGTGCCAAAGTCACATATGAATTTTGGTTAAAGTGAGACATAAAGATTTTTGAAACCAAGACAAAGATCTACAACTTTTATGTTGGGAGTTGGAAGAAATTTTGGCCACGATTCAGCCAAATATGGTATAAAACAGCCAAAAACAGCCAAAATAGGCACTATACGGCATTCTGCGACACTATACAGCCTTCTGCGATACTATACGGCCTTCTGTGTCACTATTCATCCATGCGGCACTATTCATTCATGTGGTACTATTCATTCCATGCGGCACTATGCATCCATATGGTACTATTTATTTCTACGGCACTATGCATCCATGCGGTACTATTCATCCATACGGCACTATTTATTCCAGCGGTACTATTCATTCCATGTGGCAATATACATCCATGCGACAATATTCATTCCTGCGGCACTATTCATCGTCCCTGCCAGAACCAGGGCAGATGAACATAGAAGATGCCCAAATATTATTTTGGGCATAACTTCCCCAAAATAAGTCAAAATTCGGGGTTCAAAAGCCGAAATTGGGTAGAATAAGATTTTCTACAACATAGGACCATTAGTTTTCGAAAACAACCAAGTTTGATAGATCAAAACCATAAAAATCCATAAACCCCTACTTTTATAAACTTAGATCTACACAAAACTAGCCATTAAAATCAAAAATTTCAAGAACTAAACTTGTAGAGAATGAAAAGAAGAATAATATAGACAAATAATATAAAAATTAAGAATAAAAAATGCACAAATCTCTACTTTTGAGCAAGTTGTACTTGCCTAAGTGGGTTGGTGGTTGAAGGAAATGAATGAGAGAGTTAATGAGGAAAGAGAGTATGGAAGAGATTATTTATAGTGGGTGAGGGTTGGCTTAAGAAAACCCTAATCTCTAAACATGCTCTAACCATTCCACTAATGACATGCTTAAAAGCTACATGCAACCATTAATAAGTAATAAATAGAATTATGCACATGCTAAATACAGGATACCATGTACAAAATTTATGAAAGAATACGTATATTGGGATCGGGGAGTGACATCTCTACCCTCCTTAAAAAAATTCCGTCCTCAGAATTTCTGCCAAGACAAGATAAAGAAAATCAAAGCAAGCAAGATACTAATTACAAGGCTAACTATGCATGCAATCTCATCAATTTTAACAGGCATTAGAGAACAATCATCCACCCTAGTGGATGCAACAGGGAAACATATTACAAAGGCATAAGGATAAACATACCTTCTGAGTCGAACAAGTGGGGATATCGAGATCTAATCTCGTCCTTGCGCTCCCATGTCGACTCCTCCGGTGAGTGATGGCCCCAAGCGACGCAGACAAGATTAATAGTCCGGTTCTTGAGCACCTTCTCTCGCCGATCCAAAATGGATACGGGTTGCTCCTCGTAAGTCAGGTCGATACCGACGACCAGCTCAGAACGATCGAGGATGTGACTCGGATCCGGGACATACCTACGCAACTGAGATACATGAAACACATCATGTACATCACATAGCGAAGGCGGAAGGGAAAGACGATAAGCAACATCGCCTACCCGAGCGAGAATATCAAATGGACCAACGTATCTTCGGACTAAGCTTTCCTCGGGTTCCAAATCTGATGATACCTCGAGTAGGAAAAATTTGCAGAAAAACTTGGTCACCAACACCAAACTCTAGAGGCCTACGATATTGATCTGCACAGTATCGGTGTCTGTCCTGCGTAACTCGAAGTCGCTCTCTGATCAACTTGACTGTTTCCACGGTCTGCGTGATCATCTCTGGTCCCAATAATTTTTGTTCTCCTACATTATCCCATGCCAGAGGGGACCTGCATTTCCTTCCATATAATGCTTTAAACGGTGCCATCTGTATACTTGCCTGATAACTATTATTGTAAGAGAACTCTACTAAATGAAGATGATCTTTCCAAGTTTTATCGAAGTCTAAGGTACAAGTCCGTAACATATCTTTCAAGGTCTGAATGGTTCTCTCTGACTGTCCGTCCGTCTGCGGGTGGTAGGCTATACTGAACCTCAACTTGGTACCCAAACATTGATGCAAACTCTGCCAAAAGTGAAAGATGAACCGTGTGTCTCGATCTGATACTATGCTGACGGGAACACCATGTTGCCTCTCTATCTGCTTCATATACATTTCTGCCAGCTGCTCAGTAGACTTTCCTACTCTGAAAGGAAGAAAATGAGCAACCTTCGTGAGATGATTCACGATTACCCAAACTGTATTTCGACCGGTCGGAAATCAAGGTAAACCGGTTACATAGTCCATCGTGATGTGCTCCCACTTCCACTCCAGAATAGGAAGCAACTATAACAATCCTGCTGGTCTCTGCTGCTTTGCCTTCACTTGCTGACATACCAAACATCTGGATACAAACCTCGCTATCTTCCTATTCATGCCATTCCACCAAAAGTGTTGCTTCATATCCTGGTGCATCTTTGTGCCTCTGAGATGAATGGAATAAGGAGAACTACGAGCCTCTGACATTACTTTATGTCGAAGGTCTCCACCTGGTACACAAAGAAGGTTTTCGAACCTAAGTGTACCATCCTTATGGATTACTAACTCCTTCTTAAGACCTGACTCACACTCTGATCGAAGCTTCTGGATCCGTGGATCCTCTGCCTGGGCTGTTCTGATCCTCTCTACTAAAGTAGACTGAATCTGCAAACTGGCCATAACTCCTATATTTTATGGCAAGATCACTTTAATTCCCATTTCCTAAAGATCTTCCAAAATATGTCTCTGCAAGGTTAAAATGAATGCACCACCTCTCCTGCTCAAGGCATCTGCTACCACATTCGTCTTGCCTGGATGATACTGAAGATTTATATTAAAGTCCTTCAGTAATTCCAACCATCTTCTCTGTCTCATGTTCAGGTCTCTCTGGGTAAATATATACTTTAAGCTCTTATGATCAGTGTAAATCTCCACTCGATCCCCATATAAATAGTGCCTCCATAACTTAAGCGAAAACACTACTGTTGCTAATTCCAGGTCGTGGGTCGGATAGTTATTCTCGTGGTCCCAAAGCTGTCGAGAAGCATAAGCTATCTCCTTACCATGTTGTATCAAAACACACCCAAGTCCCTTCCCGGATGCGTCACAAGACACTGTAAACCCTTCCGATCCTACTGAAAGTGTCAAGATCGTGGCTGAGATTAATCTCTTCTTCAACTCTTCAAATGATGTCTGACACTCTGCTGACCAAACAAACTCTATATCCTTATGCGTCAAACGCGTCAAAGGTGCCAAAATTCTAGCGAAGTCTGCCACGAACCTCCTGTAGTAACCTGCCAATCCTAGGAAACTATGCACATCTTCTACTGTCTTCGGAACTGGCCAATTCTCTACTGTCTCAACCTTCTTCGGATCTACTGATACTCCTTCTCCAGAAATAATGTGTCCCAGGAACAAAATATGATCCAACCAAAACTCATATTTACTAAGCTTCACATAAAGTTGATGCTCCCTCAAGGTCTACAAAACTGTCCAAAGATGTTTCTCATGTTTTTCTTCACTACTGGAATAGACGAGGATGTCGTCTATGAACACTACTACAAAGTTATCCAAATAGGGTAGAAAGATGTGATTCATCAAATCCATGAATACTGCTGGAGCATTAGTCAGTCCAAATGGCATCACCAGAAACTCGTAATGCCCATACCGCGATCTAAATGCTATCTTAGGTATATCCTGCTCCCGGATCCTCACTTGATAATATCCAGATCGAAGATCAATCTTAGAGAAGACGCAGGCCTTACTTAATTGCTCAAACAAGTCATCAATCCTTGGTAACGGATACTTGTTCTTCACTGCACTGCATTCAACTGCCGATAATCAATGCACATTCGTGTCGATCCATCCTTCTTGGGTACTAAAATCACCGGTGCTGCCCAGGGCGATTTACTGTCTCGGATAAACTGCTTTGCCTTCAGTTCTTCTTCATGCTGGTATAACTTGTCCAACTTTGACTGCGATATCCTGTAAACTCTGCCGAACTTAGGCTCCATCCCAGGATTCAACTCAATGCAAAACTCCATATCTCTCACCAGTGGTAAACCTGGAAGCTCATCTGGAAATACATCAAAAAACTCTCTGACCACTCTTGGTATCTGCTCATGCTCTGCCAATGCTTCTGCAACAATGCCCTTAGGTCGATCCTCCAATGATCGAACAAAGACGAACTCCTCAACTCCAGGCACATTAAATATTACCCTACCTCCCCGACAATCTATCGTCGCATGACTGTCTCTCAACCAGTCCATGCCTAGGACAACGTCAAAGTTGTCTATAGGGAACTCAATCAAAGATGCGAGCAATAATCGCCCCCTCACTACGACAGGACATGCTAAGTATACTCTGTTAACTCCTACGAGCCCATTACCAGTGAGTATATTCATCCTCTCTGACAATGCCTCGAACTTCAATCCAATACGTATCTTAAATCGTGCAGATATAAAAGAGTGGTTAGCCCCTAAATCAAACAATGCTACTGCAGGAAAAGAGGTAACAGAAATATTACCTGCAACCACGTCGCCTGAAGCTAGTGCATCCTCTAGTGATAAGGTGAAGGCCAGGCCCTGGCCTTGCTGAGCTCCCTGCTGCTGTCTTCCTCGACTATGCTGTTGCTGCGGCCTCTACGGGCCTTCCTGGTTTTGCGCCTGACAAAACATCTGAGCCGGCGTCGGCATACGCTGGGCTAGCGGCCTTACGGCCAATGTTGGTCCTCTGTTCGGTGCTGCCCCCGGAGCTGGCAACGTCGGAAACTGCTAAACTGGCCCACCTGGCCTCTGTATTATAGGGCAATTGGCAATCCTGTGGTCTGGACTGCCATACCTCATGCACAATCCGTTAGCTGAATGATACATATCCCTAGTGTTTCCTCCCTTACCACAGTAAGTACATCCAATAGACGCCTTCTGACGCTGTTGCTGGTTTCTTAGCTGTTGATGCCGAACTGGTATTGTTATCTTTGATACCGCCGTCCTCCGCGGTGCTTCTGACTCATGAATATGGATGCCAGGTGCTGGCGTCGATTTTCGCTGCACTGCTCCTCCGCCCCTACTCTGGAGATAAGACCTCTTCTGGCCCCCATGTCTTGTCACCAACCTTTGTTGGGTGAGTTCATGCCTCCGAGCTGTCGTTAAAACGATGTCAAAAGTCTGATAGTCATGCCCATCTACCAGCTGTAGAATCTCCAAATGAAGTCCCTCTGGAATCTCATAGCCTTCTCTGGCTTTGTAGCTACCATCGTCGGTGCAAACGGACTCAGTCTGCAGAAGTCCGCTGCATATCCATCTACCATCTTACGAGCCTACTTGAGACTGATAAACCTCTACTGTATCTCATACCGTGCTACCACGCCAAAGTACTTGGCCTTGAATCTGGTACTGAAGCTATCCCAAGACAAATATCTACAACTTTTATGTTGGGAGTTAGGAAAAATTTTGGCCACAATTCAGCCAAATAGGGCATAAAACAGTCAAAATAGCCAAAATAGGCACTATGCGGCATTCTGCGGCCTATACAGCCTTCTGCGGTACTATACGGCATTTTGCGGTACTATATGGCCTTCTGCGGCACTATGCGACCTTCTGCGGCACTATTTATCTATGTGGCACTATTTACTCCTGTGGTACTATTCATTCCATGCGGCACTATGCATCCTTACGGCACTATTTATTCCTGTGGTACTATTCATCCATACGGTACTATTCATTTCTGCGGTACTATTCATTCCATGCGGCACTATTCTTTCCTGCGGCACTATGCATCCATGCGGTACTATTCATTCCTGTGGCACTATGCATTCCTGTGGCACTATTCATTGTCCCTGCTAGAACCATGCCAGATAAACATAGAAGATGCCCAAATATTATTTTGGGCATAACGTCCTCAAAATAAATCGAAATTCGGCGGTTCAAAAGCCAAAATTGGGTAGAATGAGATTTCCTACAACATAGGATCATTAGTTTTGGAAAACAACCAAGTTTGATAGATCAAAACTATAAAAATCCATAAAACCCTAGTTTTAGAAACTTAGATCTACACAAAACTAGCCATTAAAATCAAAAACTTCAAGAACTAAACTTGTAGAGAATGAAGAGAAGAACAATATAGACAAATAATATCAAAAGAAAAATCAAGAATGAAAAATGCACAAATCTCTACTTTTGAGCAAGTTGTACTTGCCTAAGTGGGTTGGTGATTGAGAGAAATGAATGAGAGAGTGAATGAGGAAAGAGATTATGGAAGAGATTATTTATAGTGGGTGAGGGTTGGCTTAAGAAAACCCTAATCTCTAAACAAGCACTAACCATTCCACTAATGACATGCTTAAAAGCTACATGCAACCATTAATAAGTAATAAATAGAATTAAGCACATGCTAAATACAGGATACCATGGACAAAATTTATGAAAGAATACGAATATCGGGATCAGGGAGTGACATAATTTGACTTCCAACAAAAACTCTACCCACAATTGTTTTTCCATAAACACAAGATTATATCTTATAAAAACCTCCTCAACGTTTAAAATAAATTCAATCTTCTCTCTCGCAAGCTTGTAAATTCATAAAACTTTTTCAAGCATTTCAATCGTTAATTCACAATCCATAAACCACATTATGTCTTGAGGATGTCTATCCACCTTTGGTCACACTATCACTTCAAACACATGATGCCCTAAACTTTTATAGCCTTGCTTACTAGTTGCAAAAATCCATACTACTAGATACCTATGGCATATGGCATCTCTAAACCCCACCTATCTCTCAAGCAACCAAAATTCAATAGACAAACTAATTTACACTATAACTTAAGAATTTTTGAAAAATTCTATAAATCATGATCATTTGTCACTCCGAAATAGAAAGGGACGGGAAGCAATAGTACGAAAAAGCAAAGAATAAATAGTTGAGAGCAAATACGAAGTTCAAGGACGGTAGAGAAATTTTTTAAAAAATTGTCAAGGCAGTTGTGGATTAAGATTCCTAAGGGTTTAATCATATTTGTAGGCCCGCTCGGTACAGTAACGTAACCGAAACGGCTAACTCGACCGGCATAGGCCACCAAAAAAATATTTAACGTCCCAGTCCCAAAATATGCAGGACTAGGAATACGTTTACATGCCATCTACGTATCAAGAGGACTCCAGTTCAGCTCGACTACATATAAGCTGTCTATGTCAGGTGGTTATATATATATATCACTGTGATAATTCTATATCTCAATCCACTAAAGATGAATCTATCGTAAGACCAAGCGCACTAATATTGATCAGGCATTAACATGTCGGATCCTACAAATAAATAAGAATACACAATGTATAACAAAGTTGATCAGACTCTATTACAATCGTCTGAACAAGCTCATATATATTAATAAAGCTTGCAAAACTAGGCCATATAAACAGAATGAAATAATAATAAATAAACAAAATACTGGTGGATCTTAATAAAGATACCAGCCAATATATACACTACCAAAATACAGCCAATTAGCGACGGCACATTAGCGACGAATTCTTTCCATCGGCGTTAGCGACGGATTTACGACAAATAACCGATGGAATACCGACGACTAATCGATATATTTTTAATTTTATTTTAAGGGGGAGAGAAGGTCGCACGTCCATTGGTAGGGCATCGGAGACATAGCGACGGATATGTAGCCGTCGCTATGTAGTCGACTATTTGGCGGGAATTGTTGGAAGAAGTGGCGGGACAAATCTTCGACTACGTAGCGACGGATAGTCCGTCGGCAAGTATCAAAAAGAGCGACGGACTAGCAACGGTTATTATCCGTCGCTAGTCCCTCGCTAAATATATGACCCAGACTTAAATTGAAACGACGGGGGAAACTTTTCATTCCCCCCAAATTTCACTCTCTCTCCTCTCTCTCTCTCTCTTCCACAGCTTCGACGATCGGCAGCATCCTCTCCTCTCTCTCTCCCGAAGGTAATCCCCTCTCTCTCTCTCTCTCTCTCTCTCACGGTGGTCGGAGGGGCAGCGGGGACGACGGGGGCGGCGGGGGCGTCTTGGGCTGGAGGGGCGGCGGGGGAGGCGTTGGCTGTGGGGGCTTTGGAGGCGGGGGCTGGGGGGCTGGTGGGAGACGTTTGGCTGTGGAGGGCGGCGCATGGGGGGACGGAGGGTCGGCTGGTGGAGAGGAGGGTCGACTCACATTTCGTAGATACAAGCTTACATACATTTACATATATATATATATATATATATATATATATATATATATATATATATATATCGTAGATACAAGCTTACATACATTCATGAATGTGGTTATCGATGTATTCGTAGGTCGTATAGCTTGAGCATGTGTAACATAGTCGTGTAGCTTGAGCACGTGTAACATAGTCAGCTCTTGGAGCATGAGTCATGACGTGACGAGCTATCTCGACACAAACTTTAGGGTTAAATATACCTTGTTATTTGAGGCTAGAACTTGTATTTGCTTCCAAACAAAAATTCCCTCTACACAAACATACATTTTGTTGTTATAGTGTCCCAATACACACGATCTCAATACTTCAGTCCCCCTTGTTGAAACAGAGTCATCACTATAACCAATTGGTTGCCTGCCTATTGATTGTTTCCAACAATTTTTTTTGGAATCAAGGTGATAGAATAGAAGCACTTCCCTTCTGAACATTCTTGGCACAAGTATAACTTGGAATTCTCTTGAGACAAGTGAGTCGTTCTTGGTGTTTTCCTTTTGGCACAATAGTTTTGGTTCCAGTTTCAGTGTACCTAAATATGAATTTGCCAAACCCCTAGCATTACAGAAGAGAAGTTTCATTTGTATGCTTGTTAATTAGTACTTCCTCTCTAATGTAGGGATTTGGTACCTTAGTATTAACTGATGTAACTTTTCTTTGACTGTTTAAAGACTTATAGATGGAACTTAGTCTTAGCTACTGCAACTTTTGTTTTTGATGATTGGTACTCTATGGTACTTTTTTACTACAGCTCATGAATTATACAACTTGTAACTTGGTTGCTCTTGTTTTCAAAATTAATCTCTTGAATTAGTCTTTCAAACGTTGACCTTGCTCTTGGTTGCTCTTGGTTGTCCTTGTTATCAAACGCATCTTTGCTAATCACTTTCATGTAGTAAAAGTTCAGGCCACCACCATATCCTGATCTCCACTCTTGAGCCTTGATGATGCATGATGCATCCATGCTTCTACTTTGATTTAAGGATTCCGATTGGTTCTTCCCCATTTGGTGTTAGCTTGTTGAAGCTGTTGGTAAAATTTGCTTCAGCTTATGAGTGTACCTTTTACAAAAATACCGGTAGCAGTTTCTGAACAAACGCTTTTCCATTTTTTTTACAATTAAAAGGCAATGTTTATTGGTTCCGGTATCGAACTATCGGTATCGGACTATCGGTTCCGGTATCGAACTATCGGTATCGGACTATCGGTATCAGTATTCGTATCGAACTATCGGGCTATCGGTATCGGTATCGAACTATTGGTATCGCTAGCGGACTATCGGTATCGAACTATCGGTATCGCTAGCGGACTATCGGTATCGAACTATCGGAATCGCACTATCGGTATCGGTATCACACTATCGGTATCGGACTATCGGTATCGGTATCGCACTATCGGTATCGAAATCGAACTATCGGCCAATATACCAGTGGATCCACCAGTTACATAATTATATACTAATTCTGTTTAGTTTGTCTTACGATACAGATTTTTACATCCAATTTGTGATGGATCGTTATTTCGTTGATCGTACATGGACGTACAAACGACAACACGAGAGCAGAATATGTGTGAGTGACGATTTTCAGGCAGGCGTGGAAGTGTTTCTTAAGTATGCCATGAGCAAAGCTCAGTATATGGACGGTAACAAAATCAAGTGTCTATGTCATATTAATTGTCGCAATAGACGTTACGAAGAAGTGGTGAGTATAAGAGATCATTTGACCCGTAAGGGATTCGTACGTGATTATGACCTATGGTCATCGCAAGGTGAACTATATGCGGAAAGACAGGTTGTGAATGCTGGTACTTATGCTTTTGATGATAATGCTGCAACGGATTTTGTCGTCGAAGACGACGAATGCTCTATTGATTATGGAGACCTGCAGAACCTTGCACGAGATATGGTGTACGATACGGCAGGACCTAATTTTGATCTGGAGGATCCTAATCCCGAGGCAAAGGAGTTTTATGATATGTTTTAGGATGCAAAAAATTCTTTATATCCTGGTTGTGAGCCTCATTTCGTACTGTCAGTGACGATGCGGTTGTTGAACATAAAGTTCGATTTTAACTTGCCACAAATTTGCTATAATCGGATTATACAACTAATCAAGGAGGTGTTACCGAAGGAATCAAAAGAGCTTCTAAAAAACTTCTACAAGTCGGAGATGATGGTCCGACAACTGGGACTGGGGTACAAGAAGATAGATTATTGTCGCAACGAATGCATGTTGTACTTCAAGGAGAACGAGGATATAGAAAGTTGCAGCTTTTGTAATGCGGATCGTTACAAGCCAGTCAGGAGAAAAGAAAAGTCAACTAGAAAACGATGTCCTTACAAGTATATGCATTACTTGTCGATCACGAAGTTCTTGCAGAGGATGTATATGTCTCAGAATACTGCAGAACACATGACATGGCACAACGAAGAACGCACAAAGGACGATGAAGAATTGTCACATCCTTCGGATAGAGAGGTATGGAAATATTTTGATTTGCGTCATCCAGATTTTACTGCAGAGCCTAGAAGTGTACGTCTGGCACTATGTTCTGATGGCTTCGCCCCTTTCGGGCAGTCGGGATCTCAATACTCCTGCTGGCCGGTCATTCTAACCCCTTATAATCTGCCACCATGGATGTGTATGAAGACTCCTTATATGTTCTTGACAGCTATCATACCGGGTGCCAAAAATCCGACGAAGAATATCGATATATATTTACAGCCGTTGGTGGATGAGCTGAAACAGCTGTGGGAGATCGACGTCGCGACCTATGATATTTTCAGGAAAAAGAACTTTTAGATGAGAGCATCACTGATGTGGACAATCAATGATTTTCTCGTATACGGTATGCTGTCGGGATGGAGTACTCACGGCACCATGTCTTGTTCGATATGCATGCAAAATAGTAAGACGTTCCGCCTTAAGCATAGAGGCAAAACTTCTTTTATTGATTGCCATCGTTAATTTCTGTCCGCGAGTCATCCTTGGAGAAAGAACAAGGACGCGTTCAGAGCTAGAAAACAAGAATTTTCTCATCCGCCTGCCAGATTGTCGGGATACGATATTTAGGAAGATGTAAAGGACTTGTCCACTGTAATGGAAGTTCCATCGAATAATCGTGTCGATGGGTTTGGACAAAGCCATAACTGGACCAAACGGAGTATCTTCTGGGACTTGCCTTATTAGAAAGATAATCTTATAAGGCATAATCTTGATGTTACGCATATCAAAAAGAATGTGTTCGATAATGTCTTCAATACCGTCATGGATATTAAAGAAAAGACGAAGGACAATCCAAAAGCAAGACAAGACATTGCCGAGATATGCAAGCGTCCTTATCTGAACTTGATACAAAGGGGAGCTGGTGGACAATTATCTAAGCCGATAGCACAATACACATTGAGCAAGGAAGATAGATTAATAATCTGCAAGTGGGTATCTACTTTAAAATTTCCCGACGGCTATATGTCGAATTTGTCTAGATGCATTGATCTCAATGAACGCAAGCTAACGGGAATGAAGAGTCACGACTGCCACATGTTTATGGAAAGATTACTGCCCATTGTTTTGAAAGAGTTGTTGCCTTCTGCTGTATGGGTTCCGTTGGCCTAACTATCTATATTCTTCAGGGATATTTGTTCAACTAAGTTGACTGTGCAACACAAGGTTGAACTTGAGGAGAAGATTATCTTAACAATTTGCAAGTTGGAGAAAATATTTCCTCCTGGCTTCTTCGACAGCATGTAGCATCTACCGATTCATCTAGCATACGAAGCCCGTGTCGGTGCATCTGTCCGTTATCGATGGATGTACCCATTTGAAAGGTACATAAAAATAGATATAATTTAAGTTGAATTTTAGTGGGTTTTAAAATTTATTCTTAATTCGTAAGATAATTTGTCTCTCTTGATACCTACACCATCTAAAGAAGAAAATTAGCAACAAGGCTCATATAGATGCTTCAATATGCGAAGCATATCTTATCGAAGAGGTGTCAAACTTCTGCTCCATTTATTTCGATACTCATGTTAAGACAAATCGAAATAGACCTCAAAGGAATGACGAGGACGTTGAGGATGGAGGTATATTCAATGTAAGGGACAAGCCTGTTGGGGCTAGTAAAAAATGGTGGTTGACTGACGACGAGTATGATGTCGCTCTCCGATATGTCTTGTTAAACTGTGACATACAAGAAGTGAGAAATTTGGAGAAGTAAGTCAGTACACTTGCACTCGTTATAATCTCTAATTTGATGAAGTAAGTGACTACACTTATATATTCTTATTCTCTCTAACAGTGAATTTAGAGATGAAGTCAAAATGAGGACACCCGATATTACCGATGAAGGACTTCAAAGAGAGGTTGATTGTACATTTCCGTCATGGTTTCGCAAATACGGAAGTAACTAAGATTATAACTGAGATTATAAATATATAATCTGAAACATTTAAATCATAAATATTTGTTTACATATTTTATTGCCTGAAACAACACTCACTAATGAGAGTGTTCGTTATCTGGCATTGGAACCGAAGAAGCAAACAAAGACTTGGCCAGGATATGTCGTTAATGGCTTCAGGTTTAAGGCAACTCAGAATGCTATAAATGTCGAATTTATCAATGACGACATCAGTACCAAGGATTCTGGTATTTGCATAAGAGGCATCATCTATGACGACGAGCCGGACTTTGACTATTATGGAGTGCTTCGGGATATTGTAGATTTATAATATACTGGCCCATATGATATGCATATTGTGATGTTCAAATGTGAGTGGTTCGATACGACACCAAATATCAGTTGGAGAATCGATAAACCATTTGGATTTGTCGATATAAATCATCGAAGGAGGTATAGAGGGTCCGATACATTTGTGATAGCAAGTCTGACTGTTCAAGTCTACTATACAAGCTACCCAAGACGTCGTAGAGATCGATTTGACTGGTGGGCAGTATGTAAGATTAAATCTAGAAATATATTCAACGTTGGAGACCCAGTATACCAAGAGGACCAGATCAAAAAGTCCCAATACTTGGGACAACAGTCGGATACAATGGATGTTGAAGATATTGTTGAAGAAAATAGAGGAGAGGAAGAGGTTGATACGGAAGACTTAGTTGTCAACCAGGGGAGAAAGAGGCATCTTGTCCCAAATTTTGAGGCAGCAGAAGAAGAAGAAGAAGAAGAAGAAGAAGAAGAAGAAGAAGAAGACGAAGAAGAAGAAGAAGAAGAAGAAGAAGAAGAAGACGAATTTGATGGGGATGAGGATACAGATGAAATCGACGATGAGGATAAGGATGAGGATGAGGATGATGATGAAGACGTGGCCGAGGATGAGAACGAAGACGATGACGATGATTAGGTTAAATATTGTTGTATATTAAAAACACTTCCAATTACGTGAATTATGTTTGACCTCATAAAAGCAATTACGTGAATTCATGTTTTTTTCGTTCGATCATTTACTTATTGTATGATTTTTTTTTACAGATGGCACTCCTAGTCTTTTTCATCGCGGCGGCACTCGCCTCCCTGGTGGTGGTATCTATATTTTAGTTTAGAATTTTATATTCATTTACACTTTTATATTGTTAATTATGTTTATGTATTTTATTTATAGGTCATGATGGCTGGCCGTGGTCGTGCTGCTGGTGGTGGTCGTGGTAGTGGTGGTGGTCGTGGTCGTAGTCGTGGTGGTGCTGGTGGTCGTAGTCGCATTCAATCTTCCCGGGATGTGACCCCATCCAGTGAACCCGACCCAGAGAGTACCCCGGGCACAGATGCATCCCGCCGTCGAACGACAACTTCATCGAGGCACGAGTCCGGATCTGCTAGCGGATCCGTTCCGCTATCGGACCCACCAGCGGATCCACCAGTGGATCCACTAGTTACTGCACAGTGGGCCCTGGAGTACCCCCATACCCGGTTCCATCCGGTTACTGGGGAGTATATGCGCAGACCCGCGGATCCTCCGACGGCACCAAAGAGGCCGAGAGGCGAGTTCCGACGAGAGCTATGGCCCGCGGGGACCTCGTAAGTAAATTTAAGATAATTTATTAAATTTCTTTCATTTTTTAAAGTTAATAATCCAGTCGTTGCTTCTTTGTAGGTTTTTTCCGTTTAATGTTGCCAGGGCTCTTGGAGAAATTATCAAGGCTAACTTCCATGGTCCCTACCTCAACTTTTCGTCGGTGCCCCCAAACTTGAAGTACGTCTGGCTCGACGAGTTGAGGGTATATATCTATATCTTCTGTTTAATTATTAGTTACTCATTAATCAATAATTTTTTAAATTACGTGATAATTGAATTTGTATGTTAGACGACGTTCTGGTGGCCCCTCCATCGCGAGGACACGATTCGCAGGACCTACAGAAGTGCTGCCTCGAAGAAGATACGGGATATGATTCATGACCTAAAAATGGGGCAGACGAGGCCGAATTGGATCCGGTAGGACTATTGTGAGGAGCTCTTAGATATGATGGATACTCCTGCTTACAAGGAGAAATCGGAGAAGGCGAAGGCGAACCGACGGGCCGCGGGGCTTCATACGGGGGGGGGGGGGGGGTCAAGGTCCCACGCAGCGACGCTTGCAGATCTGGTGAGATACCTCAATTTTATTTCACTATCGAATTCGATATTATTAATATACGGAGTTAATTAAATTCTACGTAAAATTCGTATGCAGACCCAACGGGCGGTGAAGGAGGGAAGGGCACCAGAATCGGTCACCATGCACGATGTGTTCCAGCATACGCACAAGAGGCGGAAGGACGGGACCTTCGTCGACGATAGGGCCAAGGAGACCGATGTAAGTACTTATGTTTGTGATATTTACGTTAGAATTAAAAGTATTCGGACTATAACTTAGATAAACTTAAGATTCACACTATAACTTAGTGAAACATAGGATTTAGATTACAATTTAGATAAATCTTATTGTATAAACACATTCATTTGATAGGCTGCGTATCGTGAGGCCCTTAGTCGGGCTCAGTCAACTGCTACCGAGGATGTCGGTGAAACGATGCCCGCCCGGATGCCCTCTTCTATGGCCGCTCGCAACGACTTGTTCGTAGATACCTTCGGCGGCTTTAAGAAAGGGCGCATGTACGGCATCGGCTCTCTAGGGGAGTTACACATGGCGACTCAGAGATTTCCACCGACACAGCCTCCTCCCGCGGCCCCGGCAGACGATGATGTGAGGTCGCAGCTTGCGCAGCTGCACGCGACGGTGTCGTCCTTACGGGAAAAAATAGCCACGTACTTATCGTCTTCGTCTGCTGGTGTCGGTCCGTCTGCTACTGGTGCCGGTCCGTCGGCTGCTGGTGCCGGTCCGTCGACTGCTGGTGCCGGTCCTTCTTCCGTCGGTCATCTTTATTTCAACCCTGCTGCCCCTCTGGTACCGCCTCCGACTGTGACGGCACTCCTTGATCTCAAGTCGCCAGAGCAGCTACGCCTACTTCCGGGCAGTGTCTTCGACGGATTGCCGTCGTACCTAGTGGAGCAGTATTATCATCGATCGTAGGAGGGATTACCACCACCGGACAATCGAACTCCTCCTGCTCCTTGAAGTTTTTTATAAGAATATTTGGAATATTTGTGGGAATTTTGGAATATTTGTGGGAATTTTAGATTATAACGACGGATATTAAGTTTATGATTTCAGGATAATTGGTGTCTATTTTATATTGGTTTGGGTTATGCATATTTGTGAATATATATTGGTCTATGTGATTCTTGGATAATTAGTATGCATTAAATTCGTATGTGATTTATAATGGATTATATATTAGGCTCAGTGATTGTATATTGTGATTATATATTGGTCCGATGTTCGGATGTTATGTGAACAGGAAAAGCTCTATAATTTTTTTAAAAAAATATCTCAGTTAGCGACGGACTAGTGACGGGTTAGCGACGGATAAAATCAGTTTTCGACTACATGTCGACGGAATATCCGTCGCTAACTGGAGATTTGGAAATATTTCCAGTTAGCGACGGATCGTCGACGGCCAGTCGACGGAATATTTTGCATGGCGACGACTTGCCGACGGAATATCCGTCGGCAAGGTTCTGGTGGTATGAAGATGTACAGAATGTTAGCGACGGATATTCCGTCAGGGATTCGTCGCCATGGTCGACGGATTCGCGTCAGAATATCCGTCGCCAGGGTTCTGGAAATACAATGTTCGACGGATTTGCATCGAAATATCCGTCGCCATGGTACTGGAAATGCTTGACATTTCCAGAATAAAGTCGACGGATTATCCGTCGCTAATCCGTCCTTATTTAGCGACGACTGTCGACGGAATAGTGACGAAATGATACCCTCTGATACACTGTTACGACGGTTTACCGACGGACTATCCGTCACTAAGCGTCGATACAATCCATACTAACTACTTGAATTCGACGACAGACCGTCGGCAAGTCATCGATAATGCAACGAATAATGACGACGGAAAGCCGTTGCTATTCCGTCGCTTGATGACTACTTAGCGACGAATATATATTAGCGACGAGCTGATTGCCGACGGATTTTTTTGACCAATATCCGTCAGTGATCCGTCGCTAATACATAGTAGCGACGGATGGGCGACGGATATGGCCGTCGCTAAAGCCACATATTTTGGTAGTGATATTCGTGAAATTCTGATGATGCAATCGACAATCACCATATAGTCTATAAAGCAAACTCAATAATAACCTAGAGAGGTCACTAGGTCCTCAGAGGACTAGCAAGATACATATAAACATGCCTACTATGATAGTAAATAATATGCAAGGAAATACAAAAAGCAACTACTAGGACCAGAATGGAGAACACGTGGAAGAACTTTATAGATGATAACAGGTCATAGGATCAATAAGGAATCAATATACCATTACACTATAGGATGCTCCTGGCATGGACAATCTCAACACCGTAATGCCATGGGGCGCCCCCGATCTCGAGACAGAAGATAAGTCATTACTACAATAATGCCATGGGACACTACCCATCCTAGAGAAGGAATAACAAGTTGATAACGAGTCTCTATACCGTAACGCCATGGGACGCTCCCGATCTAGAGATAACATAGGTCAATGTCTATCAATCGATCTCGGCTACAGGTTAAGTCAACTCATTGGAACGGAGACTAAGGATTAGCAAATATCGTCACAATACTCACATGAAACAAACAATGACACATGAAGAACAAATAAGGAACTTACACGTAAAATATAGAAATAATATTGAAATAAACATGAGAAACATGTATAATCAAGTAAGACTGAAAAGAAAAGTGTCATGGACCGCTCCCGTTTTTCGGGATACGACTACGTAGCCAAGTCCAACCTATACCGCCGAAACGATGTAAGTACGCTGTCAAGACCTCAATGTTAATTTCAAATACAAGAATATCACATATATTTTCTCATTCACAACAACTATTCCATTTTTAATTCTGATAATACATCAAAATAACATTCGGGAACAAACTCGCTAAATAATTAAATACAAAAAGTATCTAATCTATCTAGAATCTAAGGTCGGCCTCCAAGATCTCTATCTCCACCGTATGGTCTATAGCACAAAAGTAGGAAGCATGGCAACCTGCAACAATCCAGTCAGGAAAGGAACAAAGTACAATCCTATTGCAATAATGTAACTTAATAGAAAATAAGCTAGGCAAGTAGAGATGCACCAGAGAACAAAGAAACGGGTATATAAACTAGAAATAATAAACATGTACAAGAAATCACTAGCAAGAATATGTATGAATAAGACAACTAATCATAAACATTGAAGACTAACAAACAATGTGCATTTGAAATATTTTTTGACATGTGAATGTCTTGGGCAAATACAGCACATCATAGATGGCTATCCACAATAAAAAGGTACGACTAACCCATACGTGAGGTGTATGACTTACCATCCACAATAACAATCATTGGGCTTTGTTCACATACCTACTGAGCATTTTCCATCCTGACTCACTAAATAATCAATAAACGAGCAATGATATAACAAGCCTATCGTGTCACAATCGTGTCTCAACTGGACACTCAATGAAACACAATAAAGGATAGCATTATAATATAATAAGAACATAAAGCAATAGTGTACTTGCCTGAATTCCTGAACAAACTAGTTTCATAAGTTGATGACAAGATGAACTCTTGTCTATATGCTATCAAACCATACCATACTAATGTACCACAAACCCGTGCATGAATAACCACAAGTTAGATCTAAAATCCCATTCTTAAAGTCATAAAAAGTGGCTAATGGGTTAACCTAATTAATTCTATTTAATTCTAAAATAAATCTATCTAAAATCCTAATGTAATCTAATTATATTCTGAAATAAAATTTAAACATTAATTTTAGCTTTTGAAAGTCACGGTTTCAATTTTGGAATCTAAGGCACGTAAATCGAGGTGTACCGTTGACTAATTAGTCAAACATTATGAACTCAAAGATTTGAGGGTGCATCTTGGTATATTTCAAAACCACAAGTGCACCAGAATCAACTATGCCATAAAATCATGATTTTGTCAAAAGTTATTGTCGTTATGGCTAACTTTGACCAAATCGATGAATTATCGGTCAAATCTGATTTCAATGTAATAAATAAAATACTAAAAAATTTCTAAATTTTTGGAAAAATTAAATTTTGTAGATTTTTGTGTCATCTTACCAGAAATTCAAACGAATCGCAAAAAATATTCGGGATCTCCCAAAATCTCAAATACAGTACGAGCATCAATTTTTGGACACCCGACACTCAAATAAATCTCCAAAAATTCACATAAATAATTACAAAAAATAAAATATATTTTAGGAAATCTAACCTAGATAATCTTCTACAAAAAATGGCACTTAAAACAGACGTTGGGGTTGATCGCATCGCCTCATGTAGTTGGGGGATCTCCAAGATCAAACCACAAAGGAGGCTAGAATAATAAACCAGGGTTTATTGAATATACATATATATAGGAAGAGAGAGGCAGTTTGGCACCGATATATGGGCCCCCTGACTGACTGGACGACTGACTGTGCTGCTGACTGTGTAAATAATTATTTCAATTGCAAAAATTTATTAAAAATTTATTTTAACACCAAATAAATTTCCAAAAATTTTAAAAAATCCCAGAAAATTCTAGAAATTATTTCTAAGTGTCTAGAACCAAAATAAAAGTTTTATCTCAAAATACGATCGTGTGACCCTACAGTAAATCCCTAAAGCCTATGAAAAATAATTTCTATATGTTTTAATTATCTAAAAATCCCCAAAAATTCTAAACAAATCTTAGAATATTCTAGAAAATATTTTTAGTCATCTAGAGGCCAAATAAAAATATTTTGTCTTAAAATAACCGCGAATGAATTTACAATAAATCCTGAAAGTCCTTAAAAATAATAAATCTTTAAATATTAAATACCTAAAAATATCCAAAAGATCTCGAAAAATATAAAATAGATAAATAATAAATTTAGAACTACCTGGAGACCATAGTGACTCTAAGTTACCTAATTTTACCATACTTCACCTATAGGCTTAGGTATGACCTCCTTGTGATACAAAAATCAAATCCCTAAAATTTTCTAACATAAATATTTAAATGAAATAAACAATTTAAAAATTTGGGAACATGGGTTACAAATCTACCCACCTTAGAAAAATTTTATCCTCAAAATTTCAATGGGCACGATCAGGTACGACTAAGATTATGATAAAAAAAATGATACGATCAATCAAAATAAGCTAGGTATAATCGTGAAGGGAATTAAAACCTAAGATAAGATGTGATTTGGCACGATGAATTTATATTCAAAATGGTCTAGTTATAATAAAATTATTTAGGAACGATAGAAATCGTTCGGGCACGATCAAATATTTAGGCACGGTCATAGAATCAGAATCTAGGTACGATTATGAATCTAAAGGAATGTAATCAAAATAGGTTTAAATGATTACTAGGAAACCAAATAACGATTTGAAATTAGAAAGATAAGAAAAAAGGTTCAAGAAATAAAGGATAAGAACTAAATCAAGTTTTTAAGTGAGAGTGTATGAAATTGTGAATCATAAAAATCAATAGTCATATGTCAAAAAGGATGTAGTCTCTATAATATTCGAAAATCGTATGTATATTGAAGTCAATTTACTAAGAATTTATGCCTTGCTAGTGTACATCTGGCTGCAGTAAACCATTGGTATCATGACTCGAACAATAATACGGTATCGAATCTCTATCAACTATATCCAATATTGACATAATAACTCAAAGATCAAATAGGACAACTAAGACAGTATTAATAATATTCGATAACCTATGCTTACCTGTGAGGACCCTAATTTCTGTGAATTATTTTTTAATTTATTTTATAGTAATTCTATTTATTAGGTTATATTGGATATTTAATTATGATTATATATGTACTTTTTGTGTCTATGATTTTTGGAGCACAAGACATGTCCATCTCTCGAAACGTCCTTCATGAGTTTTGTAGTACACAGGATGACATTCAATTTGATATAATATTCCATCCAAACTTGTCCCTTAGCATTTTTGACTTCGCACAACTTTGGGTTAAATTTAGGTCATTTGATTATTTACCGTAATCCTAGACCTAACTACCAATTTGAGTTCATTACTCGACATTGATCAAAACCATTTGACCTAATATATGGTTTTGACCCCTTTTGAGTCTACGACACATATGCCAAGGGAGTGTCACTCAATAGAGTTCCCATGTGCTATTTATTTGCGAACGACACGAGAGACTAATGGGTTAATTTTTCGAGTTCGATTTGATTAAATGATAAATTTGGACCATAACCTAGCTAATTCCACCTGGTAGGAAGCCATGTTAGGTTGCCATGACTTAGTAGAATTATTATATATTTATTTTGGGATGTTATATAGTCAAATAGATTTAAATACCATTTTGTATATATATGATTATATTTATAATAGCTTAAATACTATATATGTATATATATATATATATATATATATATATATATATATATATATATATATATATATATATGAACTTAGCCATGGTTGAGTTTTGGAGTACAAGACGAATAGGAATTGTGGCACGGATAGTGTGATCGTGTGCTTTGACCAGTATTTTAGTCATGGTAGGAAAGACCGAGCCATATGTGTAAACTTGCTAGGAAAATCAGTCAAAGATGCGACTTAACCCCTATAAATGATTTAATTATATTTATTAAGATTATTGACTTTTTATGGGACCCGGTTGTGTTAAACGAGTCTGGACCTGACTCAAACCAAACCCATGCTCATTAGTCATGTGGCGCTACCAACGAGATACATGTAGTTATATGTTGTATATATATTGGCATTTAAAAGATCTAGTAGGTATTTTATGAATGTTTGTCATATATATATATATATATATATATATATATATATATATATATATATATATATATATATATATATATATATAAAATATATATATATATATATATATATATATATATATATAAATATATATATCATATATGTGTTATTGATATTAAAGTAATATTTTATAGGTGAGTGAATATTGTTTTAAAAAAATAAACTATTTTAGATTCTACTATTTATAATATAAATAATATAAATAATGGATTATGTGCTATAAGTATACATAAAGGTATCTATATGAATTTATATATTTATTAGATATGTATAAATATATATAAAATATTTTAGAAGATTCTAATCATTGTTTAAATTTCGATAAAAGAGGCCATAGAAATATATATATATATATATATATATATATATATATATATATATATATATATATATATATATATATATATATATATATATATATTTATTTTTATTTTATTTTTTTATTTTTTATTTATATATATATATATATATATATATAAAATATATATATATATAAAAATAAAACAAAGATATATCTATATATATATATATATATATATATATATATATATATATATATATATATATATATATAGTTTTTCTATAAAAAGAAACAAAGAAAAAAATGAAAATTTCACGGATTACTGTTCCAGGAACAGTAACCGTGAGATGAAGCCCCCCAAACCGACAGCAGACCCCGCACGACATATATATGTAAAGCGAGAGAGATCGAGAGAAGGAGATACAAAACCCTAAGCTAAGCCAGACACCCCAGGACCTCCCCTGATGTCGGGCGACCTTTCAGGCCACCTGCACGCCGCCGGTGCACCGCCGGCAGTGGCCAACTCGCGCGGGCAAACGCGCTGAGCAGAGCACGACAGCAGCAGCCGCAACAGCCTGTCCACCTATTTTCAGGTTCGATTTCTTCCTCATCGTTTCACGATTCTTCGAGCCATAAATTTCTAGTGATAGCCTAGTTGACCACTTATAAGGCCTTGCAATTAGATTGATCTAGTTTGCCCTAGATTAATTGTGAAAAATTATTATAAGTTGTCAAAAAACCATAAAAAATAGAGTATTAAAACTGTTTGGAGAACCCAGTTTGGAAGGCAGATTTTTGCCGAAATATAGAGATTTTTTAAAATCTATTTAAATAGAATTATAGTCTATATAAAAAAGATTAAAACCCTGTGGTTAATTTTAATCCAATTTGATTATATAGTGAGACAGGTCAGTATCAAAATCGAGAAAAAACTAGAAAAATCTATTTTTAAAAATTGGTTTTCTTCCCGATGCGGGGTCCGACCCGTCAAACCAGTCGACGTGGTCATGAAACGAAAGCATCAAAAGGTGTGTATCGACTTTGTAGACATGTGGGCTTTGACGAAACTTGAATCAGTTGCGTGTGCGCGACGAATTCGAGGCGTATCCGTCAAAATTTACCGTATCGGCCTTTTTCGAAAATTTCCAATTACTTTGTACACGTTCGTCATCTCGAGACAAAACTTGTGCCAACAGGACCGTATTATTTTTTTGGTCCTGTATGCCAAGTTTGGTCCGATTCTGAGAAGGTCGATCAAAATATTATTTTGGCGGGCCCGTGACCCGATTCAACGGGCAAAATTGTGTACAGGCTCACCGGAATCCAACTTTGGACATATGGTTGGGTTCATCTCATTAAACTGAACTCGTAAACATGTTGTTTAATGACTTTAGAGACCATAGAATTTGGCACGCTTTTCGGTGCAAAGCGGGCCCAACGACGACACCATTTTAACCCAAAATTACCGTTTTGCCCCTGTGTCCAGAATTGAACTTATGGGTAGCCTATCCTAGCTATTTTTTTATTCCGGGAATGTTGGCAATATCTTTTTCAACATCCGAGGATAGTTGCAGGAGTTCAGCTTTTGCGGGCAATTGATCTGACAGGTTATTTAGACGTGGTTGAGTCTACTCCAGGCAAGTACACCTTGCCAAACTTTACAGTAATTATATGCTTTTCTATATAGCCAGTCTTTCTTATTTGGTTACATATTCCTCTTACTTCAAGTCATGGTTATATCTAGTTTTACGTGCACGTAGACTCTCTTTTTTCATATTGCTTGTTCTGTTTTCCTAAACCTATTCAAGTCTAGTGATATTATTGCTATGCCTATACCATGATCCCCTGACCTATTTCACTTGGACTTGACCTTATCTTGATCTGATTACCGTACTGGATTGACTTGACTAATCGTGATTGTTTTCACTTAACCCTGACTTGTTATTAAACGTGACTATACCTGACCACCTCGTTCGTAAGCTCTCATCGAGTATGAATGAGCCTTACTATAGTTAGGGATTCCCCATCGGCTACTGACTATAGGATTGTGAGCTCCCATCGGGCTACGGTTATCCTGACTTACTATTAGTCACGCTTGATAGCACTATCCTTGACGGCATACCACTTACACTTATTCCTTAGTTTCATATTATTACTTGTACCATTCCCTATCCTTCTTGCATGTTAAAAACTGTTAAAGTAGGCATGTATATTATGTGTCTTGCTAGTCCTATGAGGAACTGGTGATTTCTCCAGGTATTAGCTGAAGTGATCGAGGTAGAATACATTGGAGAATTGATTATTATTTCTCCAAAATTTCAGGTATATTTAGTTCATATCTTTTCATACTCGTCTTATATTATATTACTTTGACATTGCTGCTCAATAGCCTAGTTTTACAAGCTTTATCTTTCTTTAGAAGCTTGTTCAAGATAATTGTATTAGAGTCTGGTCCACTTTATTGTATATTATCTTTTCTTGATACTTGTAGTAGCCGGTTTGCTAATGTCTGACCAGCATTAGTTTACTTGGTTTATACAAGAGTTTATCTTCAGTAGATTGATATATTTGTAGTTAAATGGATAGATTGCTTAAGAAAACTAGACAGCTTATACGTATTCGAGCTGGGTCGGTGTCCTCTCGATACGTAGCTGGTATGTATACGTATCCTACTCCTATATATTTTGGGATTGGGGCATTACATTACCTAAAATTACTTCAACTTAGGGATCATGCCTTGCCAATGCGCTGCTGGCTGCAGTGAAACCGCAGTCTCCATAATTCAAATATATGATAACAGTACGCATCTGCCTTGCCACTTTAAGTTATCAAAAAATTATTCCAACTATATCTATAAGTATTTCAAAAGAGCTTTTAGAGATTCAGACAAGTCGATCATGATAATAAAATGTAAGGATCTATCTTTGGAGTAAAAGTATCAATTTTGAAAATCAAACGGTCGATTAGGTATCAATTTAGAAAATCAAACGATCGATTAGCAAAAATGACTAAACATAAGAGAAGTAAAAAATTTAATTTCTATTTCTTTAATATTCAAGGATCGAAGAAAAAATATGTCTTGAATTTCAACAAAACTGACTTAGAAAAAATATTTGGGTAATTGGATCATGTTAGGTTCAAACTCAATGGATAGAAATAAAATATTAGCTCTTAGAAAGATAATTACTTATAGCCAATGAGTAATAATAAGTAATACAGACTGTATGATATGACGATGTTTAGAGAAGGCAAAAAATAAAATTGCATAATGATCAAGATTAGGAATTGAATCCTAGGAAGTCCTAATTTACCAGGCGAACTGTCTACCAATCTGTGATCCTACCATCGTATCAAAACACAATGGTATATCCCTCTACAAACATTTCTCAAGTTATGGAATAGGATTTAGAATTCAATAAATTCCTGGCTAAATCACATGGCCTATTTAGCAACCTTAACTACCCAACTGTCAAATTGAATAAGGGCTTCTTATGGTAGACCTAGTCCCAGCCATTCTCTTAAAATCAAATCAATCCTAATTGTGAATGAGTACTTCCTAATCGTAGGCTCTTAATTAGTAACACGACTAACTTAAGTACAACCACGAGTTCAGAATCTTTTATGAAAATAGACCTGCATGTGCCACCAAAAAAAACTTTTCACAAACCGCTCCCACTTTTTGGGATACGAGTATGTAGCCAAGTCCAGCCTATGCCGCAACATCAACGGTAGTATACTGTCTAGACCTCAATGTTAATTTCAAATACAATAACATCACATCTATTTACTCATTCACAATAACTATTTTATTTATAATTCTGATAATACATCAAAATGACATTCAAAAACAAACCCGCTAAATAATTAAATGTAAGAAATATCTAATCTATCTAGAATCTAAGGTCGGCCTCAAAGATCTCTACCGCCACCATATTGTCCATAGCACAAAGTTGAAAGCATGACAAGTCACCTGCAATGAACGAGTCAGAAAAAAAAAAGCAAAGTACATTCTTATTGCAATAATGTAACTTAATACAAAATAAGCTAGACAAGTAGAGATGTAGTAGAGAATAAAGAACAGGTATATGAACTGGAAATAATAAACATGTACAAAAAATTACTAGTAAGAACATGTATGAAAAAGATAACTGAATCATGAACATTGAAGACTAACAAACAGTGTGCATTTAAAATACATTTCGGCATGTGAACGACTTGGGCTAATACGGCACATCATAGATGGCTATCCACAATAAAAAAAGGTACATATAACATATACGTGAGATCTATGACTTAGTTATCCACAATAACAATCATTGGACTTTGTTCACATACCTACTAAGCATTTTCTCTCCCAACTCACTAAACAATCAATAAACGAGTAATTGATACAATAAGCCCATAGTGTCATAATCGTGTCTCAACTGCATACTAAATAAAACGTAATAAAGGATAACATTATAAAGTAATAGTGTACTTGCCTGAATTTCCGAATGAACTGGTTTCACAAATTGATGACAAGATGAACTCTGGTCTACAAGCTTTCAAACCATACCATACCATCGTACCATGAACCCGTGCATGAATAACCATAAGTTAGATCTAAAATCCTAATCTAAAAGTCATAAAAGCTGGCTAATAGTTTAACCTAATTAATTTTATTTAGTTCTGGAATAAATCCATCTGGAATACTAAATTAATCTAATTATATTCTGAAATAAAATTTAAACATTAATTTTCGCTTTAGAAAGTCACGGTTCCAATTTTGGAATCTATAACACGTAAATGGAGGCATACTATTGACTAACTAGTTAAACATTATGAACTCAATGATTTGAGGGTGCATCTATGTAGATTTCAGCGTAATGAGTGCACCAGAATCGACTGTGCCACAAAATTATAATTTTGTCAAAAGTTATCACTATTTTGGCTAACAATAACCAAATCGGTAAATTATCGGTCAAATCTGATATACTAAAAAAATTGAATTTCAGAAAAACTTATATGTTGTATATCTTCTTGTTAGCATTCCAAAACTTCAAAAGAATAAAAAAACAGAGTTCGGGATCTCCCGAAATCTCAGAAATAGTGTGACGTATCAATTTTGGACAACCAACATTCAAAAAATCTAAAAAATTTACGTAAAAAAATACAAAGAATAAAATATATTTTTGGAAAGCTAACCTCGATATGCTTCTTACAAAAAAAATGGCACTCAAAATGGACGTCGGGGTCGAAAGCAACGCCTCGTGCAATTGGAGGATCTCCGAGATCAAACCACAAAGGAGGTTGGAATAATAAACTATGGTTTATTGAATATACATATATATAGGAAGAGAGAGGCGGTATGGCACCGATATGTGGGCCCCACGACAGACTGGATGGTTGATTGTGCTGCTGATTATTTTAATTGCAAAAATTTATTAAAAATTTATTTAACCCCAAATAAATCCAAATAATTTTCAGAAAATTAAAAAATCCCAAAAAAATTCTAGAAAATATTTCTAAGTGTCTAGAACCTAAATAAAAAAAAGTTTTATCTCAAAATATCATCATGTAACCCCACAGTAAATCCCAAAAGCCTATGAAAATAATTTTTATGGGTTTTAAATATCTAAAAATCCCCAAATTATTTAAAAAAATTCCAAAAAAATCTTTGAATATTTTAAAAAAATATTTTTAGTCATGTAGAGCCCAAATAAAAATATTTGGTCCTTAAATAACCTCGAATGACTTTACAGTAAATCCTTAAAGTCAAGTAAAAATAATAAATCTTTAAATATTAAATACCTAAAAATATCCAAAAATTCTCGAAAAATGTAAAATAGATAAATAATATATTTAGGACAACATGGAGACTATAGTGACCATAAGTTACCTAATTTTATCATACTTCACCTATAAGCCTAGGTATGACCTCCTTATGATCTCAAAATCAAATCCTTAGTTAAAATTTTCTAACATAAATATTTAAAATAAATAAATAAATTTGAAAATTCGGGAACATGGGTTACAAAAAAAAATATAGAAAATGCGTGAATAAACTATACAATTCTGTAAGGTATACTTGCTTGTAGTTTCCAAAGATGCCTACAATGGTCCGACTCCGGTATCCTCGATTACACCAACACAAACTCCTAGAATAAATCAATCTACCAAATAAATAAAACGTCGATGTCATACTCACACTATTTATATAACTATACCCTATATAGCTTTAACTCAATATATTCTAATTAAAATATTACTTAACCATATTTATAGACCAATAATATCTATACACACACTATACTAGTCACGTTAACTACCTGACTCAATCTAACATATATAGCATTAAATCTTCCCACTTAAAGTAATATTTTAATAAATAAAAATATTATATTTAATTTCTGGAAAATATTTATAAATATTCTATAATAATAATTAATATATTTTATTCATAGAAAAATATGTATACAAGTCTTGTATTTAATCTACAACATTATTCCTATACTTAGTATACGATTTGAGTCCCGAAACAATAAATATTGAAAAATCTCTAATTCTAAAAAAATCACAAAAAATAGGTAAAATTATAAATTTATCAAGAAAATATGCACAACAAATAATTTGGAAATGGTATACAAAGTTTCAAATTAATTGGACATAAAGAACTCATGGATTTGAGTGTTTCGATATTACGGTAAAATGTCCAAATTTTTAGTAAATAGTAAACGAAACCAAAATATCGCAAAAGTATATGCTTGGAAAGATTAGGAAGTCCAGTTTTTTACAAAAATATAGGAAAGTCGAAGTAGCCCAGAAGTGGATAAAAATTGGCTCGCAACAGAACATGCATGTTCTGGACATCTTTTTGTAGAATGGACGTCCCGGACAAACCTTTTAGAACTGTGTGGATGGCCAACTGGACCTAAAAATAGACACAGATAACTTTCCACTAGTTTTGGATTCATAAAAATTTGATATCGAGAAGTACACAAAATCCTAGATGAATAACATCGTACCTACTGGAATAAATTCAGACTTGGATCCCAAACTTCGGTTGACTTATAGGGCTATTTTGGTGTACTAGAAGGGATTGTAAACGTATAGGGGTTGATAGGATTGTAAAGGTAGCATTAGCTTCACAAAGAATATTTGTGAAGCATCACGGGTGTTTGCCATTAAAATATTAAAGACAGGTATTACAGAAATACTGAAATTGATTGCAAACTCGCTTGTACAAAGAAAAGTCGAGAAAGAAATCCTAAGAAAAAAAATCTAAGTACAACTATTTAGTTTTTGATTCTGGGGGGTGACGGTGGTGGCTCAGAAAAGTGTATCAACTCTGCCTTACTCATTGGACTATCCGACGCAGTCTTAGCTCTTGAAGAAATTGCCCTTCGTAGGTTGCCTGCCTCTTGCAGGGGTGTGGCACCCTGCTATTTATAGTGATATGTGTTTTGAGCCGCATAGATGGCCCGTGGCCACATGGCTACAACAGTACGTAAAGACCCGTTCTTTGGCTGCCAGCTGGCGATTTGTCAGGATTTTGTTGTAGCAAATATGGGTGGTTGAGACTTGGTCAGCCTGCCACGTGTCCTATAGCAGGATAGGATTAATCTGCTGGAGTCATTTTGAGCCGCATAAGTCTTTCAGTTTTCGGCCATACTGGGCCGCATAAGACTCATGTGGCTTAGTTTGCAGTCTTCCTTAGTCTGCATGTAGCTTAAGGACTTTTGAGCCGCATAGATTCTGTATTTTGGGCCGCATAAAGCTCATACGACTTAGGTTACAGTCACCCTTGGCCGCATGAAGCTTAGAGACTTTAGGGCCGCATAGGTTGAGCCGTATAAGGTTCATGCGGCTCAGGTAGCAATCCTTCTGGCCGTATGACTATGTTTAAGCACATGAACCCTATTTTTTAGTAACATGACATTTTGTCTGATCACGTCTTATCTTTTTGTCAGAGTGTCAGAGCTGTCATTTTTGTCAATTTTGACAAAGTTTGTCAGCTTTATCAGAAGGACTGATCAGCTTGGTCAAATATCTTCCTTCTACGGCTCGAATCAATCTGGTTGCAGACGGGCCGCATGGGGTACCGAATATGTCATGCGGCTCTCCTTTATGTGGACCAGTTTGGCCCAAAGTGCTCATGCGGCCAGTTGTGATCCGCATGAACCCCATATTTTCCATGCTTCTACAAGTCCCCCTTTAAAGTTTTTAAATTGCAAATTTAGAATACTTTGAATAAGAAGCATGGAGATATGTCAAGCCGTAGGGAGTCTTCAAGTCAGGAGAGACCTTGAGCCGTAGGGAAATTTTGAGTCGCAGGGAAATTTTGAGCCGCAGGGAAATCTTGACCGCAGAGAGACCCCATCCAGCCTGCCAGCTATCATTGCTGCATTTAATTTCTTAATTTGGTTTTGGATTTGGGTTCTCTTTTCGAGATAAAGCCGACGGTTACTAGGGATAAAATCCCCAAATGTCGTTATTATCTTTAATGATCTCGAGAATCGAAGCGGCACTTTTCAGAAACTCTATAAATAAGGGTCATTTGGAGAGAGATTTTTCTCTTTTACCTTCTTCTCCTTCGTCATCATCATCCTTTCTATCTCAGTTTAGCCATGGCTCCAAAAGCTTCCAAGTCGACTGGTGCTACGGCCAAAGGGAAGGGACTTGCCTCTCCGTCGAGAGTAGTGGACTATCCTTTCATTCATCCCAACGTGCAATCCCTATCAAGGATAAGGACGGTGGAAAGATGGCGACTGAGATTTTGAATGGTTATATCGCATATTTTATGCGCAGGCCTGTCATATATCGCCTTTGTGCTTTAAGCCTGGTCGATGCATGCCCTATCTTATTTGGACCTCATGTGTTCTGTATGATAAGGCCGCATGGGCTAGGCCGCATAAGTGTTACACATTTGAACATGAACCACATAAGTGCCACAAGACTGATCCGTACGAGTACTTCATGACTGAGCCGTATAAGTGCCTCATGACTTAGCCGCATGAGCACTTCATGACTGAGCCGTATGAACCGCATAGGTGCCTCATGACTGAGCCGCATGAGCACTTTATGACTGAGCCACATAAGTGTCTCATGACTGAGCTGCATGAGTTCTTCATGTCTGAGCCGCATGAACCATATAAGTGCCTCATGACTGAGCCACCTAAGTGCCTCATTACTGAACCGCATAAGCACTGTATGACCGAGCTGCATGCATCTTATGTTCTTTAAGCCGCCTACGCATCCCTCATAACTAGGCCGCATAGCTGAAGAATGAACTTCTTCTAACTTCACTTCTTCTTTGTCCTTTGCAGTGAACTTGCCCACAGCTCCATCGTGGGAGCTCCTCATAGGATATGCCCAATTTGCGTTGGGTGTGAGATTTGACCAGATAGTCGAACGTGTGTCGACTCAGATTACCCAAAATCAACCTGAAGACCAGGTTAAGGGAGATCAGGAACCAATCTTTTTTTACTTACTCGGTATGATGAATTTCGAAAAGCTAGGGGACACTCATCTGAAGCCCGTATTCTTGTTCGGAGATGCTATAGTTGTCTCGAACCCCCGCACACTGGAGCTATCTAAGAGCTGGAATTTCCTTTCCAACGGGATATCGATTCACTTTTCTCAGATGTAACGCCATTTCTCTCTGTCAAGTTTCAATATGGTGCCTATCGAGAGACGAATGGCATACCCATGACTCAGGATCGACAAGCAATCTTCATAGGCAATATCCATTATAATAGACGTGTGCGATCAACGGTTGCGACCAGGGAGTCGGTCAGTTGTTCTGTCGTCGGACTAGCCCCGGTAGTTTTATAAATAACCTGAGGCCCAATAACCGGTTCTCTGAGGCTGACACCTTCCTGAACCAGATTGCCCGTAAAGGATCATATCCCACGGGCAGACTGTCGCTGCAGAATTGGATGTATCGTTCCCCTCCGTGGGTCAACATGACACTCTGGATTCTGTCGACATATGGGGATACTTTACAGCAGTTCGGCCTCTACTATGCCATAAGGGGCACTTGCTATGGTCTTCCTATGAACACAAGGCTATTCACAGCACTTTTCGAGATGTACAATCATCGTACGGGGACCTTTTTTACACCTGCTGGGGAGATGGGGCTCGCCCTTCACGAGATGCATGACGTCTCCAAGTTGCCTTGGGGAGACAAAGTTTAGGAAGAGTATACCCCCACGAATAAGGAGTTTGAGGAATTAGAGCGACGGTTTTTCCGGGTTCCTTGCCGTTTACCGGGAAGTGTTATGTCCTCATAGCACTTGTCAACAAATGTCGAAGAAGAAAGATGAAAGTTCTGAGGGGACCCTTCCTCACACCAAGGCATGGGTCAGTTACTTGTTAGACCTTAGCGCCTCGGGCCGGGTTGTCCCTCGGAGCCCTTAGACTCAAACAGGGGTGGATGCTCAAGTGCAAAGTGCCAAAAGGACCAAAGCTTCTGGTGACAGATTTGGAAGCCAGTCCGACACATTCAGCTACTTCTATCAAGATACCCAACCCTTGCCCAATAATGCCAACTTGGCTGGATTTCTGATGATATGGCTGAGGATCTGTGTGGTCTCAGGGGGTTCTGGTTCTATTGAGAGAATCAGCCGCAACCTGATCCTTCCTGCTGTCAAGTTAGTCTTCAGAGGCAGGCTAGCTCTACTCCCTGCCATGGTGTGCAGCATCCATCGGGGCCTTCGTATCTTCACGGCCATAACCATAGCTTTTGACGTTACGAAGGATTTCAACCGAATTGAGCTGCACTACCACCACCTGATGGGGTGGCTGCTAATGCACTGCCCCTCTCTGATGCGACCTGGCCCTGAGGGGAACGCGACGGTTAATGATGCATTCATCTATCATTAACATGATATGCCTGGACTTGTTCGACCATGTTCGACTGTCGTGTTGCGCTCGCACGGGTGGACAGCTACTCCTTTTTTGTGTTGGTCTCGCCTTTCACTGATGAGGAAATGAGGCATCTTTATCTTGATGGCAGTGTCGTGCCCCAAATTCTATCCGAGAAGATGTTCCACTGTTTGCAGAATATCCGTCCTGCACATCTGGTGTACCATAACTGTAACGTTGTCTTTTTGGAACCTTACTTGCCCAGCCGATATTCTAGAAATTTTGGGTACTACCAGTTATTTTTGGACAACCCGAGTCCCTGCTTGGGTTATGAGGGTGGCGTCCTAGATGGTATCCGTGCCAGACATTACTACAGTGCCGTCTATACCCAAACCATCTTTTCTCCTCTTGATACCGGGGGCTTGGTACGCATCTCGTACATGGCGGCCCTCCACCATGTCTCTGTGAATGGGCCTCCCCACGACTTCGATGTGAGTACCAGTTTCATAACCGGTACTAAGCTGGCAAAAAAATACGTGGAGCCCAAAAAAGGAACAGGGCAGGGAAGACGAAGGCCGTTGAAGTGTCTGACTCCGATTCTACTGATACGGAAAAAAGGATGAATACAACGATCTGTTGCCCCCTGCAAGTACTCCGATGACGCGCTTGCCTTCTTCTGTGTCGAGTCCTTCTCCTAAGCAAAGTAAGCGTGGACCTTCCGTTGTTGATAGGCCTTGTTCTCATAAACGGGTTACATTTAGGAATCGAGGGTCTGACCTCGCAAAAGAGGGCAGTGATGCCGAAACCCTCCCGGAGGTAAATTTTATTCCGACCGACCACCATGTTACTTTTGGGATTTTATCTTATTGTTTCTCTCTTTTACAATTGTACAGGCTTTGGAAGGCATAAATCCTCCGGAGCCTGATGCTGCTTTTAAGATTCCTCCAGTTACGGTTACCCTGGTCGAAGAAGGTGCAAGCCTTACAGAATCAAATATCGAGGCTGCAGGGTCTCAGTTGGTCGCAACCGACCCAACTATACCTCCTTTCGGGTCGACCGGGGCTGGAGTGATAGATGCAAGTGATTCAAATATTACTGTAGAGGAGGATATGGGGGCAGAGGAGAAATTATGACTGTCCAGAGCGAGCTGCGGTCTCCATCGCCCTCCCCTGGTAAGCTATGTCATATTCTTACCGATAAGGAGGTTCATTCGCTCTTTCTTCATATCCTTCGAGTCAAGCTGATTGTCGGTTGTTCTGGATCTATAGGCAGTGCTCCTTCTTTGCTATTGGTGGACACAGTCGTGGAGGACAAGATAGTGGACGTAGGAGCGGATCTCTAACCGAAGAGAAGAAATGGACCTCCTCTCCTTCAAATCGAAAAATACTCCGCTGAGCCGAGTTCAGAGCCGCTTATACCAGAAGTGCCGATGGTAGAGACGGTGGTTCCTATACCAGCATCGGTGGATGCAGGGTTGATTGAAGCTGCCTCTTCCCCGGAGATTGAACTCTCCACTCTGCCTAGTCTTCAGCTTCTTCGGGCTGCGGAAGAGGAGATTGTTGCTGTACGGGAGTCTCGTTGCTCGAAGTTTGTTTCCCTTCTGACAGGGTCGTCAAGCTCCGCTATGCCTTCTTCTCACACACCTTTAGGTTCCTTGGCTGATATTCCTTCGACATCGTCGTCTTTGGAGAATCTGGACAAATCGTCAAGGGATATAGTTGAGAGCTTCTACCGTCATCTAAAACGAGGGGTTGAAGCTACTTCATGGAAAGGGACTTCATTTGTCGTGGCCCGTCACTGCGCCTAAGGCCAGATTGACCTACTGAAGATGCTTTCGGGTGGAGAAGGGGTGGTCGTCCTTCTGGAGCACAAGCTCAAAGTTTCGACACAATGGTTGTCGAAACTTTGGTCTAGCAAGTTTGCTTAGAGAGCATATTCAGTTGAACTTCAACATGATGAAACTTTCTTCAAAGGAAACCAACACTATTCCTACGGAAGAAATTAATGATTTTTTTTTATAAAACCTTCTTAAGGTTACAACAACAAGAACTGTCTGGTGAGATAGACACTGACCACATCTATGATTATTGTGAAAAACATGCAAAAGCAATTGATTACTTCAAATAGAAGCATGCAGAGAGTTCTGATTCTGACTCCTTCGATAGTAAAATAGAACCAATCCATGTTCGTACCATAGAAGAAGGAGAGGGTAGCAATGACACAATGGTTGTCGAAGCTGAACCTCATACTATGGTTGGGACTATAGCTCCTAATCCCGAACTAATCATACGGGATCCAAATTTTGTCTTAGGAGGAGCCTCTCCTTATACACCAAAATTTCGTAAAGAAAGACGTAAAGATTGGATTAAGATCCACTCTTCTCAGCAAGCATTACATCATGATAAAAGATATTTGTCTGATGGTTTGATCTTGAACCTTGAGAACGTTCCCCACAAACAAATTGGAGAATATCTCTCAAATTGGCCTCAAAAGATGCAGGAAATGGCATATTTCCTTCCCGCCAACATTATTTCTGAAGGATTTATTCACTATGCCACAAGTCACTGGCAAGGAGATAGCATTGCTTGGTTGCAAAAATTTAAAATGCTAAATCCTCCGGTAATCAAAGCAATTAAGGCTAATCCTGATAAATATGCAGCCTTAGATGAGCTAGTTAAGCAGCTCCTGGCTGATTTTATAGGAGAAAGTTCACAAGCTTCAAAAAACTACAATAAAATATTACACAAGATGGTCTTGTGTGATATTTGTATGCTTGAAGAATTTGTGTCCAAATATATTGGACTAATTTTCCATTTAAACAATATTAAAGAAAAAGAATTCTGGATGGAGGGATTTTTTTACCAAAATTCCCTACCCATGGAATAATATTATTAAAGCAAAATATGATGAGATCCGTGGTGCTGTTCATACAACCGGAATGCTGAAAAAGGCTTGTATGAGAATCATGGAAGAAACATGTGAGCAGGCTAAGGCCTCGTCACAGATGAATAAATTTAGTAAAAACTCAGTACTTGGTTATAGGTGCTGTAACAAGTACGATGAGGATGTTAATTTCCAATTCGAATGTCCGCCTGTATGGCAGAAATCGAAATAGAAGAAGACATGGAAAAAGGATAAAACCTTTGGCAAGAAAAAATGGAAAATAACTCGAAAGAAATGGAAACCCAACTTCAAGAAGAAGTTTAAAACTGAATAGAATTTCTGTAAAAGGAAATTTATTAAGAAGAAAAAAATTCAAAAAGGGTTGCAAATGTTTCAAATGCAACAAAGAGGGACACTTCGCTAATGAATGTCCTAAAAATATACGAAGTGTGGTCATAACAGACCTTGATGAATATGGTATTCATATCGGTACAATAGATAAAGTTAGCAGTAATACTTCTGCTTCTTCCATCTATGAGATCGAGTCTATGGCTGAATCCTCTGAGGAAGACAACTCTTCTGAGATCGAGGATCTCAGTAACGCCATAGAACATCTAAAGATTAATATGAATACAATAAATAAGACCTATAATCAGATATGTATTACTCTTTTGGATGATAAAGCTATCCTTCCCCATTAAAGAGGGAATATCTGCAGGATATGTTTTATACGCAAAAGAAGATGTATGTATCAAACGATACAGAAGTTCTAAGATATTTCTCGGGATAAGAATTTTTATACCGCTCGGATACTACGGTATAATCCATAGTGTTCTGTTACATACAAATAAAGGTATACTATTGACACAATGATTCATTGAACCAGTGTCAAGACATAACGTATGTATTACCGTTAAAAATACGGTTTATGAGGGTGACTATATTATTCACCGTGGTGACCCGATTGGGTTACTAGTTATACATAAATATGAGGATCTACCTATTATGGAAGAACTCCTTCCTCCTAAGGCAGTTCCTCAACCTGGTTCTAGTTTGAGTATTGGCTCTAGTAGAAGAGACCCTGAAGAGCATTACTACGAATTTAGAATATATATGAATAAGATTACGTCAGAAGAAAATTCAAATTCTAGCCTTCAGCAAAGTGAATGTGGACAATTTGAAATCACTGACGAAGACTTAGAAAAGCTGAAAGAAGCTATTCCCCACTTAGATAAAAAGGAAGTTTATAAACCTATATCCTTCCAGTCTCGATTTTTAAATAAACATACCTATGTATTCGAAAGAATACAAGGAAACATCGAGCTTCGTGGTAGAGAAAACTTTTCTTCTATCTGCCTTCTCGATAAAAAGAAAATTAAAAAATTGTAAAAGAAATATCCACGAATGAGATATCTTCATATTGGGTTAATACAATTAAAGATAACAGGTTTACTTCGAACCGGAGTTCGTTAGTGATTTCAAATTGTTCACCTTTACTTTGCTGAAGGCTAGAATTCGAAGTTTCTTCTGACGTAATCTTATTCATATATATTCTAAATTCGTAGTAATGCCCTTTTAGGGTCTCTCATGCTAGAGCCAATACTCGAACTAGAACCAGGTTGAGGAAGTGCCTCAGGAGGAAGGGGTACTTCCACAATAGGTAGATCCTCATATTTATGTATAACTAGTAACCCAACCGGGTCACCACGATGAATAATATAGTCACCCTCATAAACCGTATTTTTAACGGTAATACATACGTTATGCCTTGACACTGGTTCAACAAATCATTGTGTCAATAGTATACCTTTATTTGTATGTAACGGAATACTATGGATTATACCGTAGTATCCGAGCGGTATAAAAATTCTTATGCCGAGAAATATCTCAGAACTTCTGTATCATTTGATACATACATCGTCATTTGCATATAAAACATATCCTGCAGATATTCCCTCTTTAATGGAAAGGATAGCTTTATCATTCAAAAGAGTAATATGTATCTGATTATAGGCCTTATTTATTGTATTCATATTAATCTCTAGATGTTCTATCGCATTGCTGAGATCCTCGATCTCAGAAGAGTTGTCTTCATCAGAGGATTCAGCCATAGACTCGATCCCATAGATGGAAGAAGCAGAAGTATTACTGCTAACTTCATCTATTGTACCGATATGAATACCATATTCATCAAGGTCTGTTATGACAATACTTTGTATATTTTCAGGACATTCATTTGCGAAGTGTTCCTCTTTGTTGCATTTGAAACATTTGCAACCCTTTTTGAATTTTTTTCTTCTTAATAAATTTCCTTTTACGAAAATTCTTTTCAGTTTTAAACTTCTTATTGAAGTTGGGTTTTTATTTCTTTTGAGTTATTTTCCATTTTTTCATTCCAAATTAGGATTACAAACTGCGACGGAAACTAAGAGAAGAAGCAAGCACACTTCAGAGAACACTTAAAAGAAAAGAAAGTTACAAATTTTCGTTGCCCTTATAATACAATGAGGCTGCTTATTTATAGGGCTCAGGGTCGGTACTAACCGGTTTAGCCGGTTAAGGCTACCGGTGTCAACAGTTCCTCCTCAATAATAGAAGAGGGATTCTTTCTTATCTGGCTGGTACACCATCACATCAACATTTGTCTACTTTTTTGGTTTTGGATTAAAACGAATCTTCCACCTGTCTGTGGGCTGGTGAAGGGTCACCATCATCACCCGGTGAGGTGTCTCTTTGTGGGGTCTCGAACACGACGTCCCACCAACCTTCCCAAGCATCAAAGGTGGATGTAGACGGAGACGCACCACGTGGCAGGGTCCAGTATCGAAATTCCCGCCCAGCTTTAGACCATTCCTAAATATAGCTGTCATCGGGAATATCATCTTCACTATTGTAATTTGTCTCTGCCATAGATGGAGATCGTGGAGGAGACACAGTAACACGAACTAGTCTTCCTTGCACCTATTTGGGTGCCTTCTTTTCTGTCTTTGGCAGACGCCAACCAACATGTTTCTGGTAGCGTCCGAGGACATCTTTGTATGTAAGCCTCTTCTTCATAAGCCAACCTCGCTTCCGGATTCAATCTGAAGACCGGTCATAAGGAGGTCTTCAGAATTCACATCATCCCTGGCTTGTTGTCCCACTGGGCCAAGCCTTAAGTTTGTAAAAAACTCCTACAAAAGGGCAGTTGCCGTGTTATCGTCTTCTGGCCTGCTGCGTAAGTAGTTGGCCAGAATAACCTTGCCACTACAAGAAAGAGTAGCAGAACTCTGATGCAGCTTCTGAGCTTCCATGAAAAACTTTTTGGCCGCTCTATACTGCTCCTTGGATTCATGAAAATTCCCCTTCTTAAACAGGAATAACTGCAAACCTGGGTCTCCTTTTAGGAGATAAAGCTCCCAAATTTGGTAGGATGGGAAGCTCTTGATATACCTCCTCTCCTCCCAAATGCTCCAAACTCTGAACCTAAATATCGCCTGGAACCTGGTTGAATGAGCGATAGCAGCTTCCCAGCAGATCTCTGGGATTGTCGTCTCATAGAGTTCTTTATCAGAAGTGCAAATAAATACTTCGTGCATAAATCCTTTATTGATCTGCAGCATCATATTAACAATCTCCTGGAAACAACATACCAGGTGAATATAACCATTTGGTGAATAAACAATCTCAATGCCTTTAAATTACTTAGTGATTTTAGAGTCATCTAAGGGTTTGAATTAAGCAAGAAGACGGGCCTCATCGATTATTTGTTATTGGTACATAGTAATCATACTTTGCACCATACCCTCTGTCTCCATGCACCGAAGCCGCTCGTTCTCAATGGACATAGCCTGATAAAATCGTAGTATGTCTGTGATCCGAAAATTTACCAGATCATGACTATCGATTTGCCTCAGGATTTCCCGTAGTTTTTTATGTTCCGCACTATGCCCTTGGAAGAGGTCTTTCTCTTTGGATACTAATGCAGGTGACCGAGATATGGCACTATATGCAATCATCTGGAATGCCAACTGTCTTAGTTCATGAAGCTTAGCATTATGTTGTACAACTTTCGCCTTTTCGGCCAGAAATTGCTTCTCAATCTGAGACAGCCAGAAACTAGCCCCTTTCAGATCATTTGATTGTATGGCTCGGTAACAGCCATTGAATTTGTCCCAAGAGTCTTTGTCATTCTTCTCGAGCTCTTGGTTGTACCAGTTCTTCACCATGGTACTGGCAAATGTCTTGCCCTGGAAAGGAACCAGCTTCTTGGGTCCTTTCAGATTTGCCTGTGCGGCTGGTGCCTGTACGGCTGGTGCCTATTCGGCATTGGGGCTGTTGTTCCCCTGTTGGCTATTCGTCGGGATGGTTTGGCTATTCGCCACCTTTGGACTTTTCGTCCCTGGAACTAGGTTGTTCACCATAGTCGTCCCTGACAAAGAGGCTACATTGCTCGCAGCATTCGCTTTGGCCTCCTTTTTTGGGCCAACTTGAGTAAAGGCCTCCTGCCTTTTCATATCCTCGTGGATCTGTTTGATGCGAGAAAACTCCTTCTGGTCCATAGCATTATGGCCTGCTAAGAGTGTCAGCAAGAAAGTTAGTATATCCAGGGATATAATTAACTTCATAATTGAAAATTTCTAAATAAATAGCAATCCTAATCCTTCGAAGATTTTCTTCAGGATTATTGATAGTTTTCTTTTTAAGAAACTAAGCAATAGATTTATTGTCAGTCTCAATAATGAAATTTCTATAAAGAAGATATATTCTTAAGCTTTTTATCGCTAATTTGACAGCAAGTAATTCTTTATCATAAGTCGCATACTTAATCTGAGTTTTTGTGAATTTTCCAGAGGTATACGCTACAATTTCTTTATTTTTTTTACAATTAATACTCCTGCCCAAAAATAGTCAGAAGCATAAGTTTGCAAGACCAACTTGTCTTCATCTAGTAGGAAATAAAGAATTTTCTGGTCTTTTACCAGATCTTTAATTTTAGCAATCTTTTCTTTCTCTTTGGGTGAAGGAGAAATAGATATCTTACTAGTGTCCCATTTCCTGGGCTGCTCACTAGTCATTGTTTTATACTTAGCTTGTTCAGTAGCTAACTTATCCTGTAAATTTTTAACTCTAGCAGAAAGATGTGGAATAAACTTTCTACCATAGTTGAGTAATCCAAGAAAGCTCTGAAGTTCCTTTAAAGTTTTGAAGTCTTCAGGGAAGTCTTTTATTTTAGCGTAAATATGCTGTTGTAGTTCAATCTGACCATTTTTAATTACTTTTCCTAAGAAATCAATTTCTGTCTTAAACGGTTCGATTTTCTTAGGGCTAAGAATAATACCATTATCTAATAGCAATTTTGATACTTGTAATAAATGCTCTTTATGTTCTTCCGCAGATTTGGAGAACACAAGAATATCATCTATATAGACAACCACAAAATCAAGGTGTCCAAATATAGAATTCATCCATTTCTGGAATATTTGTGGAGCATTTTTTAATCCAAATGGCATAACTAACCATTCAAAATGTCCCTGAGGCAACTGAATGCAGTTAGCTCAATGGAAGCTTTATCAGCAAGCTTAAGTTACCAAAAACTTGATTTGGCATCAAATTTACTATAAAACTTAGCTCCATGTATCTACCTAATTAGATTCTCAGCAGAGGGAATGAAATAACTATCAAATTTAGTATAGCTGTTAAGCCTACGATAATTTATAACCATCCTAGCTTTTCTCCTTTTTATCTCAGCATGATTCCTGACTAGGAATGCAGAGATGAATGGGTACTATAACTCTTTTGTATTAATTTTAATCGAAGTAGTTCATCGATCTGTTTAGCAGATTCTTCCTTATCTGAAGGAGAAACCATAATGCTATTGACGTGAACTTTCGATTCTTTGTGTATATCTAAGAGCTCAATTTTGCAATATCTAGGAGCTCTATCAAACCACTTTAGTGGATTATCTGAATATAATGGCTCTAACATTCCACGAATAATTTTTTGGAAACTGTTATCCGAGGAATGTTATAAGTACATAATTTTTCTGTTGGTATAATATCACCACGGTGGGCTGCAGGTGTATAACGGTCAGCAATAGAGACATTAAATGGGATTCGAGGAATAGAACGGCCATCAATGTCAAAATAATGTCTGTTAAATGGAGGATAAAGCCGGAGATTGTCCATTCCAAGTAAACAGTCATTATCAAATTCCTTCGGGAGGAGTATAAATGTATAATTATAGGTTTTACAATTCCCATGTATATCGGGAAGTTGAACTTCAATATTATTTTTATGGTTGAAAAAATTTGCTCAGAGAGCATATTCAGTTGGAAACCAATCCATGTTCGTACCATAGAAGAAGGAGAGGGTAGCAACGACACAATGGATGTCGAAGCTGAATGTAGGGAAGCATTTTTTAATCATCATGTTGAAGGTAGAACCCCTGAATATGCACAACGTGACCCTATCCCCAGGTGACCCTATCCCCAGGTGTTCCTTTGAAACTTTCTTCAAAGGAAACCAATACTATTGATGTTCAACATGATGAAAGGTATAGCACGATCTCCATCAGAAGATGGCCTCGATATACAGGGGTTCTAACGGGTTCTTGTCAACCAAAACTTTGAGCGATAATTTCATCATGTTGAAGGTATAACACTATTGAATTCTATATTTCCTTCGAAAAAATTTGCTCAGAGGGCATTTCTGGTATAGCACGATCTCCATCAGAAGATGTATAATTATAGGTTTTATAATTCCCATGCATATCGAGGCCAAACCCTAACAGAAAGCCACGATAGTTTCTTGGTCTGTGTTATCAGGGAACGTAGGGGAGCATTTTTTAATACAAATGGCATAACTAACCATTCAAAATGCCCCTGACGACAACTGAATGCAGTTAGCTCAATAGAAGCTTTATCAACAAGCTTAATTTGCCAAAAACCTGATTTGGCATCAAACTTACTATAAAACTTAGCTCCATGTATCTCCCTAATTAGATTCTCAGCAAAGGGAATGAAATAACCATCAAATTTAGTGTAGCTTTTAAGCTTACGATAATTTATAACCATTCTAGCTTTTCCCATTTTTATCTCAGCATGATTCCTGACTAGGAATGCAGGAGATGAATGGGTACTATAACACTTTTGTATTAATTTTAATCGAAGTAGTTCATCGATCTGTTTAGCAAATTCTTCCTTATCTGAAGGAGAAACCATAATGCTATTGACGCGAACTTTCGATTCTTTGTGTATATCTAAGAGCTCAATTTTGCAATATCTAGGAGCTCTATCAAACCACTTTAGTAGATTATCTGAATATATTGGCTCTAACATTCCATGAATAATTTTTTGGAAACTATTATCCGTCGGAATGTTATAAGTACATACTTTTTCTGTTGGTATAATATCACCACGCTGGGCTGCAGGTGTTTAACGGTCAGCAATAGAGACATTAAATGGGATTCGAGGAATAGAACGGCCATCAATGTCGAAATAATGTCTGTTAAATGGAGGATAAAGCCGGAGATTGTCCATTCCAAGTAAACAGTCATTATCAAATTCCTTCGGGAGGAGTATAAATGTATAATTATAGGTTTTACAATTCCCATGTATATCGGGAAGTTGAACTTCAATATTAGTTTTATGGTTGACAAGAACTTGACGTCCCATGAAATTATTTAATTTACATGGTCGGTCTAGCTTAACCCTTAAATGTTCGGGTATGAACAATTCTTGTAATAGACTAACTTCGGCACCTATATCCAAAAGAGCATGAATTGTTAGCTCGTTATACCGTGGGATACAAATTATCAAGGGTATAATGATATGTCCTTGCGGAGCAGTCTTAAGATCAAGGGTTGCTCTTATCATTCGAAGGGTTGATAAGTTTGTCCCAATCTAGGACCTCATTTGTTGTCAAAGAACCGTCAATATCTAAATCAAGCCAATCGTCAACATTGAATTGATTTAATTGACACAATTCTAATTCAACTTGATCCAAAGAGGTGCTTGGAATATCTAAATCAATCATATCATCAAGGGGTAGTTCAATATGATCAGTAGTATTAATGGATGGTTGGTTATTGTGATCTGATGAATCTGAATCATCAAGATCAATAATGTGAGCAAATGTAACTCGACGCCTATCTTTTTGTTTTTGAACATAGTCCTTATTTCGTCTATTTTTATAGAGATGGATATGCTCTCTGAGCAAATTCTTTGTATGTCATAAGTGTTTTAGCACAATAGACCTATAATTTGACTTATAAGTCTCCCTTTTAAGGATATCTTTAAATTTATTTATCAAGCAAAACATTTTATAAGCTTCACTAATTTGTAAAGCATTGTAGCTTATACTCCTTTTATAGTTACTAGGACCTTTGCCTTTGTCCTTTTCCATTAAGATAAATCTGAACTATTTTCCCCAATCCGGGGTAAAGGTGCACTTATAACTAGATTATCTCTTCTGGACCTTTCATCCATTAGGAGTCTAGTTCTTCCCTCCATAGGGGATTCACTGATACTTGCTCTATGGGCATATACATCAGAAGATATAGATGTTCTTCCTGGATCAAGATGTCCCATGGAGTTTGATCGTGAAATTCTTACTGAATTAGAGAAAGATGACTCAGCATCATGTGCTCGAGGTCTACTTCCGCTTAAGACAGAAGAGATTGTATTTCCCGAAGCAATAGAGTACTCAGTAGGTACTTCAAGTTTTGGTTTTAAGGACTTAACAAATACTTGCATTTCATTGTCAAGTCTTAAATGTTCTAATTTTACTAATCGGGGTTGTATAGTCTTACCTATACCAATCTCAAATAGTTTAACTAAATGTTTGGGAGTAATGGATTTAAACGTAGGAGTATCGTTTAAAGCCATACAGTGTTCCCACTGTATCCCCAAAACCTTAGATCCTGGCATAAGCTCTATGCGCTGAAGGTTTGTGGATAGGGTACATATTTTTTCAATGTTTTCATCATTGAGACTTATTGAAAAGTTGGGATGAATATTTATCCCAAATAGCCTGTTTACCATGTTGGACTTAGCTCCTCCAATAATACTGTTAAGAGGGCTATTTATTATACATTCGACCATACAAACAACTAGTATGGGCATGTCTATTTCGGTTCGGAAAAAACTTGTTATCTTTAATTGTATTAACCCAATATGAAGATATCTCATTCATGGATATTTCTTTTTCAATTTTCCAATTTTCTTTTTATCGAGAAGGCAGATAGAAGAAAAGTCTTCTCCACCACGAAGCTCGATGTTTCCTTGCATTCTTTCGAATACATAGGTATGTTTATTTAAAAATCGAGACTGGAAGGATATAGGTTTATAAACTTCCTTTTTATCTGAGTGGGAAATAGCTTCTTTCAGCTTTTCTAAGTCTTCGTCAGTGATTTCAAATTGTTCACCTTCACTTTGCTGAAGGCTAGAATTCGAAGTTTCTTCTAACGTAATCTTATTCATATATATTCTAAATTCGTAGTAATCCTCTTTATGGTCTCTCCTGCTAGAGCCAATACTCGAACTAGATCCAGGTTGTGGAACTGCCTTAGGAGGAAAGGGTTCTTCCAAAATAGGTAGATCCTCATATTTATATATAACTAGTAACCCAATCGGGTCACCACGGTGAATAATATAGTCACCCTCATAAACCGTATTTTTAACGCTAATACATACGTTATGTCTTGACACTAGTTCAATGAATCCTTGTGTCAATATTATACCTTTATTTGTATGTAACGGAACACTATGGATTATACCGTAGTATCCGAGCGGTATAAAAATTCTTATTCCGACAAATATCTTAGAACTTCTGTATCGTTTGATACATACATCTTCTTTTGCGTATAAAACATATCCAATAGATATTCCCTCTTTAATGGGAAGGATAGCTTTATCATCCAAAAGAGTAATACGTATCTGATTATAGGTCTTATTTATTGTATTCATATTAATCTTTAGATGTTCTATGGCATTACTGAGATCCTCGATCTCAGAAGAGTTGTCTTCCTCAGAGGATTCAACCATAGACTCGATCTCATAGATGGAAAAAGCAGAAGTATTACTGCTAACTTCATCTATTATACCGATATGAATACCATATTCATCAAGGTCTGTTATGACCACACTTTATAAATTTTTAGGATATTCATTAGCGAAGTGTCCCTCTTTGTTGCATTTGAAACATTTGCAACCATTTTTGAATTTTTTCTTCTTAATAAATTTCCTTTTACGAAAATTCTTTTCAGTTTTAAACTTCTTCTTGAAGTTGGGTTTCCATTTCTTTCGAGTTATTTTCCATTTTTTCTTACCAAAGGTTTTCCTTTTTTCCATGTCTTCTTCCATTTCGATTTTTGCCATACAGGCGGACATCCGAATTGGAAATTAACATCCTCATTGTACTTGTTACAGCACTTATAACCAAGTACTGAGTTTTTAATGAATTTATTCATCTGTTACGAGGCCTTAGCCTGCTCACATGTTTCTTCTATGGTTCTTATAGAAGCCTTTTTCAGCATTCCGGTTGTATGAACACCACCACGGATCTCATCATATTTTGCTTTAATAATATTATTCCATGGGTAGGGAATTTTGGTAAAAAATCCCTCCATCCAGAATTCTTTTTCTCTAACATTATTTAAATGGAAAATTAGTCCAATATATTTGGACACAAATTCTTCAAGCATACATATATCACACAAGACCATCTTGTGTAATATTTTGTTGTAGTTTTTTGAAGCTTGTGAACTTTCTCCTGTAAAATCAGCCAGGAGCTGCTTAACTAGCTCATCTAAGGCTGCATATTTATCAGGATTAGCCTTAATTGCTTCGATTACCGGAGGATTTAGCATTTCAAAGTTTCGCAACCAAGCAATGCTATCACCTTGCCAGTGACTAGTGGCATAGTGAATAAATCCTTCAGAAGTAATATCGGCGGGAAGGAAATACGCCATTCCCTGCATCTTTTGAGTCCAATTTGAAAGATATTCTGCAATTTGTTTGTGGGGAACATTCTTAAGGTTCAAGATCAAACCATCAGACAAATATCTTTTATCATGATGGAATGCTTGTTGAGAAGAGTGGATCTTAATCCAATCTTTACGTCTTTCTTCACAAAATTTTGGTGTATAAGGAGAGGTTCCTCCTAAGACAAAATTTGGATCCCGCATGATTAGTTCGGGATTAGCCCACATTCTTGTTCGGAGATGCTATAGTTGTCTCGAACCCCCGCACACTGGAGCTATCTGAGAGCTGGGATTTCCTTTCCAACGGGATATCGATTCATTTTTCTCAGATGTAATGCCATTTCTCTCTGTCAATTTTTAACATGGTACCTATCGAGAGGCGAATGGCAGACCCCATAACTCAGGACCGGCAAGCAATCTTCGTAGGCAATATCCATTATAATAGACATGTGCGGTCAGCGGTTGCGACCAGGGAGTCGGTCAATTGTTCTGTCGTCGGACTAGCCCCGGTAGTTTTATAAATGACCTGAGGCCCAATAACCGGTTCTTTGAGGCTGACACCTTCCTGAACCAGATTGCCCGTAAAGGATCATATCCTACGGGCATACTATCGCTGCAGAATTGGATGTGTTGTTCCCTTCCGTGGGTCAACTTGACACTCTTGATTCTGTCGAAAAATGGGGATACTTTACAGCAGCTCGGCCTCTACTATGCCATAAGGGGCACTTGCTATGGTCTTCCTATGAACACAAGGCTATTCATAGCGATTCTCGAGATATATAGTCGTCCTACGGGGGCCTTTTTTACACCTGCTGGGGAGATGGGGCTCGCCCTTTACAAGATGCATGATGTCTCCAAGTTTCCCTGGGGAGACAAAGTTTAGGAAGAGTATACCCCCACGAATGAGGAGTTTAAGGAATTAGAGTGACGGTTTCCCAGGTTCCTTACCGTTTACCGGGAAGTATTATGTCATCATAGCTCTTGTCAACAAATGTCGAAGAAGAAAGATGAAAGTTCTGAGGGGACCCTTCCTCACACCAAGGCATGGGTCAGTTACTTGTTAGACCTTGGCGCCTCGGGCCGGGTTGTCCTTCGGAGCCCTCAGACTCAAGCAGGGGTGGATGCTCAGGCACAAAGTGCTAAGAGGACCAAAGCTTCTTCTATCAAGATATCCAACCCTTGTCCAATAATGCCATCTTGGCTGGATTTCTGATGATATGGCTGAGGATCTTTGTGGTCTCAGGGGGTTCTGGTTCTATTGAGAGAATCAGCCGCCACCTGATCCTCTCTGCTGTCAAGTTAGTCTTCAGAGGCAGGCTAGCTCTACTCCCTGCCGTGGTGTGCAGCATCCATCGGGGCCTTTGTATCTTTACGGCCAGAACCATAGCTTGTGACGTTATGAAGGATTTCAACCGAATTGAGCTACACTACCACTACCTGATGCGGTGGCTGCTAATGCACTGTCCCTCTCTGATGCGACCTGGCCCTGAGGAGAACGCGACGGTTAACAATGCATTCATCTATCAGTATCATGATATGCCTTGGACATGTTCGACCATGTTCGACTGTCGTGTTGCGCTCACACGGGTGGACAGCTACTCTTTTTTTGTGTTGGTCCCGGCTTTCACCGATGAGGAAATGAGGCATCTTTATCTTGATGGCAGTGTCGCACCCTAAATTCTATCCGAGAAGATGTTCCACTATTTACAGAATATCCGTCCTGCACATCTGGTGTACCACAACTGTAACGTTGTCTTCTTGGAACCTTACTTGCCCAGCCGATATTCTAGATAATTTGGGTACTGCCAGTAATTTTTGGACAACCCGAGTCCCTGCTTGGGTTATGAGGGTGGCGTCCTAGATGGTATCCGTACCTGACATTACTTCAGTGCTGTCTGTACCCAAACCATCTTTTCTCTTCTTGATACCGGGGGCTTGGTGCACATCTCGTACATGGCGGCCCTCCACCATGTCTCTGTGAATGGGCCTCCCCAAGACTTCGATGTGAGTACCAGTTTCATAACCGGTACTAAGCTGGCAAAAGAATACGAGGAGCCCAAAAAAGGAAAAGGACAGGGAAGGCGAAGGCCGTTGAAGTCTCTGACTCCGATTCTACTGATACGGAAGAGGAGGATGAATACAACGATCTTTTGCCCCTGCAAGTACTCCGATGACGCGCTTGCCTTCTTCTGTGCCGAGTCCTTCTCCTAAGCAAGGTAAGCGTGGACCTTCCGTTGCTGATAGGCCTCGTTCTCATAAACGGGTTGCATTTAGGAATCGAGGGTCTATCCTCGCAGAAGAGGGTAGTGATGTCGAAACCCTCCCGGAGGTAAATTTCATTCTGGCCGACCACGATATTACTTTTGGGATTTTATCTTATTGTTTCTCTCTTTTTCCTTTGTGCAGGCTTTGGAAGGCATAAACCCTGCGGAGCCTGATGCTGCTTTCGAGATTCCTTCAGTTACGGTTACTCTGGTCGAAGAAGGTGCAAGCCTTACAGAATCAAATATCTAGGCTGCAGGGTCTCAGTTGGTCGCAACCGACCCAACTACACCTCCTTTTGGGTCGACCGGGGCTGGAGTGATAGATGCAGGTGATTCAAAAATTACTGTAGAGGAGGATATGGGGGCAGTGGAAGAAATTATGACTGTCCAGAGGGAGCCGCAGTCTCCACCGCCCTTCCCTGGTAAGCTATGTCATATTCTTACCGACAAGGAGGTTCATTCGCTCTTTCTTCATATCCTTCGAGTCAAGCTGATTGTCGGTTTTTCTGGATCTATAGGCAGTTCTCCTTCTTTGCCATTGGTGGACACAGCTGCGGAGGATGAGATAGTGGATGACGTCGGGGCGGACCTCTTACCGAAGAGAAGATATGGACCTCTCCTCCTTCAAATCGAAAAAAACCCTGCTGAGCCAAGTTCAGAGTCGCTTATACCAGAAGTGTCGATGGTAGAGGCGGTGGTTCCTATACCAGCATCGATGGATGTAGGGTTGATTGAAGCTGCCTCTTCCCCAGATATTGAACTCTCCACGCTGCCTAGTCTTCAGCTCCTTCGGGCTGCGGAAGAGGAGATTGCTGCTGTGCGGAAGTCTCGTTGCTCGAAGTTTGTTTCCCTTCTGACAGGGTCGTCAAGCTTCGCTATGCCTTCTTCTCACACACCTTCAGGTTCCTTGGCTGATTTTCCTTCGACGTCGTCGTCTTTGGAGAATCTGGACGAATCGTCAAGGGATATAGTTGAGAGCTTCTACCTTCATCTAAAATAAGGGGTTGAAGCAACTTCATGGAGAGGGACTTCATTTGCCGTGGCCCGTCACTACACCCAAGGCCAGATTGACCTGCTGAAGATGCTTTCGGGTGGAGAAGGGGTGGTCGTCCTTCTTGAGCACAAGCTGGCAGAGGCTGATCAGTGCCTAATTCAGTTGTAAAAAATGCGACAAGTCGATGTGGCTGCTGCAGTGGAGCAGGAGCATGCTTTCCTTATAAGAAAAGATGAAGGCTGTACAGGAGACGACCACGCCCACCTTGGAGAAGGACCTCCAAAAGCTGTCTCTTAAATATGACAAGCTGAGCCGAGAGGGAGAGATTTGCTTGACTCGTAAGGAGACCACCGTTCGTGCTATGACCACAACTAACGAGCAGCTCCTCCAGCTCCAGGCCAGGCTAACATCTTTGGGGATTGAGCTCCAAGCCACTCGTCAGAAGAGAGAGAGAAGATTTTCAAAAAGACTGATGAGGTCACACGAGCCTCTACTGCTCTAGAGGGTGTACTGAAGAAATTAGAGGAAAGTTGGTAGGCTGATGCACATCTTGAGGATGCTGAAAAGCTATCCCAAGAAGCTGAATGCCGAGCCAGACTGAGAATTGAGCGCTCAACTGCGCAGCTGGAAGACATTCTCACCACGCTATGTGTTGCTGATGAGTAGTGAATTCCCCTTCCCCTTTTTTTGAGATGTAGTCTTGTGAATGTAACTGATTTTGAATAAGCAGAATACATTCACTCCACTCTTTTACTTGTAGTATCTGTGGTGCTTGTATTAGACGGCCTAATACAGTATTTTGATAAAGAATATCCTATTGGGGGACTTTTTGTGGACCTATTACCCTTTTGTGCATCTGGAAATACGAGCAAATAGATTTGAATGATATTTTGTGGACCTACTACTCTTTTTGTGCACCGATAGTGTGAGTAATAGATTAGGATAACTTATGTGGACCTATTACCCTTTTACGTACTGGTGGTGCGGGTAATAGATTTGAAACAATACCTACCAGAGGTAATATGGACGTGATAGGTTTCGTGGTCTTAACACCATGTCTTTTATCCCGGGTTAGGTATAGGTGTTAAGTCGGAAGACTATCGGTATCAGAGGTAATATGGACCTGACACACGATAATCAGGCATAATCTTTGGTGGACCTATTACTCTTCTGCACACTGGTGGTGCGAGTAAAAGTTTTTGAGACAAAACACAACATAGGTAATATGGACTTGATAGGTTTTGTGGTCTTAACACCATGTCTTTATCCCAGGTTGGGTACAGGTGTTAAGTTGGGAGATTATCGGTATCAGAGGTAATATGGACGTGATACACGATAATCAGGAATGATTTTTGGTGGACCTATTACCCTTTTGCGTACTGGTGGTGCGAGTAATAGATTCGAGACAAAACCCAACAGAGGTAATATGGACTTGATAGGTTTTGTGGTCTTAACACCACGTCTTTATCCCAAACTGGGTACAGGTGTTAAGTTAGGAGATTGTCTATATCAGAGGTAATATGGACGTGATATATGACAATCGAAACATCAAAGTGGAAGTTCAGAAGTATCAATATATATGACTTGTCACTCGGAGAGATGCAGTGTAAGTCCTCTCGGAGGGAACAGAGTGTAAGTTCAGAGGTACCTGGTGTACATAACTCGACACTCTAGGCAGTACTCTTTTTCTTTAGTCCAATGACAGCCTCTTATTAATAAAATAAGGAATTTTGTCCACAGGGATTACATCATCAGGAGAGGGGCTATCCACCTTTGCAACCAGGTACTTAGTGAGTTCTACGTCCTCTTTGGCTACCCCCTGCGAGCCCAGAGGTCGGGATGCTGTCTTAGGCAGCTTGACCACCAAGGGTTCTGCTAGTGGCGCTGGATTGCCTAAGGGCCTCGGGTTGACATTTGATTGTCGGCTCAATTTAGAAAGACCGATAACCATCGGCTCGGTAGAGGACTTCGTGTCTTCCGATTGCCTTTGAGTGGATTTTAGCAATCGGATCACCATCGACGTCACAGAGGGCCTCGTATCTTCCTGTTGCGTTTGATTGGATTTTAACAATCGGATCACCATCAGCCCTATGACGGGTTTTGGCTCCTGGTTGGATCTCGAGAGCCGGATGACCATTGGTTCCAACTGCGTAGGTGAGGCAGGACAACCGGGCACCTCTTTATGCAAAGTTGAGACAAGGGGTGCTGCTTTGCCCGGTTTACGGGCCTGGAGATAGATTTTCAAAGGTTCCTCTGACCCTGTTATGGCTTCGAGTTCGTCAGTCATGTGCTTCTTGGATTCTTTATATAGGCAAGCTTTCGAAGAGTAATAAGACTCGACTCCTTTGAAGGGATCGATGTCGGCGAATTCTGTCTTCACGAAGTCACGTTTACTGACATACTTGAAGCACTGGTGGAGTGTAGATGGCACGATCATGTAGTTATGTATCCATGGATACCCCAGGAGGATATTGTAGGACGTTCATTAGCAAAGTGTCCCTCTTTGTTGCATTTGAAACATTTGCAACACTTTTTGAATTTTTTCTTCTTAATAAATTTCCTTTACGAAAATTCTTTTCAGTTTTAAACTTCTTCTTGAAGTTGGGTTTCCATTTCTTTCGAGTTATTTTCCATTTTTTTTCTTGCCAAAGGTTTTACCCTTTTTCCATGTCTTCTTCTATTTCGGTTTCTGCTATACAGGCGGACATCCGAATTGGAAATTAACATCCTCATCGTACTTGTTACAGCACCTATAACCAAGTACTGAGTTTTTAATGAATTTTTTCATCTGTGACGAGGCCTTAGCCTGCTCACATGTTTCTTCTATGGTTCTCATACAAGCCTTTTTCAGCATTCCGGTTGTATGAACACCACCACGGATCTCATCATATTTTGCTTTAATAATATTATTCCATGGGTAGGGAACTTTGGAAAAAAAATCCCTCCATCCAGAATTCCTTTTCTTTAACATTGTTTAAATGGAAAATTAGTCCAATATATTTGGACACAAATTCTTCAAGCATACAGATATCACACAAGACCATCTTGTGTAATATTTTGTTGTAGTTTTTTGAAGCTTGTGAACTTTCCCCTGTAAAATCAGCCAGGAGCTGCTTAACTAGCTCATCTAAGGATGCATATTTATCAGGATTATCCTTAATTGCTTCGATTACCGGAAGATTTAGCATTTCAAAGTTTTGCAACCAAGCAATCCTATCACCTTGCTAGTGACTAGTGGCATAGTGAATAAATCCTTCAGAAGTAATGTCGGCGGGAAGGAAATACGCCATTCCCTGCATCTTTTGAGTCTAATTTGAGAGATATTCTCCAATTTGTTTGTGGAGGACATTGTCAAGGTTCAAGATCGAACCATCAGACAAATATCTTTTATCATGATGGAATGCTTGCTGAGAAGAGTGGATCTTAATCCAATCTTTACGTCTTTCTTCACGAAATTTTGGTGTATAAGGAGAGGTTCCTCCTAAGACAAAATTTGGATCCCGCATGATTAGTTCGGGATTAGGAGATATAGTCCCAACCTTAGTATGAGGTTCAGCTTCGACAACCATTGGGTCGTTGCTACCCTCTCCTTCTTCTATGGTATGAACATGGATTAGTTCTATTCACTATCGGAGGAGTCAGAATCAGAACTCTCCGCATGCTTCCATTTTAAGTAATCAATTGCTTTTGCATGTTTTTCATAATAATCATAGATGTGGTCGCTAACTATCTCACCAGACAGATTTTGTTGTTGTAACCTTAAGAAGGTTTTATAAAAAAATTCATTAATTT
>JANAVB010007596.1:1821885-2059385 GCA_029216955.1 Iris pallida
CTTCCGTAGGATTAGTGTTGGTTTTCTTTGAAGAAAGTTTCACCATGTTTATGTTAGTAGCCCACCTTCGTCTTTGGACTACAGGGGTTCTAACGGGTTGGATAGCTGGTCGAGCAAGTTTGCTAGAGGCACTATTATCCATAGGAGATAATATTCAGGCGTTACCCTTGTACAGGGGTTTGAGCATATTTTAATCATCATGTTCAACATAATAAATGCTCAAAGTTTTGGTTGACAAGAACCCGTTAGAACCCCTGTATATCGAGGCCATCTTCTGATGGAGATCGTGCTATACCTTTCATCATGTTGAACTTCAATAGTGTTGGTTTCCTTTAAAGAAAGTTTCATCATCCATAGGAGATAATATTCAAAATCTCAGTCGCCATCTTCCGCAGATTTGGAGAACACAAGAATATCATCTATATAGACAACCACAAAATCAAAGTGTCCAAATATAGAATTCATCCATTTTTGGAATATTTGTTGAGCGTTTATTACAAGTATCAAAATTGCTATTAGATAATGGTATTATTCTTAGCCCTAAGAAAATTGAATTGTTTAAGACAGAAATTGATTTCTTGGGAAAAGTAATTAGAAATGGTCAGATTGAACTACAACGCATATTTATGTTAAAATAAAACACTTTCCTGAAGACTTCAAAACTTTGAAGGAACTTCAGAGCTTTCTTGGATCACTCAACTATGGTAGAAAGTTTATTCCACATCTTTCTGCTAGAGTTGAAAAATTACAGGTTACGTTAGCTACTGAACAAGCTAAGTATAAAACAATGACTGGTGAGCAGCCGAGGAAATGGGATACTAGAAAGATATCTATTTCTCTTTCACCCAAAGAGAAAGAAAAGATTGCTAAAATTAAAGATCTGGTAAAAGACCAGAAAATTCTTTATTTCCCACTAGATGAAGACAAGTTGGTCTTGCAAACTGATGCTTCTGACTATTTTTGGGCAGGAGTATTAATTGCAAAAAATAAAGAAAATGTGGCATATACCTCTGGAAAATTCACAAAAACCCAGATTAAGTATGCGACTTATGATAAATAATTACTTACTGTCAAATTAGCTATAAAAAGCTTAGGAATATATCTTCTTTATAGAAATTTCATTATTGAGACTGACAATAAATCCGTTGCTCAGTTTCTTAAAAAGAAAACTATCAATAATCCTGAAGAAAATCTTCGAAGGATTAGGATTGCTATTTATTTAGAAATTTTCAATTATGAAGTTAATTATATCCTAGGATATACTAACTTTCTTACTGACACTCTTACCAGGCCATAATGCTATGGACTAGAAGGAGTTTTCTCGCATCAAACAGATCCACGAGGATATAAAAAGGCAGGAGGCCTTTACACAAGTTGGCCCAAAAAAGGCGACCAAAGCGAATGCTGCGAGCAATGCAGCCTCTTCGTCAGGGACGACTATAGTGAACAACCTAGTCCCAGGGACGGAAAGTCCAAAGATGGCGAATAGCCAAACCATCCCGGCGAATAGCCAACAAGGAAACAACAGCCACAAAGCCGCACAGGCACCAGCCGTACAGGCAAATCTGAGAGGACACAAGAAGCTGGTTCCTTTCCATGGCAAGACATTTGCCAGTACCATGGTGAAGAACTGGTAAAACCAAGAGCTCGAGAAGAATGACAAAGACTCTTGGGATAAATTCAATGGCTGTTACCGAGCCATACAATCAAATGATCTGAAAGGGGCTAGTTTCTCGCTGTCTCAGATTGAAAAGCAGTTTCTGGCCGAAAAGGCGAAAGCTGCACAATATAATGCTAAGCTCCATGAACTAAGGCAGTTGGCATTCCAGATGATTGCATATAGTGCCACATCTTGGTCACCTGCATTAGTATCCAAAGAGAAAGACCTCTTCCAAGGGCATAGTACGGAACCTAAAGAACTCTGGGAAATCCTGAGGCAAATCGATAGTAATGATCTGGTCAATTTTCGGATCCCAGACATATTGCGATTTTATCAAGCTATGTCCATTGAGAACGAGCACCTTCAGTGCATAGAGACTGAGGGTATGGTGCAAAGTATGATTACTATGTACCAACAACAAATAATCGATGAGGCCCGTCTTCTTGCTTACTTCAAACACTTAGATGACTCTGAAATTACTAATTAGTTTGAAGGCATGGAGATTGTTTATTCACCAAATGGTTATATTCACCTGGTATGTTGTTTCCAGGAGATTTCTAATATGATGCTGCAGATCAATAAAAGATTTGTGCAAGAAGTATTTATTTCTACTTCTGATAAAAAACTCTATGAGACGACAATCCTAGAGATCTGTTGGGAAGCTGCTGTCGCTCATTCAACCAGGTTCCAGGCGATGTTTTGGAGCATTTGGGAGGAGAGAAGGTATATCAAGAGCTTTTCGTCCTACCAAATTTGGGAGCTTCTCGCCTAGAAGGAGATCCAGGTTTGCAGTTCTCTCTGTTCAAGAAGGGGAATTTCCATGAATCCAAGGAGCGGTATGGAGCGGCCAGGAAGTTTTTCATGGAAGCTCAAAAGCTGTATCAGAGTTCTGCCACTCTTTTCTGCAGTGGCAAGGTTATTCTGGCCAACTACTTATGCAGCTGGCCGAAAGACGACGATACGGGAACTGCCCTTTTGCAGGAGTTTTTTACACACTTAAGCCTTAGCCCAGTGGGACAACAAGCCAGGGATGAAGTGACTTCTGAAGACCTTCTTATGATCGGTCTTCATATTGAATCCAGAAGTGAGGTGGGCTTATGAAGAAGAAGCTCACATACAAAGATGTCCTCAGACGCTACCAGAAACGTGTTGGTTGGCATCTGCCAAAGACATTAAAGAAGGCACCCAAACAGGTGCAAGGAAGACTAGTTCGTGTTGCTGTGTCTCCTCCACGATCTCCATCTGTGGCAGAGACAAATTACAATAGTGAAGATGATATTCCCGATGATAGCGATATTCGGGAATGGTCTGAAGTTGAGCGAGAATTTCGAGACTGGACCCCGCCACGTGGTGCGTCTCCGTCAACATCTACCTTTGATGCTTGGGAAGGTTGGTGGGACGTCGTGTTCGAGACCCCACAAAGAGACACCTCACCGGGTGATGATGGTGACCCTTCACCAGCCCACAGACAGGTGGAAGATTCGTTTTAATCCAAAACGAATAAAGTAGCCAAAGTTGATGTGATGGTGCACCAGCCAGATAAGAAAGAATCTCTCTTCTATTATTGAGGAGGAACTGTTGACACCGGTAGCCTTAACCGGCTAAACCGGTTAGTACCGACCCTGAGTCCTATAAATAAGCAGGTTCATTATATTGTAAGGGCAACGAAAATTTGTAACTTTCTTTTCTTCTGAGTGTTCTATGAAGTGTTTAAACTTCTTCTTCTTCTCTTAGTTTCTGCCGCAATTGTAGTCCTAATTTGGTAAGACTTCGTACTTTCTTTCTTTTCTTTCTTTTTTTACTTACGATTGAGTAAATTTGTGTTCCTGAGTATGGATCTATGGTCTGCTATCTAGTTATTTTAACAAGAATAAAGCTGAGATGTGTGCAGACGCTCTTACACTTGGTGTAGGAAACGAAGCAAAGCTGAACTCTAATTCCGTAAAGCGGTAGTTTAGGCCTGTGGTCGTATGTTCGAGGCCAAACCCTGTCAGAAAGCCACGACAGTTCCTTGGTCTGTGGTATCAGGGAACGTAGGGGAACTATGGCAAGCAGTGAAATTATGGGCCAAAACGAGCGACTACAGAGATCTCAGAATATTTTTGTTAAAAAATACTAGAGCCTACCATAGCTCATATACTCAAGAACAACTCCTCACCATGGGAGATAATATTCAGGCGAAAGCCGAATTTCATATTTCTGCAGACAACCACCATTGTCCTTACAATCTGCACGGATATAAACACCTTATTTATCTTCTTTCGATTGATCACCCTGAAAATAGGATCGACAACTTTATCGTGGACACTCTTGTGACCGTGAACAGCAATTTGCATGATAACATGCATAACATCCACATAGATGTTACTGATGTTGGAAGAGAAATCATCCAAATCAGAAATAACCTTAAAAGCCTAGGAAAAGTTCCAATGGATGATAGTGCCTCTAGCAAACTTGCTAGACCAGCTATCCAACCTGTTAGAACCCCTGTAGTCAAAAGACGAAGGTGGGCTACTAACATAAACATGATGAAACTTTCTTCAAAGGAAACCAACACTATTCCTATGGAAGAAATTAATGAATTTTTTTATAAAACCTTCTTAAGGTTACAACAACAAGAACTGTCTGGTGAGATAGACAGTGACCACATCTATGATTATTATGAAAAATATGCAAAAGCAATTGATTACTTCAAATGGAAGCATGCAGAGTGTTCTGATTCTGACTCCTCCGATAGTGAAATAGAACCAATCCATGTTCGTACCATAGAAGAAAGAGAGGGTAGCAACGACACAATGGTTGTCGAAGCTGAACCTCATACTAAGGTTGGGACTATAGCTCCTAATCCCGAAATAATCATGCGGGATCCAAATTTTGTCTTAGGAGGAACCTTTCCTTATACACCAAAATTTCGTGAAGAAAGACGTAAAGAATGAACATGGTGTATTAGAGTCGGCAGCCAATAACACACTTGGTTCGATCAAGTCCAAGAAAATATTAAGCTTGCAACACTAGGCTATAAAAGTAGGTAATAAACAATAAGGAGATAAAATGGAAACAATGAATAATATAAATACTTAATAACAATTATATTTATACCAAGATGATACCATCAGCAGTTCCAGCAAGTCACACATCAATCAACTTTGCAAATATGGCAGGGAACCAAGTCCTTAGGGGGAGTAACGAGATACAAAAGTACATGCCATAATGTAAATAATGAATAAATATAAAGGTGAACCGACCATCTATGTAAACGCACTTTGAAGACAACGTTGGCGCATATGGGTAGGTAGGGGTAATTATCTGACCATAAGCTGCACACGAACGTCAGAAATATATGCCAAACACATAGGTCCAAACTGGGTAACTATGAAATGCCCAATACCGGGTAACTATGAAATGCATAATACCGAGTAACTATAAGGCTCACAACCCCGCAGCTTCCCCGAAAACTATGATAGTCAATTGTCTATCCTATATTCCGACTAATTGTCTTCCCCGCCCCAGGGGAATGAATAAGTTGTCCACAACTTGGTCACTCCGTATCTCAAATCCAGGTCACAAAATAAACTAGAATTAACCCAGCTATGCAATATACAGTTACACTGGCTACTCGCAACGGTAGCTAATCATGTGTGTAAGCCAGTGCCATAACCTTAACTCTCTTTGTGAGGTGTAATGATACGTGTCAAGGCCAAGGGAGATCCAATGATAACTCCTCAACTTAAGGTATGTCTACTAGAAACTAGGTTATTACACAAGACCAAACATCGACACCTTTGCCGACTGCACCCGAGGCAATCTCAGACATACACATTTATACTATATCTAGAATAGAGATACATAAAAATAAAAATTAATTTTTAAACAACAAACAAGGCAAGCTATACTTGCCTGGAACTCCAAGGTGAGAATAAATCAATCCTGATCCCGTCTCCACAATCGAACTATCCTGGGTTCCTATGTATTTAATAATAAAAAATAAGTAGCTATTCTAGACTTTGGTACGCATACACAATATCATTAATTATATACATGTAAGTTAGGTTATGAAAAGTAAGGCTTCGCCTGAACAAATTTAGATTAGTAGGTATCAATATCTACAACTCGTCAATTGACAAAAATAACCATTATGCAGGCATTCCTATAGCTTCCTAACCTATTGGTCATCATTCTAACATGCTCTATGAGTTATTTAGAAGTCTGAAACAAACTATGTACTATAACTAAGGTTTGCATACTTTCTAAGGGTGAAAAGACAAGTTCTAGCACAAACCTACAAGCTAGATTTATGTGCCAAGAACACTTATTCTAAGGTATAACATATATGACAAAAATGTGTTTCCTATCATAGACATGAGTCCTAGAGACATGGCAAAATTTTGGCATGGGTTCGAGAAAAATTTATACATAAATTGATAGTCTAAAACATGAAATAAGATAATACTCAATTCTAAATTCAAAGGTTTGATGCCATGAAAACATGGTTTAAGCCTATTTAATTAAAGAATTGGCATAACCTACTTATATGGATTGGTAAGAGGTTGAGTTAGGGTCATGATCAAGTAGGTTTTTAGATAAGAAAATAAAATTTCGTACATGAAATAATGAGTGCAATTACAAGATGTTAATTCTGAATTTGTACAACAAATAATGAGTGCAATTACAACTTTGGATGTTTAAGGGGGGTAAACATAGGTGTTAATTCATGAAGGTTTTATGAACAAAACTAATGTTTAACATGTGGAAATGGATACATAAACAAGAGATCACATTTTTGAATACATACATTTAAATGAGCATTTGATAAGTTTTAACGAAATTTTCCACATTAAACTTATGGTTTCTACCTAGAAGAATGAATCATAAAGTTGTTCCCTAAGTTTTTAGTCACAAAAATCCTAGGGGACAAGGTAACATACCTATTTTAGAGCCATTGTTCAGCGGGGACACACGTTGAATTCAGTAGCGTCCCAATATGACCTTAGAGGTTGGAAATGCCACGAAATTGCTGGTGTACCTACATAATAATAAGGGAAGACATAGAGCAATGAACGTATAAAGGATTTGCTGGAAGTTTTACCTGATATTATAAGGTGTACATAGCCCAAAATCCTTCCAAAATTTGGCAGCACACTGTTGAATTTTCAGTCAATTATAGGCTGAAATGGATGTGTTTGAATAAAGAATTTGAAGACCAAAATTAGAGAATTATGAAGATCAATATGTGAGGGAATGAGGGATGATGATAGGGGTGGCTTACTTTAGTTTTACCCTTGTCATAACTCCCATAAACAATGATGTACACAGCCACTACTTAGGTTGATAAGGCCAGCCAGGTTTGGTATTGGAGAGGGGAGAAGATGGAGTGAAAGAGATAGGGTTTGGCTATAGTTTATGATGGAGAGAAAGAATGAGGTGGCTAGCATATCATAAGAAGAGGGAGAGTGGGTGGTAGAATAACTACCCATTAGGAGACTAATCCACTCCCTCCCCCCAAATTATGAGCCTCTCCTAGAATGGGCTGATGTCCATTAGGAACAAGTTGTTGTCCATATATATTTGGGTGCCTATTTGGGTTCAAGACCACTTGAGTTTAGCCATCTTAGACCCCTATTAGTTAGGGTCAAGTTGGTGCACAACAGGCATATGGTTTGAGTTTAAACTATGCCTAATCTTGGCTAGAAATGCTCACTAGCTAGATGAGTGATAAATTGGGTTGGTTGACGCCCTAACTAGAAAAAAAGTGTCATGGTGTATTTTTTTGTGTAGGGAGTGTGTAGGGTCCAATTGAGTGGGACACAAGTGTCATGAGTGTTGTAGGTCTAGTGTATGACATGACCTTCTTATAGATTGAAAGGTACGGGTCAAAGTTGTGTCTCCAATTTTGATTGCAACGGACATAGGTGCAAGGTCTAGTTTGAACTAGGATTTTGTGACATGAATGTTGGGCTATTAAAAAGAATCACAATGAGGTGTGTTTGTGTAGGACATGAATGACATAAGTGTAGAGGGGCTCATCTAGGTTATGAATCCAAATTTTGTTAAAAAAAAATAACTAGTGTTGTACTATTAATAACAAAGCCTTGAGAAATGGTATCAAAGGTTAATAATAAAGGGTGATGCTCAAACCACATTTTTATTATTCCTAATTAATATCCAATTAATTCAAATCCTTAAATATTTTATAGGGACTTACAATCTAGCCACTTTAGAAAATTTTGTCCTCAAAATTAAGATGTCCTAATCACCAACAACAAGAATACATAAACAATAAACATATAACATAATCTATTGACAATCCCAATCACACCTTCTCCATAAAAAGGTAAATAAAAACTTCCGCAACTCACAACCTCGCATTTCTAAATCGACTCGCTTGTGCATGATGCTTCCATGCGACATGAACTAAAGCAATAGTATAACCTCTCCAAACTTTCTTTCTCCAGTCCATAATCACTTGTTGATCCATATATGTTAGGCTTAGCTCGACGGTTTCTCTAAGCCTTCTGAAACTAGCATATATATGTAACGATGCTCTAATCCTCTCTACCAGATATAAGTACACCCACAAATTAGCTATCATGCCTGCCCCTCTAGTTAAAAAATCTCAATATCAGCCCTTGCAATCCTCTAATATTCCCTTTGAACTATAAAGAAATACGTCATAGGCTTACAGCTCGATGCATCAGTTACTACCTCCGCCTTGGCAACCACTTCCTACTTACACTAACTTTATATTCAACATCATTTCCCTTTATCTTAAATCAATGGTTTCCCTTTATGCACCATGCTCAACTTCGTTCCTCAATTTACACAATCATTCCTGGTTTGCTAGGACTTCAAATTTTTGTGCAATAATTCATACTACTATCCCTCTAGTAGTTCCCTCCAAACATTTCTTCATCAAGGGTTTCTAAACTTTTTAAATTCATTTATCTTGTCAATATAATATTTTCTAACCATTGATCCTAAATAATCTTGTATAATAAGACTATCCTAATAATTCATGCCTTAGTTCCTAAATAATTTCCTTTGTCCATATCCTTTTGCCATAGCAATAGTAATTACTCATTCATATCCAATTTGAAAATCAAGATCACTTAATGTTATTCTTTAAAAATTTAAACTTGATATCCCTCAAATACTTATTTTCCATAGTCAGTTGTATCTATTTACCAATTCCTCAATCTTCTTGGTGTAGGACCGTTGAGTACCTCTAAAGCGGTAAATAGAGTGCGTGTGCGCAGTGAAATAAAAATTACCTCTAAAATTATTTTAAGTAGTGACAATCTAATATGAAATAGGCAGTATTTAAATAAATTAGTAGTGACAATCTAATATTTTTATGTTCAAAGAACCAAACACAAAAACCAAGGTTTATACTGGTTTTTTTCTAAGTGGACTAGTCTAGTCTTGAGTACCCTAGTTCGATGTTGAATCCACTATCTCGTGAAACACAAGCTTTGGATCCAAAGCGCTTGCAGCTCCTTACAACACGTGATTTTTATCCAAATAACACTACTTCAACTTGCAAGCCTTTTATCCGAAGGACTTGTCGACTTCAGGTACAAGATGAAAATAGACATATTTTTATGCCTTTTGTAGAACTCGACCAAACTTCTAGATTAAACCAAAACTGGCACTAGCTCGACTAGGAGTTGTAAACCTCTGATTTGAAAGTAAAATGCTCTTTGAAAATACTTGAATGAATAGAGAAGAGAAGAGAAGAGAAGAGATGATTGAGTGAACAGAATAAAGAATTCTTCTCTATTTATATTATTTTCTTGGACAGAACTCGGATAGAGTTCGGTAGTCTAACATTCAAAAATCCGACCGTTTGGAGCTTATTCTCCATGATGACCTGATTCCTCAGGAACTGGGTCAGGGGGGACCGTGTTCGGTTACCATTTTTCCGAAATGTGTTCATGAAGAATGGGCTTGGGTTTCGGGCCTTTTTGAATGTGGACTGGATTTTGTGGATTAATCAAAGGTTAGATTGGGTAGGCTATCTTGTAGGTGGACATATAGCTGAGCCAAGCAACCATAAATTTTTTTTAGACTCAATAGATTCGAAAATACATATAACATAAAAAAATCTTGATCAACGATGTTGTTATCGTTGTAAAGGCTCTAGTTTAATATAGCAGCATGGTAGTAGTCGTTTAGCAGTAATAGCATACCAGTATATTATTTGTGTATATCGGAAGGTAGTTTTGTCAGTTATCAAAATCAGGTGTGACCAGACCAATGAGCCAACAATCTCTCCTATTTTGATAATTGACAAACTTAAGTTAATACACCAAATAAAAAAATTACCATCCATGATAATGGTACTTTCTCCCCCTTTGTCATTGAGCAAAATGTAAGCTCCCCCTTAAACAAAAAAGACAAACAACAACAAAAAGAGTTAAATGAACCACAAATAAGGAGAGAACAACTAGAACATGTAGCAAGTAACAGAATACATGATAGAAAAATAGAATGCTACTAAAGATTAAGATTTTTTTTAAAACCACACCATAACTAGTCTGATACATAATCAAAGTGTAAAAATAAAAGAAATGCATATCTAAAAGATAACATCACGAAACTAAAGTGTGACAGAAGTATCATCACCAGTCTCGCTGAGCCTCTGGATCCTTAAATCAAAAGTCCAAAAATGCTAACAACAATCCTCAAGAAGTATCATAACCGATCTCACTGAGCCTCTGGATCCTAAAATCTATATACAAAAAATTGAGGGTGACAGATACAGGGAATAGGGCCACCAGGTGCATCTGCCAAATACTACTGCATGTCAGCAATAGAGTTCCTAAGATCCTGGGCTTGAAGAGTGGTCCTGAAGTTCGTCTGGTGATGATGCTCTAGATCAGCACTGTGACACTCATCCTCAAGACAAAAATGCTCACTCATCATAGTACGAATCTTATCAAGTGAGGCCGGGGCCTCAGCATCAGAAGAAGGAACAGCAGCAGTAGGAGGTGGTGCATGAGCATCAGGTTGGACAATCTCATCACCGGCCTCATCAGAATGTGGAGCAATATGAGGAGGAGGTCGGGTCCTACGAGATCGAAGAAGGCAGGATGATATGTCGTTAAAGCGGTAGGAATCTAAAGGAATATTAAACCTACGAAAGATAATTGGTATATACATAGCACATAGTAGGTTGCGCCCTATTTTGCGACAATATTTCATAGCTAAAATCATTGTCTTTAGAAAACTGAAAGGAATACCAAAATAAATATGTTAGAGAGCTGACATCTCTAAGTATGTGATCTCGTCAGTAGATCCCATCTTAGGCAGAATAGATGAAAAGATAATGCGATGCAACTCATAAAAGTGTTGGTTCAGATACATGCATGGACATCAAACGTCTTGGAGGTCTAGGAAACGGATCACACATGGCATCCTTAAAGGATTCTAGAGTCATTCGCTACCGAAATTTACTTTGGTGATGTCGACAAATACATTTCCAAAATTGGTAGTCTGGAGCATCTCACTTAGGTCATCATCATCAAACTCAATATCGATACCACAGATAGATGAGTAAATCGATCCATGAGAGTGTTTCAAATTGTAATAAAACATGTGAATAGCATTGGAATAAATTGGGTTAGCAATTTGAACAAGATCATAAAGTCCTATAGCAGTAAGAGCAGCTAAATATTCTGAAAAAATAGTAAAACTTATGACATTGTCCGGACAAATATTTGGCTTCTGGAAATCATCAAAACCAAGCATTAGAAACTTCTAAGCTTCTAAATAGAGAGCTATTGAAATCATCCACATCAGGAAAATAAGGACTAAAGAGAGATTCAAAAGGATCTTAAGATGGATTTGAAGATGAAGCTACATCCACTTTCTTTCTTTTTTCCCAAACTTTGGAGATATTGGCAAAATTAGAGAGAAAAAGAGAGAGAGAGATACCTCACAAATGGAAAAGGATCACAAAGAAGCACAAAACCTTGATTTGAGGTTAAAAACCTTAAGATAGACGATTTCTAGGGTTAGGGTTTAAGAATCTAGGGTTTGGATGGAAATATAGAGGTAGAAGATGAGTGGGGCTCGGTTTTGGTCGGCTGCGAATAGGTATAGAAAGAGAGAAGGGGAAAAAGATAGGGCTTGCTCTTAGGTTGACCTGGTACACAAGGACTGAGTTCGGGCCGAACTCGGTCCGATTTTGATTTTTTTTTAATATCTAGATTAGCATATGTTGACTTCTGTACTTAAAATGAATTAGATAAAATTCATAAACTTTAAATAAATCTCAACTATCTTGGGTTAGATATAGGGGCCGGATTTCAAGTAATGGTAGTCCGAAGACACTTGACACCGTGTCGCTTCATGTTATTTACGCCTGTGTGACAGAAGGCCCTTACGGCTTTACCCAAAATAATTTTGATTTAATAAAATTTTTGAATTAATACCAAGTCATTTACCGAACATAAATTATTATGCTTCCGAGACAATATCAAGAATACCCTACTCTCGACGAATAAAATTGAAGCGGTCCTCGGCTAATGGCTTTGGGAAAATATCTGCTAGTTGATGATCTGTGTCAATAAATTCTAGACAAATATCTTCGTGTTGTTGATGATCAAGAAGAAAATGATGACATTTTTTATATCCTTAGTGTGTGAATTACATACCGGGTTCTTAGTCAAATTAATCATACTAGTATTGTCACAGAAAATGGGAATAATATTAAAATGCAAATTGTAGTCTTCTAGTGCAAACCCCCTAAATTTTAGAATTTACTATTATTTATTTTATATAATTTATAGTATTTCTAATTTATTTAAATAAGATTGAATTTATACTGGGATTTTGATAATATTAAGGGTAGCAAGTAAAATGCTACAGTATATGTATACATAGACAAATTTTTACAAGTTTATGAACTAAATATTTCAAAAAAATTATTTTATATTATTTTTGAAAATATTTAAGGAATTTTTATTTTAATTTCATTGTATTTTTATAACTTTCAATTGCTTTGTATTTAATTAGTGATTTTTGCTAATATTAATAGTAGCGGGTAATTGCTACAGGATATGGAGCTAGTAAGTATAATTGTACAAGTTATCTATTCAAATATTTAGAAATTTTTTTTTGAATTTTATTTGTATTAAAGGAGTATGAAAGTACATATATGCATTTAGGATTTATAGATATATCAGTGTATATATATACATAGATAAGAGAGAAAAAATCTATCGAATTTCTCACAAGATTACTAACCCAATAACCCCCTAGGTACCAGAGAAAGCTCTCATTAAAAACCTAAGTTCCAAGTTTGAATCAAACCAAGATTTAATGATTTAAATCAAGATTCTTGTTGACCTTCCCTCTCCTGGATTGGATTGAATGAATGTTTAAACAGATACAAACCAATTTGAATTCGAAATTTAAACCAAAGTATATAAGGACCGACTGGTGGGATTATTCGAAAACCCTAGAGAAATTTACATGCAAGATCGAAACTCCGACCCACGATGAGCCCCTGTCCCCGGGCAAACATGTCCAGGCAACTCCGGCCGCCAGAGCTCCACCGACGATGACATAGTTGCTGCTATCCCGAAAGCAAGTTCGATAGACCCCACTTTGAGGTACCCATGTTCATCATCCCTTTTCTTCTTCATCTTGTGATCAAATCTCGAACCAATTGGTTCGTCATAAACCTAACATGTACGGTTACAAGTCCTGTCAACCAGACTAAATTTAGGTGCCTTTAAACTTTGGAAAATCAAGTCAAAATCTCGACGAAAAATAATGTTCACAAACTCACTGTTTTGGAAGATAGATTTTGATCGGGACATTATAAAATTTCCAAAACTAATTGAAGACAGTTGTAGTCAACCTATACCCCTTCAAAACCCTTTTTGTAGAATTCAAAATCGTCGACTGTACGTCGAGCAATCGGATTTCCAAAACTGGCAAAAACAGTTTTCAAAAATAGTAAATTTTAGAAAAAAATTATCGATACAGCGTTCGCCCGGACAAATCATACAACGTGATCCATAAGCATCGAAAGGTGCATATCGACTTCGCCGACATGTGATACTCGACGGAACTCGATTTCGTTGTGTGTGTACGATGAAATCGAGGCGTATCGATCGAGATATCCCATATCGGTCTCTTTGCAAACTAGCCTACAACTTCATGCACGTTCGTCATCTCGAGACAAAACTTGTACCACTGGACCCGTGTCATTTTTTTGGGTCCTATGGGCCAAGTTTGGTCCGATTCTAAGATGGTCGACCGGAACGTTATTTTGGCGGGATCGCGATCCAATCCAATGGGCAAAATTGTGCACGACATACCAAAATCCAACTTTGGACATACGATTGAGTTTATATCATCAAATTGGACCCATAGACATATAACTTGATGACTTTAGAGACCATAGATTTTGGTACACTTTTTGGTGCAAAGCGGGTCCGGCAGACACCGATTTCACCTAAAATTATGATTTTTCCCCTATGTTTAGAATTGGTGTAACACCCAGTCCAAAAATACGTAGAACCAGAATATGGTACATGCCAACAACACTTTACCAATGGGCCAAATCTCATGGTAAGCCCATTAGCGAAATGCTTAAGCTGCAAATCATGATAACAACCAGAATAATAACACAGGTCACAGGTCACAGCTAATCTCATCCACACAAAAATAATAAGACACAAGATATCAAGTCTAATAAAATAATGCTAATAAAAAGATTCGTTCAATAGGAAATAAAATAATTGTGCAGGTAAGACATCCCAAAACCACAATAAAAGAAAATAAAGTAATCAACTACATGTCCACTGAAAAGAAAGAAAATAAAGTAGCAGGTCTAATGAGTAGAATCGATATGATTACGAGAAGTCCTATAGAACTATCTCTTCCTTCTGCGAAGGTACATCACCTGCCTCGACTCCAGAACCGTATATCTCATGATAGCCCTCCTTTTTGTTTAAGCCTGGGAAGATCACTAGGTCCTCAGGGGATTAGAAAGATACATAATATACAAGCCTACTATACAGTAAATAACATACAGAAAGAGAGAAAAGTAAAATAGGTAACGATCAATAAAGATGTCTCAATATTGTAACGCCATGGGACGCTCCCGACATTGAGACAAAAGGTAAGTCTCTACGACCGTAAAGCCATGGGACACTCCCGATCCTAGAGACGGGATAACTGGTCGATAGGAAGTCCTTAACACCGTAACGCCATTGGACGCTCCCAATTCTTGAGATAACGGGGCCAACGTCAAATAATCAATCACTACTACATGTCAAGTCAAATTAAGCTCAAGGGCGAAGATAGAAGACTAGTCAATATCGTGACAAGACTCACATGGAACAACAGTGGTAAGATGACTAAATAAGGAACGTACATGTAAAATAAGAAAGTAAAAGTAACATAAACATGAATAACAGGTAATAAAATATAACTTAAAGGAATAACAATATAGAAATATATAAAAATAAACTGTGCAAGTAGGCAAGGTATACTTGCCTGGTGGTAGCACATAGAACCAACACTATCCAGTCAATCAACGAGCCACAAAATCAAACTCTCGCGACAGTCTCCAAACGCTGAAACAGAAAATATCAACATGTTTTTCATAAAAGAAATGTCTAATTTTCATTGCCCAAAAGTCCAATTCTGGACACAGGGATAAAACGACAATTTTGGGTTAAAACGATATCCGTCGTTGGACCCGTTTTACATCAAAAAGTTTGCCAGCACCTACGGTCTCTAAATGCATCAAACTATATGTCTTCGGGTCCGATTTGACGATATGAACCCAACCATATGTCCAAAGTTGGATTCCGGTGGGCCGTGCACAAATTTGCATGTTGGATCGGGTCCCGGGCTTGCCAAAATAGCGTTCCGATCGACCTTCTCAGAATCGGACCAAACTTGGCTCACAGGACCAAAAAATAATACGAGTCTAGTGGCACAAGTTTCTTTGTGATGTGACAAACATGCACAAATTAATTGACTAGTTTGCAAAGGGGTCGATAAGGGGATCTCAACCAATACGCCTCAATTTTGTCTCGCACACAACAAAATCGAGTTTCGTCGAATTCCACACGTCCGCAACATCTATACGCATCTTTTGATCCCCACAGGTTGCGACTAAGTCGCCTGATTTGATGGCACAGACCCCATATCGGTGATTTTTCCAAAGTTTCAAAAATAGTTTTCCTAGGTTTTTACGCTGATTTATCCTACTGCCTAGTTAACTAGAAATAAATCTATTAATAAGGTTTCCATGTCCTATATGTTGTCTTCAAGATTGGTTCAGGTAGTTTCCTATAATAGTCGATGGTTCGACAAATAATTGCCTTACAAAACAGGGCCCCGAACTAGTATTCTATTTCGTTTCGAAATAGATTTTTGCCAATTTTGGCGTCGATTTTCAACTCGATTGTGATTTGATATAAATCAAAATTATCTAATGGGGTTGAAGACCTATAGGTTGTGTTCTTAAAGTACAAATTGGTTTGGAAAACGACGACAAGACGAAAGAGAAAACTGACATAAAAATTTGGTTGACAGGCTGTTGTTGTTGTTTTTGCAGCGCACGTTCTAAGGCGGCCGGCAGCTGTACGACGGCGATTCGACATCATGGGGACACGCGTGGTGGTTGGCAAGGTCGGAAGAGGGGTTGTTGAGAAGTGGCAGGTTAGGGTTTTGCACAAGTCCTTTCCCTCTCTCATTTATATAGATATGGTTGGAGGGGGGTTAGTTCCAACTGTCGGGTTTTTGGAGAATAATGTTCCCTATGGGAATAGTATTTGTCCTTTTTTCTTTTTTTTTCTCTTTTCCCTTTCTCTATATATGTATATATATATATATATATATATATATATATATATATATATATATATATATATATATATATATTCTATCTACTATATATGTATATCTATGTGTATCCATTTATCTATCTATCTATCTATCTATCTATATATATAGTAGATAGAATATATATATATATATATATATATATATATATATATATATATATATATATATATATATATATATATATATATATATATATATACATATATGAATAAGTATGCAATAAAACCTAAAAATCTATGCACATGCTATTAATATTTATTTCCTAATAGAACAATTAATTAAGAACAAAGATATTTATATACCAATTGTAGTATCAATAACAATAATAACAAAATTACAATAACCAAATCTAGGTATAGTATTGGGGGACACAGTATACTCCTACTCAGATTAGTCCACCGAAAATCGTATAATTATTTTAAAACCATATAAATATTAATAATATCGATATTGTATGTATAACCAATATTTAGAAAATATTTGTAAATCCGTAAAAGAAAATAGAAATATATGCATATATAAAAAATATATCTACATGGGCGTCTTTGCGCACATAACATCTCTACGTGGGCTTGGGCTCGGTTCGGGTCCAGTTTGACTATTTAACACAACAGGGTCTCCTAAAAGTTAATAATCTTAATAATAAATAACTAAGTCATTAATAGGGGTAAGTCACAACTTTGACTGGTTTTCCTAGTTGGGACACTGCTATGGCCAGGCCTTCCCTAGTATGGCTAACACTATTCAAAGCACACGATCATACTATCCGTACCATAACTCCTAGTCATCTTGTACTCCAAATCTTAACCATGGCCAAGGTCATCTATAATAATAACTAGTTAATTAAAAGTACTTATAAATTCCAAAAATCCCTATTTAAGTCAAATTAATAATAAAAAATAATTCAAAAATTCAGGTGTGTTACAATTGGACTTATGGGTAGTCGATCTTAGACATTTATTTTATTCTAAAAATGTTGGTGATGTTTGTTTCAACATCCGAGGACGTTTACGAAAATTGACATTTATTGCTTCACTGATCTGACGGTTCGAGATACTGGATACTGCCATTTTGCACACCATCTCAGGAAAGATATCTTGCTATATTTACTGCTTATAAATATTTGCATCTTTAATTAGTTACTGCGTACATACTGGCTATTTATTTCCAGTTCATCCAGTTACATCCATGATTTACTGTTTAAAGTTTGTTTTACTGTGCTTCTAGTTATACATTGACGCAAATGCTAGTCATATTTTCATTCTTATCTTTAAATTATGCATATGGATCTAGAGTAAAAGAACTATCATTTGTCAGTAAGCATCTCATAAGCTTTGACACAATTTTACCACGAGTTATGTGTGAGATATGAGTAGCATATAGAGGTACTTGCACGTTGGCTGATCATCCATATGCATGTGTTAAATCTAACTGCTAATAAAGGCATGTTAGAAGACTTAGTAGTTAGTAGAGGTACATGGTCATGAATACGACTTAGATAGGTGCATAGGGTAGGGAGAACATTTCCTTGACGTATGGGCCAAGTATGTACTCTCCATTATATCCTGTGAGCTCCACCGGAGACATAGGTATTGATACCCTACTGTACTTATTTCCTCTGACGTTCACGAAACATTATGGACGTAGGCCCTTAGTACCCCATTTAGGAACTATGTCAATTCTACTATTGTAGAAGCCTAAAAAGTATAATTATCATCCTGCGCTACCCACAAAAGACGCCCAAACTGAAGTTATTAGTTGGCGCCAGACAACAGATGGCGCCAGGCATAAGATGGCGCTGGCATCAGATGGCGCTGGTTGACATATGGCAGTCTTCTCGGAGAGGCCAAACGACTGTCATTATGACTGACAGCACGTTAGTCGAGGAAAATCTGTTTCGAATCCTGAACGTGCGACGCTCGAGGAGATTGTGTCAAATTTGTCATAATGACTGACAGCTGCTCCGTGCCATTCATAGTTACCGTATAATAAATGAATTAAGCAGATGGCACTAAAACAACAGATGGCACCTGGCTCCATTTAACAGTTGGCACTAATCAAACAAATAATCATCCAAAGCAGTTAGATGACGTGGCGCGCATGCTACTAATCTCGAAGAACGTGCATACGACACTGTATACGACCATGTGTATCTCTCTCACAGAATGTCACGCGTCCCATGCAGTTATGTTAACCATTTGTGTGACTGGTTGAATGGCACGCCAAATGTAGTGTGCGCCAATCAGGATAACTACTTAACAGTTATCTCTAAACTTTATAAATAGAGTTCCAAATCACTTCACAATCATCACTAATGATCATAATCTCCTAAGCACTTGCTGTAACACTCTCCAAAGGCTTTCTATTTCGACATCGCATCGTCCAAGGGATAAAGTGATCGTCTTCTGATCAGATTCTAATAGTTGTACTTTCCTAAAAATCAATTGTACTATTGTACTTTTTTTCGTTTGTAAAGAAACTTTTGTTTTTGTAAACAAAATGGTGACTCTGCTGGGGATGACTTTATCCTCAGATGAAAATGTTACAACTCAATATGATGTGGCATCGGTCATCATGATACAGAAGACTTTGGTCGTAAAAGTCGACCAAACTGCCTACGAAGCCATGATCGGCACAGGGGGTGCCAAGCATGCCACCACTACTGCTGTCAAGAATAGGGCACGCGCTATCTGGACTTCGAAGTCCTCCATAGCACCAATCATGACACCTGTGCCAAGCTTAGAGACAAGCTCTGTAGCCACTTCTTTTTCCTCACCAATTTTAAAATTGGTAGAGAGTGCTCCAACCACTACCCTGGCGCCAACCAAGGGATAGCGTCGTATGGCTACTTTTTCTTCACTAATTATGAAATTAGTGGAGAATGCACCAACCACTGTCCTAGCACCAATCAGGGGACAGCGCCATATGACTATTTCTTCCTCGTCACCAATTCTAAAATTGGTGAAAAATGTGCCAAACCCTGTCTTGGTGCAGAATAAGGAAAAATGCCACTTGGCTAATCCCTCTTCCACCTCAGTTCTAAACTCAGGAAAGAAATTACATATCACTGCCCCTGTACAGAATAAAAAAAAGCGCCCTATAGCCACTTCTTATCCTTCTCCAGTCCTGGACTCGGTGGAAAACACATCTGACTGTACCCTTATGCCAGCCAATACGAGAACACTTTCGAGTAGAAAGTCTACTTCTCTTGGCTGAGATAATGAAATCAATGCCAAGAAATTATAGTCTACTCAAAGTCTATTTTCTACTGCTCATCTGCTCCGTACTGTAATGACCATGGTCCGTATTATGTATTCTGGTATACGTGTACGTATATTGCATGTTTCCTGGCATGGTTTACTTAGCTGGGTTCGGTTGGGTTCGGCTTGATTTGGTTCGGTTTGGGTTAGAGTGCAAACTCCCACCTACCACTTCACCCTTCCTTTATTAGCCGTCCACTCTTTCTCTCTCTCTCCTTATTTACTTCTTCCTCATTACTTCTCCTTTCCCACCATTACTTTTTTTCACCTACCAGGAAGAGAACTAGGCAAGTGCAACTTGCTTCATGGAAGAACCCAAGTTTTATAGTTCCATTTTCTTCTCCACAAGATTTCAACATACTTTAATACTTAGTACTTTCGAGTTTCATGGCTCCTCCCTAGTAGATCTGAGTTCTAGTTTTTCGGTCTTCTTGGTTTTGATCTACTAAAATAGCTTGTTTTTGAAAACTAAGAGTTCCTTATAGTAGGCATTCTGACTTTATGCAAGTTTGGTTTTGGGATGGCCGGATTTCACCAAGTCCCGGTCGAGATGGAGTTCCCGAGCTTTTTTTACGCATGGTTGCATTGACCATGTGGAGGAGATATAGTTTTACGCTCACGTCTTAACGTGCTAGCGTAGTGTTAGCTTTTATGCACACGCATTGCGTGTCAGCGTAGTATTCAGCTTTTACGCTCACGTCTTAACGTGTTAGTGTGGTCCCCTTTTTACGCACACGTCTCGCGTTCCAGCGTACTCATTTTACGCTGAACGGATTTTACGCTCGGGACTCTCCCGCTAGCGTAAAATCATGCTCGTGTAAAATCCTCCGCTCGAGCCAGCTTTCAGAAGCGTAAAGTTGCCCGTGTATTCCTCGTGTATAGCTTCGCCCGCGTAAAGCCCGGCTAGCGTAAAACCCCCACCGTTATGCTTCCTTGCTCGCATAGAGCTATCTCATCTCGCTCTTGCCAGCGTAAAGCCAATTTTACGCTCGAGGCCCCTTGGCCTAGCGTAGAGCTTGCTAGCGTAAAGTTCACGCGTTAAGTTTCACTAGCGTAACCGGTAGTACACGCGTAGAGACTTTAGTTCCTATGGCATACACCTTTACCTTTTTATATATTATATTTTTACGCCCATTTTATATCCTTACGCCTTTTGTCCTGAACTTGATAAATCACGGATTGATTGATATGACCGGGCTAATAATGGCATGGCATGGTATGACATGTACTTAACATGACATGACATGATAAATATGACGAGTATGCCTGATGGTAATTATTGAAAGCTGTTGTGACGGCTTACTTGACATGACTATAATAAATGACTTAGACACCGTGGACGATTGTGTTTGTACAAATAAACCAGTACTGTCTTGCATCATGTCTAGGATAGGGAACCCTGAATACCACGGTCAGGGGTACATACTGAAATCAACTATGACTAATAACTAGAATAATTCAGTAGTCATGAAGAGATTTTCCAGCTACAAGCAATCCCGTTATCTGGGCGCACTAGCGGACTTGTAGCCTACCGACGAGTAGGGCACAATTCTAGCACACAATCATGTGGTACACCCTTCATAAACAGACATTCGACCCGGATAACATGGATGGTCTGCAGGGCTTGTGGCTGTTGGAATAATCTCATTGTATCTTGCTAGTAACTAGGCCTGTGGTAACCCTAGTTAGTTAAAGTATCAAGCCGTACTTATTGCTTGGCCGTGATTGATTGGATGGAGTCCAGCCCAGTCTAGTTGTCATAATTTTGTACAAAATTGTATCATGACATGATTTCGTGTATCGATAAATGAGGGAATACCAAGTTCTGTTCAGATGAAGGATTACAACCCCGGTCCTTGTTTGGTTTAAGGGTTGTAACTTGGCTATCTGAATAGTTCCATGGTTATCTTATCATATATCGTCCTGCTTATTGTGCTTGCTTTCACAATAAAGATCAGGGATCCAGTTCTGTTCAGGCGAAGGGTTACAACCCTGGTCCTTGTTTAGTTTAAGGGTTGTAACCTGGCTCCCGAGCAGTTCTGTGTCCTCTCTTCGTTTATTGTCTTGTTGCACCCCCAAGACATGCTCGACGTGCTTTATGTTACTTCAGTGTCATGATTATTTACACTGGCCTTAACAATAATGATCAGGGGTCAGGTTCTGTTCAGACGAAGGGTTACAACCCTGGTCCTTGTTTGGTTTAAGGGTTGTAACCTGGCTCCCAGAGCAGTTCTGTGTCCTCTCTTCGTTTACTGTCTTATTACCTTACCAACCAATATTTGAGATAGGTTTCTGTTCAGGTGAAGGGTTGCAACCCCGGTCCTTGTTTGGTTTAAGGGTTGCGACTTGGCTACTTGAATGGTTTCCTCGTTCTCAATTTATTATTATTGTACCTATTATTATCACTTTCTTACACATGATTATTTTTAATGTTTTATTATTGATATGCTGGTTTTAGTTCCTAAGTGAAGCCTCCTTTGTGGCACTTGCTCTTTCTGGGGTCTGACCCAGCTGGTTTTGTATGGCCAGATATCAGAGCAGCTCCAGAGGATCTACCTATCTTCCTGCCAGATGGTGGCCTCCAGTCGTAACCCTGGCAACGAGTGGGTCCTTTTGTTCTCCCACTTTATTGTAAAATTATTCTTTTAAGGCGTTTAGCCGACGAGCACGTGTTAGCTCGGTTGTACCTTTATTTAATGTCTGCCTACGGGCTATAACATGATTGACAAATCCTAGGGTTGATCATATATGACTAAACTCTTGCTAGTCTTCACATTTTGTAACGACTAGCTTCATGATCTGCTAAATATGTAATGTTTGGGACACCTTACTATTATGTATTTGGTGATCTTACATCTTGCAAACTGCTATTACTTGCTTGTGATTGAGACACTAGGCTTGTTCATGACCATAGGAGACTGATAAATTGTAGTTAAACCCTTATATATTTAGACAGCCGTAACCACATAGTGAGATGAATTCCGTTTCATTATACGTAGCTGGCTATGTATGCCCCCGCTCTCTAGTATTCTGGTTCTGGGGCATTAAATGGTTTTAGTGGTGGCCCATGCAGGTCTTATAAATCAAGATATGTGAGGGTTTACCGGATAGATGTCTGAATCGATATTTGCCCTTGATCTCTGCACGTATCTTCTAAATCCCTGATATCTTGGCCTGATCACATGCTTGTATCGTTGATCTGTCCTGGTCCTTTCTTATTTTTTCCTATGTCGTCTTCTTCAGCCGCATTGTTCCCGAACCTGCCGATCAGCAAGGTGGAGCACCACCTGTGGACCAGCAGCAACTAGGAGATCAAGCCCAGCATTCCAGAGTAGCCTCCAGAGTCGTGCCTATCGGGGAAGAGCCACCAGTTCAGCCCGTCCAGCCTGCAGATCCTGATGATGGCACTTTGGTGGGTCTCATCAGGTCATTGTTAGCTTCCCAGGATCGTCACGGAGATGCATTGCACCAGGCGGTGGCCGATGCTTTGACCAGAGGAGGTCATCAGGGTAACAGCGCGGCCAACGGCTTCAAGCGCTTGAACCCTTCATTCTTCGACGGCAGCGAAGATGCGATCGTCGCAGATGCGTGGCTCCAGGACACGAAGGTGATTCTAAAAGAGGCAAAGACGCCCAAGATCGAGAAGGTGGCCGTGGTGCGCCTGCAGCAATTAGATCTTGCCCGCAGCTTGTAGGCGTCGCAGGCCGAGGGGTTAGTGGCACCCATTGCCTGGACAGTATTCAGAGAGAGATTCCAGACCAAGTATTTTGATGTTGTAGCTCGGTACGATCTACAGACCAGGTTTACCAATTTGAAGCAGATGGACAGGACGGTCGACGGATATGCGGCCGAGTTCTCCAGGCTTAGTCGGTTTGCTCCCACCCTGGTAGCGACCGAGTTTGACCGGGCCCAGCGGTTCCAACAGGGGCTTCATCTGGAGATTTTATTAGCAGTAGAACAGTTTGAGAATCAGACTTTTGATGCGGTGTTGAGAGCAGCTAAGAAGCATGAGTATACCTCCCAGAGGATCATAGATAGGACCGGCGGTCGAAAACGATCCCATGGTCAGATGAATCAGTCTTCGGCACCAACCCCGGCGGCTAGAGTTTTGACCATTGGAGCTCCAAGAAGGACAGCTTCAGTTACGTCAGTTCAACATTCAACCCCGACGTACCCCCAGAAGCAGAAGCAGTCTTCCGTAGTGGGATTTTCACACTGTGGGAAGTCGGGGCATGTGGTATCAGAGTGTCGCAGGGCACAGGGGTTGTGTTTGGTTTGTGGTGCCCCCGACCACAGGATTGGAAACTGCCCGAACAGGGGAAGTTCATCATCAGCTTTCTCTAGTCCTTCAGTTAGAGGACCCGTACCAGTCCAGCAGCAGCAGCAGCAGCATTACCCGTTTCCGAGGCCATTGTCGCCACAGGCCCAGGCATTCCAACAGCAGAGACCGCAGCAGTATGTCCAAACCTAAGCCTTAATCTAGAGCAGGCAGAGAAGTTTTCAGCAGTGGGGTCCCGTACCCAGAGGACATGGTCAAGTGCTGGCTTTGACCATGGGAGAGGAAGGAATTGCACCAGGTGAGGTAGTGGCAGGTACTATTTTCGTCAACACCTTTCCAGCTCCAGTATTATTTGACTCTGGTGCCTTGCATTCATTTGTGTCTGCACGATTTGCGACACGGATAGGACTGGAGCCCGAGTCATTATCAGTAAGGCTCAATATACTTACTGGTAACGAATTTGTGGGAGTAGATAGAGTATTTTCCTCGTGTCAGATCATAGTTAGCGGTAGAGAATTCTCCGCTAGATTGATAGAATTCCCGATGGCCGACTATGATATGGTATTAGGGATGGATTGGTTGAGAGACCAGTATGCTAGGATAGACTACCATATCGGCAGGGTTATTTTTAGCATTCCCGGCGAGCCAGGGTTTTTCTTCTCCCGAGGCGAAGTTGAACCTTCTCCTCCAGTATTGCGGATGGCAGTAGCAGTAATACAGTTACCCCGGGTAGTCGAAGAATTTCTAGATGTTTTTCCAGAAGAGCTACCAGGAATGCCACCAGAGCGAGAGATCGAGTTTACTATCGACTTGGTCCCAGGGACAGCCCCAGTGTCGAAAAGAGTCTACAGGATGGCGCCGTCAGAATTGGAGATATTGTACAAGATGATTGAAGAACTTAGAACCAAGGGATTCATTCGTGCAATTGGATCACCTTGGGGAGCCCCGATGCTTCTTGTGAAAAAGAAGGATGGTACATCCAGATTGTGTGTAGATTATCGTACCTTGAACTCAGTGACGATCAAGAACAGATATCCTCTCCCAAGGATAGATGACTTATTTGACCAACTCAAGGGGGCGTCAGTATTTTTGAAGATTGACTTACGGTCAGGATACCACCAGATCAGAGTAAGAGAGCAGGACATCCCGAAGACAGCTTTTAGATCGAGATATGGGCATTGGGAGTTCCTTGTGATGCCATTTGGAGCAACCAATACGCCGACAGTATTCATGGACCTCATGAATCGTATCTTTATGCCTTATTTGGATTAGTTCGTGATTGTGTTCATAGACGACATCCTGGTCTACAGCAAGAATAAAATGGAGCATGAGCAGCATCTCAGAGTTGTCCTCCAGATTCTCCTAGAGCACCAATTGTATGCCAAGTTCAGTAAATACGAGTTCTGGCTCGATCGCATTTCCTACTTGGGTCATATCATCACCAGGGGAGGAGTTGAAGTGGATCTCCAAAAGATCGTGGCTATAGAATCATGGCCAGTACCTAGCACAGTGGCAAAAGTTCGTAGCTTTCTTGGATTGGCCAGCTACTACCGGCGATTCGTTTCAGATTTTGCTCGGATTTCAGCGCCATTGACCCGGTTGACCCGCAAGAATGTACAGTTTGCTTGGACAGCAGAATGTCAGGATTCTTTTGAGAAGTTAAAGCGAGGCTTGATCACGGTACCCATTCTCACTCTTCCAGATGGAACCGGAGAATTCTCAGTATATTGTGATGCTTCGGGCAGAGGCTTAGGATGTGTTCTGATGCAGCATGGGAAGGTAATAGCTTATGCATCACGCCAACTTCGTGATCATGAGAGGAATTACACAACCTATGACTTGGAGCTGGCGGCGGTAGTATTTGTATTAAAGTTGTGGAGACACTACTTATATGGGGACAGGGTGGGGATTTTTACCGACCACAAGAGCTTGAAGTATGTATTCACCCAGAAGGATCTTAACATGCGTCAGAGGAGATGGCTGGAGCTACTTGTGGATTATGATATCAACTTGCAGTATCATCCTGGGAATGCCAACATCGTTGCAGATGCGTTGAGCAGGAGAGCCGAAATTTATTTTCTAACAGCACAACCAGAGCTGTTGGCAGATGTTCAGAAGATGGGTATAGAAGTTATCCTTCCTTCCAGTATGGCGTTGATGGCCACTATGCGAGTTCAGTACACTATAGTCGAGAGGATCCGAATGGCGCAATTAGTAGACTCTAAGCTTCAGCGGCTTAGAGCAGAATGTGAGGCAGGTCGGCAACCCGAGTTATGATCCATGAAGACGGTACACTTCGACATGGTAAGCATCTTTGTATACCCAGTGGAGATATCAGACATGAGCTCATGACAGAGGCCCACAGTTCGCAGTATTCCATTCATCCCGATGGTACGAAGATGTACCGTGATATCCGGCAGCACTTTTGGTGGAATGGCATGAAACGAGAGATAGCCCAGTTTGTCTTTCGGTGTTTGGTTTGCCAACAAGTTAAGGCTGAGCATCAGAGGCCAGCTTGACTACTTCAACCCTTGCCAATTCCAGAATAGAAATAGGAGCATGTAACCATGGATTTTGTGACTGGATTACCTAGGTCCCCGGCCGGTAGAGATGCTATTTGGGTTATAGTTGACAGGCTCACGAAGGTGGCCCACTTTCTCCCGTTCAGAATAGGTCAGTCGACGGCTCAGCTAGCAGAGATGTACCTCAGGCAGATCGTCAGATATCACGGTGTACCAATCAGTATCACCTCGGACAGAGATTCCAGATTTATGTCGCACTTTTGGCGTAGCTTGCAAGAGAGTTTGGGAACTCACCTCCAATTTAGATCATCTTATCATCCGCAGACCGATGGCCAGTCGGAACGCACGATCCGGACTCTTGAAGATATGTTGCGGTCCTGTACGATCGACTTCGGTGGTTCGTGGGAAGATCACCTGCACTTGGTGGAGTTCTCGTACAACAACAGTTTCCAGGCCAGCACCCAGATGGCACCGTTCGAGGCACTGTATGGCAGGAAGTGCAGATCCCCGCTAGCCTGGGATGATGTTGGAGAGAGGCAGATGCTATGTCCAGAAATAATTGCCCAAACAGTTGAAGTGATCAGAAGAGTCAGGGATCACCTTCGAATTGCCCAAGATCGCGAGCACCAATGGGCCGATTCTCATCGGCGCCCACTTGAGTTTTCTGTCGGTGACCATATATTCCTGAGGATTTTGCCTAACCGTGGCATCATTCGTTTCGGCGTACGGGGAAAGCTTAGTCCTAGGTATATAGGACCGTTCGATATTGTGGAGCGAGTAGGAGATGTATCCTATCATCTCGCTCTTCCGCCGTCGCTACGTGAGATGCATGACGTATTTCATATATCCCAACTACGATGGTATATCCCAGACCCGAGCCATATCCTGGATCATTCGGAATTGGTTGTTGGTACCAACCTTTCGTATGAGGAAAGGCCCGTGTCTATATTGGACCGAAGAGAGAAGGTACTCAAGAACAAGACTATTAGTTTAGTCTGCGTTGCTTGGGGTCATCACTCTTTGGGTGAGTCAACATGGGAGCGTGAGGATGATATCCAATCGCGATATCCCGACCTGTTTGACTCGTAAGGTATAATGTCTTCTTATGCTTTATGCCCTCGATTTCCTAGCTTGCATGAATGATTGCTTGATTGATTGCTTAGTATAGCTTGCCTGTGATTAGTATAGCTTGTCCTTGCTACTCTAGCATCTTGATTAAATTCCGAGGACGGAATTCATTTAAGGTGGGTAGAGTTGTAATGACCATGGTCCGTATTACGTATTCGGGTATACGTGTACGTATATTACATGTTTCCTGGCATGGTTTACTTGGCACTTTACTTGGATGGGTTCGGTTGGGTTCAGCTTGATTTGGTTCGGTTTGGGTTGGAGTGCAAACTCCCACCTACCACTTCACCCTTCCTTTATTAGTTGTCCACTCTTCCTCTCTCTCCTCATTTACTTCTTCCTCATTACTTCTCCTTCCCCACCATTACTCTTCTTCACCTACCAGGAAGAGAGCTAGGCAAGTGCAACTTGCTTCATGGAAGAACCCAAGTTTTATTGTTCCATTTTCTTCTCCACAAGATTTCAACATACATTAATACTTAGCACTTTCGAGTTCCATGGCTCCTCCCTAGTAGATCTGAGTTCTAGTATTTTCGGTCTTCTTGGTTTTGATCTACTAAAATAGCTTATTTTCGAAAACTAAGAGTTCCTTATAGTAGGCATTCTGACTTTATGCAAGTTTTGTTTTGGGATGGTCGGATTTTACCAAGTCCCGGCCAAGATGGAGTTCTCGAGCTTTTTTACGTATGGTTGCATTGACCATGTGGAGGAGATATAGTTTTATGCTCACGTCTTAACGTGCTAGCGTAGTGTTAGCTTTTACGCCCACACATTGTGTGTCAGCGTAGTATTCAGCTTTTATGCCTACGTAGTGTTTCCTGGCATGGTTTACTTAGCTGGGTTCGGTTGGGTTCGGCTTGATTTGGTTCGGTTTGGGTTGGAGTGCAAACTCCCACCTACCACTTCACCCTTCCTTTATTAGCCGTCCACTCTTCCTCTCTCTCCTCATTTACTTCTTCCTCATTACTTCTCCTTCCCACCATTACTCTTTTTCACCTACCAGGAAGAGAGCTAGGCAAGTGCAACTTGCTTCATGGAAGAACCCAAGTTTTATAGTTCCATTTTCTTCTCCACAAGATTTCAAAATACTTTAATACTTAGTACTTTCGAGTTCCATGGCTGCTCCCTAGTAGATCTGAGTTCTAGTATTTTCGGTCTTCTTGGTTTTGATCTACTAAAATAGCTTGTTTTCGAAAACTAAGAGTTCCTTATAGTAGGCATTCTGACTTTATGCAAGTTTGGTTTTGGGATGGCCGAATTTCACCAAGTCCCGGTCGAGATGGAGTTCCCGAGCTTTTTTATGCATGGTTGCATTGACCATGTGGAGGAGATATAGTTTTACGCTCACGACTTAACATGCTAGCGTAGTGTTAGCTTTTATGCACACGCATTGCGTGTCAGCGTAGTATTCAGCTTTTACGCTCACGTCTTAACGTGTTAGCGTGGTTCCCTTTTTACGCACACGTCTCGCGTGCCAGCGTACTCATTTTACGCTTAATGGATTTTACGCTCGGGACTCTTCCGCTAGCGTAAAATCGTGCTCGTGTAAAATCCCCCGCTCGAGCCGGCTTTTAGAAGCGTAAAGTTGCCCGTGTATTCCTCGCGTATAGCTTCGCCCGCGTAAAGCCCGGCTAGCGTAAAACCTCCACCCTTATGCTCCCTTGCTCGCATAGAGCTATCTCATCTCGCTCTTGCCAGCGTAAAGCCAATTTTACGCTCGAGGCCCCTTGGCCTAGCGTAGAGCTTGCTAGCATAAAGTTAACGCGTTAAGTTTCACTAGCGTAACCGGTAGTACACGCGTAGAGACTTTAGTTCCTATGGCATACACCTTTACCTTTTTATATATTATAACTAGAATACCACGGTCAGGGGTACCGTGGACGATTGTGTTTGTACAAATAAACCAGTACTGTGTTGCATCATGTCTAGGACAGGAAACCCTGAATACCACGGTCAGGGGTACCTACTGAAATCAACTATGGCTAATAACTAGAATAATTCAGTAGTCATGAAGAGATTTCCCAGCTACAAGTAATCCCGTTATCTGGGCGCACTAGCAGACTTGTAGCCTACCGACGAGTAGGGCACAATTCCAGCACACAGTCATGTGGTACACCCTTCATAAACAGATATTCGACCCGAATAACATGGATGGTCTGTAGGGCTTGTGGCTGTTGGAATAATCTCATTGCATCTTCCTAGTAACTAGGCCTGTGGTAACCCTAGTTAGTTAAAGTATCAAGCCGTACTTATTGCTTGGCCGTGATTGATTGGATGGAGTCCAGCCCAGTCTAGTTGTCATAATTTTGTACAAAATTGTATCATTACATGATTTCGTGTATCGATAAATGAGGGAATACCAAGTTCTGTTCAGATGAAGGATTACAACCCCGGTCCTTGTTTGGTTTAAGGGTTGTAACTTGGCTATCTGAATAGTTCCATGGTTATCTTATCATATATCGTCCTTCTTATTGTGCTTGCTTTCACAATAAAGATCAGGGATCCAGTTCTGTTCAGGCGAAGGGTTACAACCCCGGTCCTTGTTTGGTTTAAGGGTTGTAACCTGGCTCCCGAGCAGTTCTGTATCCTCTCTTCGTTTATTGTCTTGTTGCACCCCCAAGACATGCTCGACGTGCTTTACCTTACTTCAGTATCATGATTATTTATACTGGCCTTAACAGTAATGATCAGGGGTCAAGTTCTGTACAGACGAAGGGTTACAATCCCGATCCTTGTTTGATTTAAGGGTTGTAACCTGGCTCCCAGAGCAGTTCTGTGTCCTCTCTTCGTTTACTGTCTTATTACCTTACCAACCAATATTTGAGACAGGTTTCTGTTCAGGTGAAGGGTTGCAACCCCGGTCCTTGTTTGGTTTAAGGGTTGCGACTTGGCTACTTGAATGGTTTCCTCGTTCTCAATTTATTATTGTCGTACCTATTATTATCACTTTCTTACACATGATTATTTTTAATATTTTATTATTGATATGCTGGTTTTAGTTCCTAAGTGAAGCCTCCTTTGTGGCACTTGCTCTTTCTGGGGTCTGATCCAGCTGGTTTTGTATGGCCAGATATCAGAGCAGCTCCAGAGGATCTACCAACCTTCCTGCCAGATGGTGGCCACCAGGCGTAACCCTGGCAACGAGTGGGTCCTTTTGTTCTCCCACTTTATTGTAAAATTATTCTTTTGAGGCGTTTAGCCGACTAGCACGTGTTAGCTCGGTTGCACCTTTATTTAATGTATGCCTAGGGGCTATAACAAGATTGACAAATCCTAGGGTTGATCATGTATGACTAAACTCTTACTAGTCTTCACATTTTGTAACGACTAGCTTCATGATCAGCTAAATATGTAATGTTTGGGACGCCTTACTATTGTGTATTTGGTGATCTTACATCTTGCAAACTGCTATTACTTGCTTGTGATTGAGATACTAGGCTTGTTCATGACCATAGGAGACTGATGGATTGTAGTTAAACCCTCATATATCTAGACAGCCGTGACCGCATAGTGAGATGAATTTTGTTTCATTATGTGTAGCTGGCTATGTATGCCCCCGCTCTCTAGTATTCTGGTTCTGGGGCGTTACACGCGCCAAACGTGCTGGAATAGTGTGCGCAAAACAACAGAGTATTATGCCCACTCCTCATGGCCAGCGCCAATTGTAACGCCCCAGTCCCCAAATACGTAGGACTAGGAACGTAGACATGCCAGCTGTATTCATACGAAGTATACTCCAATATATGGAAGTCTCGTATAAATACATAAGCTGTAAAATGCAGTAGAACCATAACTAATCTCATCCACACAGAATAAATGAATAAAAGACATCATATAAAGATAATGAATTATCGTGATACAATATGTTGGGCGGAGACAAATCCACTACCAACAAGTAAAGAAAAAATACATAAGAAAAGATATGAATTTGGCGAGCGAAGCGAAGACGATCCAAGTGCAATCATCCTCGAAAAATAGCAATAAACACGGCTAGATCTAAAGCACCTGCGAAAGATAATAGCACACACCTGGAGAGATAACCAGGTCCTCAGAGGGACGTAACAAGACACATAATAGCATGCCATATAAACTGAATAAATATTGCTCCAATAAATATGTCAATCGAATTATAACATGGTCCAATACGCACCTACTGAACGAGCGTACCATCCCCCCAACCAAACAAGGACAGGAGATGGTAAACTAATTCACGGTAACGTATCTTCCCATGCTATGAATCCAATATGGTATCCGGACCCCAACAAGGTTCAATACCTTCTCATCGAAGTAGTAAGTCACACCTACAACCAAACAAGGACAAGATGTGACGAACTAATCCGCGACAAGTTATTGTTCCAAGCCACGGTCAGATACAAGTACCCAAACCAAAAGTACTCATACCTAACGGATAAAGGTAGCCTACCGTTCTAAGTGATATGTAGTTAAGAACAATCCTTCCTACGCATGGGCCCTGGCTGAATAGGATCGGCGTAGTCCCCTCTTGGGCACCAGAGGCCCCATCAGGAAGAGCATGACGTTCCGCAGAATCGTCAGCGGCCGTTAGTAATCATGGGTCATCAACCCCGTATCTCCAGCGGAGAGTCCGGGTCACAAGGGAAAGTGTATCGAAGCCCATATGCTAAGGAATTGTCCTCCCCACCCAATGCCTACTGTGTTGTATCCACAACACAAACCACTATAACCGCTAAGTAAAACTAACATGCAACCTCTATTAGTAGTTATTCCTATCGCACGGCTTGTACGTACTGGTGGCCAGCCAATCATGCACTTTCGTGTTCTACATGCGATACACAACCTCGTGTTTCAACGTGTCAAGGCCAATGAATGCAACACACAAGGTGGTCCCTTAAATCTAGGTTTAATGTGAGAAAAATAATACATAGCAGAAAAATAAATGAATAGTAAGTTCTAACAGTTATGCCATGTATCACAGTTTTTGCATAAAGAAAATAAATAATGCATGAAATATGAGCTAAAATAAGTAAACAGCAAATGGCAAGGTGTCTTGCCTGGTAGTACGCCTGGTGTGCTGCAATGATCGCTGTGGCATGAACTGCGACTTTGGTGTAATAACTACACAAGGTGACCTCTGTTGATTGCACAGACAGTTCCATTGGGTCCAGAGGGGTCAGTTTAGTTAAGATGGACATAATGTGGTACGAATTTGGGTGACAGAAAGGGGAATAAGAGGATCGGTTACAGACAGGAGAGAAATCAAAGAATAATGGATCAATAATAAGATATTTGAAAACTATTTATAATACTAGAAAACTAGTTTTTACGAGTCAAAATAATTATAGCAAAAATATTTAAACTCAAGAAAATCGTTTTATTTTGGCCAAAACTCTAAGTTTGTAGAAATACGGTTTGAGATAGAAACTATATTAATTAAAATATTTGAGAATATGGAAAAAAATCATTTAAAGGTAATGCTATATTTGAAATATGGCTAAAAATACTATATTAATTATTATAGACCAAGGACTATAATACACTAATATTTGAGGGTTTCAAAACTAAATTTAAAAATATATGCCAAACCTAGTACATTATACAAGATAATTTAAAAACTACTAGTACACAATTTTTCAAGATAATTAATAATAATAATAATTACAAAGCTTACGAATCAATACATGTATCTACAAGGTATAATAATAAATACTAATACATATAACTAATACCAAATTAAAATACTGCACGGCAGTCTAATTTAAATCAAATAATAGAAAGTAAAAATAAATAAAGTAAAACCATTATTTTCTCTCCCTTATTAACTTAATAATAATAATAATAATAATAATAATAATAATAATAATAATAATAATAATAATAATAATAATAAGTAATAATAAAATAACCAAGAAAATAAATTTCTATAAATAAAATTGGAAGAGAAAAAAAGGAAAAAAAAACATAATAATAATATTGATAAAACACAGCTACACACAACCCAAACCTTTCTCTCCCTCGTGAGTCTGCTTGGAAAGAAGGGAAAGAAAAAAATAATTAAAAGGAAAGGGAAAAAGGAGTGAGAAGGAGAGAGGGCGTCAATGGAGAGGGAAGCGGGGGAAAGGGGAAAACGCGAGGGCGGAGAGAGCGGAAGAGGGAGGCGGAAGTGGGTGGTCCGGCGTCGGTGGAGAGATGGAGGGAAGGAGAGGCAGAGGGAGAGAGAAAGGAGCGGAAAGACGAGAGGAAGCTCGGCCTCGGCTCTGGTGGCGTGGCGCGCTGGAAGAGGCGGAGGGAGCTAGCCTCAAGCGGCGGCGGGGCTGGGGTTTCACGGAGGAGGAAGTGGGGAGTGGGAGTTCGGCCGGTCTTGGCAGGCGGAAGAGAAAGGGTTTCACGGAGGCGGTTGGCGAAGCGAGGAAGAAGACGGGGCTCCGGCGGGAATGCGGCGGAGGGGAGTCGGAAATAGAGAGGGGATGAGCGGACGGCGCTGGAAAGGGCGGCCGGGGTCACGGTTGCTGGGCGCGGAGGCGGAGGCTGAGGCTGGGCGCGGGTCGGTCTGGGCGCGGGTCAGTCCTCCGGTGGCGCGGATCAGGATTCTCAGTGGGCTCCAGGCGGTGGTGACGCGGAGGTCAGCGCTGCGGAGCGGCGGTTTGGCACGGAGGAGGTCGCCAGTGGAGGGCACGGCTGACGACGCTCGGCCACGGCGAAGGTGAGGCTTGTTTCGATTTGGTTTAATTTGGTTTTCCTTGGGTTGGTGGTGCCTCCGGCGAAGGCGGCGATGGCGGTGGTGGTTTGGGTGGTTGTTTCGGTTGCTTGGCTGGGTGTGGACGGGGATCGGAGGGGATGACGTGGTGGTGTCGGTGATGGTTTTGGTGTTCTGGTAGACGGGTTGGGTGTAAAGGCGGCCATGGCGCTGGTCTGGCGGTCGTAGTCGGGTGGACGGGGCGGTGACAGTGGTGTCGGGTTCTGGTAGCGGCTGCGGGTGGCGGTAAAGGTGGTTGTGGCTGGGTTAGGACGGGGTTGGTGTGGCAGGGAGCTGGAGGAAGTCGAAACGGGGATTGGTCGGAGTTAGCTAGGACAGACTTAGGTTTTGATTGCGTCGGGGTTGTCCGACACGAGGGATTTACAATGTATTTGTAAAAAGAATGGAATAAGATATTGGAATGACTCCCGGGGTCGGACCCGAGGCCGTCACGGCTGACACGAGGATGGATGGAACACCGACACGAGGCACGTACACTTTATGGAATTTTTGTGGAAGAATCTGTGGAGAAAAATAATGGAGGAGTACCTGCCTATTTATAGGATGTGGGAATTCCCATTTAGATAAGAATTATGAGTAGCTTAAAACCCAAAATAGATAATTCACAAATTTTAATTTAAGATTATTTAAATCCAAATTTAAATATTAATCCAATTCCAAATGCAAATCAAATTTGAATCTAATTAAATTATTGGTTTAAAATCAATAAAAAATTCAAATTTTAAATATTTAACCCTATAAATAAATCCATAGGTTCAAATTAAGATTTTAAATCGCCACAATAATTTTGAAATATGTTTTCCAAAATACTAATAATAATAATTTCAAAAATAATAAATCTTTTTGAATAATAAAAATATTAATATAAATAATTTCGAAAATTACACTAATAAAATATTTATGCAATACATGTACGCACTAAAAATATTATTTATAATGAATAACTGTATAAACGAAAGCCTTTGTGTAAATAAAATAAATAAAATAATGAACTTGAAAATTTTGGTACGATAGCTAAATAATTATTATGTATAATATTTTGAAACCATAAAAATAGAAGAAAAGTATTTTTCAAAAATATGTACGCCCGCACATAATCGCACTCGTCGAGCAAATTCGAAAAAATAAAATTTCGTACGCGACGTATAATACGACTATACGACGTACAATAAAAATTTCTAAATCGGTACCAAATTTAATAAATAAAAAAAAGTAGAAATTTAGGGATTTTACATCCTACCCAACTTAAAAGAAATTTCGTCCTCGAAATTAAGAATTAGTAGGGGGTGAGAAGACAAGGGAGTATCAATGGGGATCCAACGATGACAATGCTTTCACAAAATTATGTCGTAAGAAATCGCGATCTAGATCGTAGAAATACGGTATGGTCACGCGTAATGGACGAGGGTCACGATTAAGAGAACGAAATAGATTCGCTTTATTTAAGCGATTAGAGGGTCTTGATAGGGTCGAGTAGTTCAAGATAAAGATATGGCAACATCGAGTGATAATGGTCATTAGGTGATAGGATGGCTAGAGGAAGTTCTAGTATAACACCTTCGTCCTTCTAAAATAGGTGAAGGCGAAAGCAATATAGAGTTCGAAGGAGGCGTTATCGAATACGAATACGTGATTCAAGGATGACCGAATATTTTTCAAAGAATCGTCAAGGCATTCGTGGATGAATTCTAAGGGGAAAGTTCAACTACATCCCATCCACGTAGATTGATATATGAAAAAGGCGAACCAAAGTACACTCGGTTGATCAGACCATCATGCACCGGTTCTGAGTAGACAATACGTTAGTGAGTGGCCGCTCAATAGCATAAGTCATGAACAAACTCGATAAATAGATGAGTTTGCAAAACTAGATTATAGTTGCAATATTAGTCAAAGTGGTAAAAACATAGGCACGAGAGATTTAGATTAAAATAAGGTAGAATGATTCTAAGTCATACAGTTGTCCTATAGTCTTCAAGTCCTTGGTTGGCTAGACGGGTTAGGTTCTCTAGATTCTAGGATCTAAATAAGCTTGCTAATATAGGTCACTAGGTTAAAGGGGTTGCTAGGTCACAAGATAGTCTACCCAACTTAAAGAATTAAACTAATGGTGTTTTGGGACAACTAACTAGTAGGGTCAATCTCTAGCAAGCACGAAGGGAAGATAAGAATAGGGATGGAAGGAAGCAAGCAGGATGCAATTGATGAGTCAAACGGTAGATAAAATTAAGGAAGAGGTCAAGTATGTGGATGAGATCCTAGACTTCTAATCCTATACGCAAGCTTGCTTGGTACGGTAAAGTAACCAAACAATTTATCTCGACCTGCATGGGCCACCATAAAAACATGTAACGCCCCAGTCCCAAAATACGTAGGACTAGGAACGTAGACATGCTAGCTGTATTCATACGAAGTATACTCCAATATATGGAAGCCTCGTATAAATACATAAGCTGTAAAATGCTGTAGAACCATAACTAATCTCATCCATACTGAATAAATAAATAAAAGATATCATATAAAGATAATGAATTCTCTTGATACAATATGTTGGGCGGAGACAAATCCACTACCAACAAGTAAAGGAAAAATACATAAGAAAAGATATGAATTTGGCGAGCGAAGCGAAGACGATCCAAGTGCAATCATCCTCGAGAAATAGCAATGAACACGGCTAGAGCTAAAGCACCTGCGAAAGACAATAGCACACACCTGGAGAGATAACCAGGTCCTCAGAGGGACGTAACAAGACACATAATAGCATGCCATATAAACTGAATAAATATTGCTCCAATAAATAAGTCAATCGAATTATAACATGGTCCAATACGCACCTACTGAACAAGCGTACCATCCCCCCAACCAAACAAGGACAGGAGATGGTAAACTAATTCACGGTAACGTATCTTCCCATGCTATGAATCCAATATGGTATTCGGACCCCAACAAGGTTCAATACCTTCTCATCGAAGTAGTAAGTCACACCTACAACCAAACAAGGACAAGATGTGACGAACTAATCCGCAACAAGTTATTGTTCCAAGCAACGGTCAGATACAAGTACCCAAACCAAAAGTACTCGTACCTAACGGATAAAGGTAGCCTACCGTTCTAAGTGATATGTAGTTAAGAACAATCATTTCTATGCATGGGCCCTGGCTGAATAGGATCGGCGTAGTCCCCTCTTGGGCACCAGAGGCCCCATCAGGAAGAGCATGACATTCCGCAGAATCGTCAGCGGCCGTCAGTAATCATGGGTCATCAACCCCGTATCTCCAGCGGAGAGTCCGGGTCACAAGAGAAAGTGTATCGAAGCCCATACGCTAAGGAATTGTCCTCCCCACCCAATGCCTACTGTGTTGTATCCACAACACAAACCACTATAACCGCTAAGTCAAACTAACATGCAACCTCTATTAGCGGTTATTCCTATCGCACGGCTTGTACGTACTGGTGGCCAGCCAATCACGCACTTCCGTATTCTACATGCGACACACAACCTCGTGTTTCAACCTGTCAAGGCCAATGAATGCAACACACAAGGTGGTCCCTTAAATCTAGGTTTAATGTGAGAAAAATAATACATAGCAGAAAAATAAATGAACAGTAAGTTCGAACAGTTATGCCATGTATCACAGTTTTTGCATAAAGAAAATAAATAATGCATGAAATATGAGCTAAAATAAGTAAACAGCAAATGGCAAGGTGTCTTGCCTGGTAATACGCCTGGTGTGCTGCAATGATCGCTGTGGCATGAACTGCGACTTTGGTGTAATAACTACACAAGGTGACCTCTATTGATGGCACAGACAGTTCCATTGGGTCCAGAGGGGTCAGTTTAGTTAAGGTGGACATAAGGTGGTACGAATTTGGGTGACAGAAAGGGGAATAAGAGGATCGGTTACAGACAGGAGAGAAATCAAAGAATAATGGATCAATAATAAGATATTTGAAAACTATTTATAATACTAGAAAACTAGTTTTTACGAGTCAAAATAATTATAGCAAAAATATTTAAACTCAAGAAAATCGTTTTATTTTGGCCAAAACTCTAAGTTTGTAGAAATACGGTTTGAGATAGAAACTATATTAATTAAAATATTTGAGAATATGGAAAAAATCATTTAAAGGTAATGCTATATTTGAAATATGGCTAAAAATACTATATTAATTATTATAGACCAAGGACTATAATACACTAATATTTGAGGGTTTCAAAACTAAATTTAAAAATATATGCCAAACCTAGTACATTATACAAGATAATTTAGAAACTACTAGTACACAATTTTTCAAGATAATTAATAATAATAATAATTACAAAGCTTACGAATCAATACATGTTTCTACAAGGTATAATAATAAATACTAATACATATAACTAATACCAAATTAAAATACTGCACAGCAGTCTAATTTAAATCAAATAATAGAAAGTAAAAATAAATAAAGTAAAACCATTGTTTTCTCTCCCTTATTAACTTAATAATAATAATAATAATAATAATAATAATAATAAGTAATAATAAAATAACCAGGAAAATAAATTTGTATAAATGAAATTGGAAGAGAAAAAAAAAAGAAAAAAAACATAATAATAATATTGATAAAACACAGCTACACACAACCCAAACCTTTCTCTCCCTCGTGAGTCTGCTTGGAAAGAAGGGAAAGAAAAAAATAATTAAAAGAAAAGGGAAAAAGGAGTGAGAAGGAGAGAGGGCGTCAATGGAGAGGGAAGCGGGGGAAAGGGGAAAATGCAAGGGCGGAGAGAGCGGGAGAGGGAGGCGGAAGTGGGTGGTCCGGCGTCGGTGGAGAGGTGGAGGGAAGGAGAGGCAGAGGAAGAGAGAAAGGAGCGGGAAGACGAGAGGAAGCTCGGCCTCGGCTCTGGTGGCGTGGCGCGTTGGAAGAGGCGGAGGGAGCTCGCCTCAAGCGGCGGCGGGGCTGGGGTTTCGCAGAGGAGGAAGCGGGGAGTGGGAGTTTGGCCGGTCTTGGCAGGCGGAAGAGAAAGGGTTTCACGGAGGCAGTTGGTGAAGCGAGGAAGAAGACGGGGCTCCGGCAGGAACGCGGTGGAGGGGAGTCAGAAATAGAGAGGGGATGAGCAGACGGTGCTGGGAAGGGCGGCCGGGGTCGTGGTTGCTGGGCGCTGAGGCGGAGGCTGAGGCTGGGCGCGGGTCGGTCCTCCGGCGGCGCAGATCGGGATTCTCAGTGGGCTCCAGGCGGTGATGACGCGGAGGTCAGCGCTGCGGAGCGGCGGTTTGGCACGGAGGAGGTCGCCAGTGGAGGGCACGGCTGACGACGCTCGGCCATGGCGACGGTGAGGCGTTTTTCGATTTAGTTTAATTTGGTTTTCCTTGGGTTGGTGGTGCCTCCGGCGAAGGCCGCGATGGCGGTGGTGGTTTGGGTGGTTGTTTCGGTTGGTTGGCTGGGTGTGGACGGGGATCGGAGGGAATGACGTGGTGGTGTCGGTGATGGTTTTGGTGTTCCGGTAGACGGGTTGGGTGTAAAGGCAGCCATGGCGCTGGTCTGGCGGCCGTAGTCGGGTGGACGGGGCGATGACAGTGGTGTCGGGTTCTGGTAGCGGCCGCGGGTGGCGGTGAAGGTGGTTGTGGCTGGGTTAGGACGGGGTTGGTGTGGCAGGGAGCTGGAGGAAGTCGAAACGGGGATTGGTCGGAGTTAGCTAGGATAGACTTAGGTTTTGATTGCGTCGGGGGTGTCCGACACGAGGGATTTATAATGTATTTGTAAAAAGAATGGAATAAGATATTGGAATGACACCCGGGGTCGGACCCGAGGCCTTCACGGCTGACACGAGGATGGATGGAATACCGACACGAGGCACGTACACTTTGTGGAATTTTTGTGGAAGAATCTGTGGAGAAAAATAATGGAGGAGTACCTGCCTATTTATAGTATGTGGGAATTCCCATTTAGATAAGAATTATGAGTAGCTTAAAACCCAAAATAGATAATTCGCAAATTTTAATTTAAGATTATTTAAATCCAAATCTAAATATAAATCCAATTCCAAATGCAAATCAAATTTGAATCTAATTAAATTATTGGTTTAAAATCAATGGAAAAATTCAAATTTTAAATATTTAACCATATAAATAAATCCATAGGTTCAAATTAAAATTTTAAATCCCCACAATAATTTTGAAATATGTTTTCCAAAATACTAATAATAATAATTTTGAAAATAATAAATCTTTTTGAATAATAAAAATATTAATATAAATAATTTCAAAAATTACACTAATAAAATATTTATGCAATACATGTACGCACTAAAAATATTATTTATAATGAATAACTGTATAAACGAAAGCCATTGTGTAAATAAAATAATGAACTTGAAAATTTTGGTACGATAGCTAAATAATTTTTATGTATAATATTTCGAAACCATAAAAATAGAAGAAAAGTATTTTTCAAAAATATGTACGCTCGCACATAATCGCACTCGTCGAGCAAATTCGAAAAAAATAAAATTTCGTGCGCGACGTATAATACGACTATACGACGTACAATACAAAAATTTTAAATCGGTACCAAATTTAATAAATAAATAAAATAGTAGAAATTTAGGGGTTTTACACCAATCAAGCCAGAGCCAAGAACTTCCTACCCTACACTGTCAAGCCCCGCTCCCGTAGGAGCGATCGTCCTCGCTAAGGCGTGATGCCGCATGGGCCTAGGTTGCGCCCGTACAAGGCTAAGAACAAAAACGGCCGATTTGAGCTAGGCCACAGAGTCGCACAGAGTGTCCCCTTTTGCAGCGGAAAGTAAATGAACACAAATTGAAGTGAATTCAGCTCTTTATTGATATTCAAGAAGTTTACAAGCGGCGCTAGGCCAATATTACAAATCGTACAAGCTCTCTCTCTCTGATACATAAAAGGCGTGCCAAGTGGCTTACAACATGGAATAATTCATGACAATGTTCCGATACATTATGTCCTGTATATGGTGCTCCAGCTCCTTGCAACGCTCCAAGGCTCCAGAGATAGCTAAGCGCCTTAGCACGTTCGAGGGAAGCTCCGCACCCGACGACGTCTCCTACATCCTGCATGCAGACTGTGGGGTTATCAGTACATTATTATGCACTGGTGGGGAGGCTAGCTCGCCCATAATGCTATCATTACCAAACACGTTCTATTTACTTTCGTGCACCGTCTATCATTCATTGTCTTTCTAATCTAGCCTTAGGATCCGTTTCATGCATATTTCATAACCTATCTCGTATTACCAATTTCAAGTGTGTGGATAGAAATGCATGCACGACTTACCCATACTTACAGTCCGGCCTTCCCTGTCCAAAGTAAACCAAGTTAGTCAACAATTCATATGAAATAACTTAACGTAATTCATGTAAACATTCAATGTCAAGGGCGTGTCCCTGTCTCAGGTCCTAGCGCATCGTAGGCGTATTTTCTAACTCACTTGCACGAAGTACTTTTGATCATTTGTGTGTTACATTCAATGTTTGTTCAGAGGACGCTTCATTCAGTTAACTTAGACTACTTTGATTTCAATGCAAAGACTTGCACGTGGATTGCCACCAGCAAAGCCTACTTAAATCTATATGCACCGGTCGCTGGCATGTCAGCCATTTGGACATTACCTTGTCATGGTATTTCTCAACTAGCATAGGGTGCGGGCTGGCATACACCCCGTTAGTCTCTTGAAATACGCCTGTACTTACGTCCCCTGGGTGGCCAAGCCCGCACCCAGGCAGCCCGTAAGCCATATTTTTGATTCGGCCTAGGCCGGCCACGATCCTTCTTTTGATTATGCCACGAAATCCCTATCACTCGTGCATGAGTTCGTCTACGACCATTTCGTATTTTATTGTCATAGGCTAACCCTTAGCCATAATACGTTATCGACCAGGTTGGCGTCCGTGCAGCGCGGGTAGCGAGCTCCGTTGAACGTGCCCGTCATACCTGTCGCTAACCATTCCTTTCTTTCTTTATCTTTTACTCATTCTTTCTTTTCTTTCTTTCACTTGTCCGTTCGTTTATTGATTCATTCATACATTCATTCATTCATTCGTTGATTCATTCATTCACTTATTCGTTCATTCTTTTATTCATACATTATGCAACTCCCCATACGGGAGTCGCCTTGGCGATCCATCGGTCCCAAAGTATTTTAATGTTGCTATACTCTACTCGGAACGACTATGTCGATAGTCTTCCATTTTATTGTTGTAACCCATTCATTATTTCATTGTTGAACGCATAAGGGACTTGAACGTAAGCTTGTGCCTTAGCACGAGCGTGGAGCACGGTACGAGAGTTCTCACATTTTCCATATTCTTTTTCATATTCTATACAAGCATACAAGATGGGATTATTCCCTTAGCTAGGTGCGTTGAGTCATTTATTAGCATGTGCGGTGTTATTGCCTAGCCATTCTAGCATTAGTGTCCGTATTGTTACGTGTCTAGGCTAAGCAAAGACGGGTTCATCAGAGCCACCCACCTTAGCGATGTTCGCAACGGCCGAGCGATACTCCGAGCGCGTCTTTGAAAGTCTAAGTCTGGATTCATCTTCGGCGGGCCAATGTAAGCCTTGTATCGACTCTTTCTCAGGTCGATGCCAACTCTTCGGGTCGACGGCTCGTTTGAGTCGTTGCACTTGCCGTTTGAATCGGCGTTCCGCTAGGACGGAGCGGGTCATTACATAATACACCACTCAAAACAAGTCTCGTCCTCGAGACTTCCTGAGTGCAGGTCAACCTACCGTTCCTTGACTCGTGTCGTCATGTTTCTTAGAAAATTCCTATCGAATGGCTTTATCGTTTAATGGCATCGAACTATGCTCGGTTATCCTTCCAAGTTTTATGTTGTATGCGTTTGGTGAATTTTATTGAATGACTGTTCATTTATTTTTGACTGGATAGTGCTTATTCAATCATCGTGTTTCTTCGGCTTGGTTGCTATTTTGACGTATCATGGGACTGAAACGGTCGCACGAGGTGCGTTGTAATTTATCAGACTCGAGAGTCTTAGGCTGAGGCAAACTCACTCATTCATTCATGCGCATCTCAACACCCACTTACAGCTGCATTCGAGTTCATCATATAGTTGAGTTTGGATCGTGCACGTATCCAAGACGTCCCTCGAATACGTACATTTCAACCAAGCTTAGCGGTTAGCAAAGTAGGACACGCTTCTCGTGATAGTTTTGATTTGCCGATCGTTTCACTAACTTCGATTTAAAACCAAACTCGTGTGCATCTCACTATCGTTTATCTCGGTCCTTGAGATGATTCGATTCGCTTCTCAAGCGTTCTTGTCTATGAAATCAATACGACTTCTTCTTAGCGAGGTCGACCAAGTTTAGGTAATTTCCGTCTGATTCAAGACCAAGTATTGCACTATCATCGAGTCTGTCTTCCTATCATTGATTCAATTCGTTATCCCAACTTTACTTGTGCATCATTCCTTCCTATCAGTTACTTTGTTTGGGGCTAATCTCGTTGTCGTTCACACACATTCCCAGTTTCCTCGTCCTACTCTAAGTCTTGTTGCCAAAAGTCTATCGTCCGTCCAGACGATACCGTAAACCACACAGGTTCGATCACTCGGCATAGGGTCGTCGACCTATCCGCTAGGTCATCTCACCAGGTCATAGTTACATGTCAAGTCCGTGGCTCATCGTGCAAGGTCGTTGCACGAAGCTCGCCCCAAATCCTATAGTCAAACCATTTGTTCGTTTGTATGGGAGTTTCTACCCAAGTTTTTTTGCTCAAATTTCTAAACATCAAGCAGCGTTCACCCAATTCGTATCAACACATTCTCCGCTCCAAGTTCGAGCTCGTTTAGGAAGTCATCCTACGATAGGTTGTCCTCAATCAAATCCTTGACATGTCAATATCGTGCATCCGTAATAACAATTATCATAGTCTATCTCTTCAAGTATGTTTGATACAATCCACCTATCCATCCTATCCAATTCTCGTAGTCGATCACAAGGTCGTCTAGCCTTGCAATATGTCGTGCCCCGATCTCACGCAAGTCTGATTATCCATGGCGGACATGAATCACCATGTCAACATTCCCGCAGAATAATCGTTCTCATCGGGACGTAACTCTTGCGTTGCGTCTAGGCTTACTCATTTTCGATACGCGGATTGGGCCTACTCAACCCTCAACTTTACTTCGCCGTTTATCATACGTCCGATCAATCCTCAAATTTGCCTTTGCTTCAAACCACAAGTCGTAGCAATCAAAATTGCCATGTCAAGGTATTTCGAGTTCGATCATTTCCGCTGGACATGAATCACCATGCCAACGCTCAAGCGGAACGATCGTCCCAAATTTGACGTGACGCATGTGCGAGACTGGAGTTGCACTCGTACAAGACAAGATCGTTGTCGTTGTGGTTATCACCGAACAATCAAGTCACTTCCTTTCTTCATTCCAAATATTTATTTCTATCAAAATTCCCCAACATAGTATCCTTCAAAACAATAACTTCTAACACGATCATCATTCATCGAATCAGAGTACCCCCGAGTTATCGTACATCGATCTTTGATACGCCTCAATACCATCGATGATGTACATAACCTGACGATCTTCCTTTTGCAACAAATTTCGAGTCGTGCAACTTAATTCCTTAATTCACATTGTCTCGTGCTAACTCTTCATTGAGCAACATCTATTCCAATTCCTTAGTCATTCTCGTATTTCCAATCAACGTTTCCATGCACGCTATTTTCTGATTGTGCTATCCTCGATATCGTCTATGAGTATTTTGCCTTAGCTCAAGTTTCAATCTATTCGACTAAATTCCAAATCGCATGTACGATCCACCACATTTTCTCGACCAAGACCTCCATTTATTTTATCGTTTTGAATCTCTATTCAACCGTTTCGTAATTTGCACCACGCATTCTCAATTCGTCTGAACAACATCTCGTTTGAGACTGTCGAAGTCGAGATCAACTAAGCGTTACTCGTTATAAGGCTTGCGCAATATCGTCGCTTGCCGACATACTCGTTCTATCCGTAAATCCTTTAGTCTCGCTCGAACAATTTCTTATAACGTCCATACACCACTCAGTGTTCGAGCCACTCGACTAGTCGTCGACACTCATTCTTATTCTTCTCCGAACCTATCACATACACCACTCGGGTTCAAGTCATTCTATAAATCCTCAAGAGATCATTCGATTCCCAATCGATATGTTAAATCGTGCGTTCGCCCATTCCTCAAAATCTAAATCAATCGTCCGTGCATGCCTAAGCGTGAACTCGATAGCGTTCCTATCGATATACACTCTAAGTGTAGCTTTGTTTCCGACCGAGCGGTACTTGATATCGCTCACAACTCGATTGTACCAAAAAGTCAAGGTACGTGACACATGGCACAACTTAGCCAAAAGGTTGTGTGCATAGCTATTCCGTGCGGACTATATTCAAGTTTGCACGCTCACTTATTCCCGTTCGAGCGATAATCGATCTCGCTTGCAGCTCGTTTGCACCAGAAGGTCTAGGTGCGCGATACTCCGCACAACTTAGCCAAAAGGCTGCGTGCATAACCATCCCGTTCAAACTATACTCTGGTCTCGTGTACTCGTTCGCCATTGTCAGCGTAAGGTTATTCAAGCATGCCTTACGTTTGCTAACTTTTAGCATTTTCGTTTTCTTTCGACTCAAGTCCGTCATGGTTTGGCACAAAGGCCTTCGCCTATCGATCCCGTCCAACCGAGTACTCGTACGAGCTTTTGAAAATATTAGACTTATTGTATGGAACATCCCAAGGCACAACGAGAGAGAGCGTACACTTCTTTGTTTTCAAACGAGCTTTCAAAACTGAGAAAATCGAAATTAAGTCCAAGGACGTAAAGCCGTGCTCTGATACCAATCTGTCAAGCCCCGCTCTCGCAGGAGCGGTCGTCCTCGCTAAGGCGTGATGCCGCACGGGCCTAGGTTGCGCCCGTGCAAGGCTAAGTACAAAAACGGCCGATTTGAGCTAGGCCGCAGAGTCACACAGAGTGTTCCCATTTGCAGCGGAAATTAAATGAACACAAATTGAAGCGAATTCAGCTCTTTATTGATATTCAAGAAGTTTACAAGCGGCGCTAGGCCGATATTATAAATCGCACAAGCTCTCTCTCTCTCTAATACATAAAAGGCGTACCAAGTGGCTTATAACATGTTATAATTCGTGGCGATATTCCGATACATTATGTCCTGTATATGGTGCTCTAGCTCCTTGCAACGCTCCAAGGCTCCAGAGATAGCTCCGCGCCTTAGCACGTTCGAGGGAAGCTCTGCACCCGACGACGTCTCCTACATCCTGCAAGCAGACTGTGGGGTTATCAGTATATTTTTATGTACGGGTGGGGAGGCTAGCTTGCCCACAATGCTATCATTACCAAACATGTTCTATTTACTTTCGTGCACCATCTATCATTTATTGTCTTTCTAATCTTGCCTTAGGATCCGTTTCATGCATATTTCATAACCTATCTCGTGTTGCCAAATTTAAGTGTGTGCATAGAAATGCATGTACGACTTATCCATACTTACCGTCCTGTCTTCCCTGTCCAAAGTAAACCAAGTTAGTCAACAATTCATATGAAATAACTTAACATAATTCATGTAAACATTCAATGTCAAGGGCATGTCCCTGCCTCAGGTCCTAGCACATCGTAGGCGTATTTTTTAACTCACTTGCACGAAGTACTTTTGATCATTTGTGTGTTACATTCAATGTCTGTTCAGAGGACGCTTCATTCAGTTAACTTAGACTACTTTGATTTTAATGCAACGACTTGCACGTGGATTGCCACCAGCAAAGCCCACATAAATTTATATGCACCGGTCGCTGGCATGTCAGCCATTTGGATATTACCTTACCGTGGTATTTCTCAACTAGCATTGGGTGCAGGCTGGCACACACCCCGTTAGTCTCTTGAAATACGCCTACACTTACGTCCCCTAGGTGGCCAAGCCCGCACCCATGCAGCTCGTAAGCCATATTTTTTATTTTGCCTAGGCCGGCCACGATCATCCCTTTGATCATGTCGTGAAATCCCTATCACTCGTACACGAGTCCGTCCACGACCATTTCATATTTTATTGTCATAGGCTAACCCTTAGCCATAATGCGTTATCGACCAGGTTGGCGTCCGTGCAGCGCGAGAAGTGAGCCCCGTTGCACGTGCCCGTCATACCTGTCACTAACCATTCCTTTCTTTCTTTATCTTTTACTCATTCTTTCTTTTCTTTCTTTCACTTGTCCGTTCGTTCATTGATTCATTTATACATTCATTCATTCATTCGTTGATTCTTTCATTCACCTATTCATTCATACTTTCATTCATACATTATGCAAATCCCCGTGCGGGAGTCGCCTTAGCGACCCATCGGTCCCGAAGCCTTTCAATGTTGCTATACTCTACTCTGAACGACTATGTCGATAGTCTTCCGTTTCATTGTTGTAACACATTCATTATTTCATTGTTGAACGCATAAGGAACTTGAACGTAAGCTTGTGCCTTAGCACGAGCGTGGAGCGCGGTGCGAGAGCTCTCACATTTTCTATGTTCTTTTCCGTATTCTATACAAGCATACAAGATAGGATTATTCCCTTAGCTAGGTGCATTGAGTCATTTATTAGCATGTGCGGTGTTATCGCCTAGCGATTCTAGCATTAGTGTCCGTATTGTTATGTATCTAGGCTAAGCAAAGACGGGTTCATCAGAGCCACCCACCTTAGGATGTTCGCATCGGCCGAGCGATACTCCGAGCGCGCCTTTGAAAGTCTAAGTCTGGATTCATCTTCGGCGGGCCAATGTAAGCCTTGCATCGATTCTTCTTCAGGTTAATGCCAACTCTTCGGGTCGACGGCTCGTTTGAGTCGTTGCACTTGCCGTTTGAATTGGCGTTCCACTAGGGCGGAGCGGGTCATTACATACACATTTCAAGAACAAGGCAGGGTAAACTGAGGGTGTCCCAGACAGACAGCCACGTGGCGTACAACACTGACATACGCACTTACCTTAATCAGCGCAGAATAGCATCAAACCTGCATCAAGAACAATCTGCGCCATCCACGAAGTTGCCCACAGGAAGAATTCCTCAAGTCAAGAATCCCCTCACTTATGCCAACGATGTCAGCACTTCTCTGTACACACAGGTTACAGGGCACCTTAAGAACTGGAATCATGTTTCTAACATTATCAAGGAATATGTACCTCTGACTTCTCCTCATCCTATCACTGTAACTGATCTCCGTAAACTTCTAGTACAAAAGTGGAAGATGACAAGACCATCTCGTCCACCTGTAACTCCATATCAGAAACATTACTGTAATCATCACCATGAAGTAGTGATAAAATGTTGGTGTCAGTCAGCTAAACGGTCTGCCTTCGACCATTTGATCTACACTCAGACTCCTGAACTTGTGATGGTGGACAAAGATGAGTTCCTATATGCATCGGTTAACATGACTTCCCGAAGCACTGGGGTGGAAAACATCCAAGACGTAATGCATCCCGTAATCCCAGTCAACAATACTTTGATCGTATCCGTGACTCCGGTGAAGGTGTTTACCAAAATAGCAGATTAAGAAGTTGAGACCTACTCGGTCAAAGGAATCTTCCTTCAGACTAGGGAACAATTGGTCTTCCTTCTGACCAAGAAATAATCGATCAAAGAAATCATTCTTCCGACCAGAGAACAACCGATCTTCCTTCCGAAGAAACAATCGGTCAAACGAATCTTCTTGATTCTGACTAAGATTTTTTTGATCAAAGGAATCTTCCCACTCTTCATCCTGGGGGTAGTTCCCTACATGACTTTGACACTGATAGTGAGAGCTCTGAAGGACTATCTTTTCTACTAGCTCATCATCGATTGCCAGAGATGGTTGCAAGTATGCATGCTGTGATCATAGCACAACATAATATTTTATCGATTGCGAATCCAATTCCACCCCAAGAATATATAGCAGCATCTGCCCCTATCAACACCGATCTAGGGGTACAATCTCCTCACAATGCTACTATACCCGCTCAGGCTAATCCAAGTCAGTCTGGTGCTGGGGGTGGTGCTTATCATGTAGTTCCACCTCCTAACACATCGAATCAGTCTACTTCTCCCTAAGCATCAGGGGATACAAATGAGATAGTAAAGCTTCTACGTAGTCAGTTTGAAGCTTTCAAGCAGAAGGATGGCCTACAGAAGTTGGAGATCAAGCAACCCTACCCCATAGAGTGGAGGGATGTCCCGTTTCCATCCAAGTACAAGCCACCAACCATCATGATGTTTGACGGCTGTTCATCCCCAAGTCAATACCTCAATCACTTCGAGGTGATGGATGATCAACTCCAACCGAACGATGCTCTACTCACTAGAGTATTTGTTGGTTATTTAGCGGGTGCGGCCTGTGACTGGTATCAGAGTTTGTCAAATGGTTATATAACATTTTTTGTAGGATTCAAGCAAATGTTCCTGGAACGATTCCATGAGGGAACAAACGACATGACTATGTTGCCCCATCAAAATCAAGCAACGGCCTAATGAAACTGCTGAACGTTTTATTGAGTGCTTCCGTCGTGAAGCACTCAAAATGCCTCTGGGTACTCCGGATGCACTGACTATAAATATATGAAAATCAAACTTGTTACCTATAGTCAGCATGTGGACTGGACCCATGTGATTCCAAGACTGGGCCTCTTTCATAGTAGGCGCCAGGGCAGTCGAGGATAGTGTTGGCAAGTTCAAACAAATAGGCATCCAGATGCCTAATATTGACAAAGATAAACATTTTGCAACCAAGAATGGTGGGCGTCAGAACAATCGCAAGAATAAAAAAGCTTTAGCCATAAATGTGAAAGGCAAAGAAGCTTTAGCCATCAATGTAGGTCAGTCAACACCCACTACGACAGCACCCCCACCGAGAGCACAGCATCCAAAAGAGGAATATTCCTTTGACGATGACGACATTATGAGCATATTTGACGGTCTAATCAAGAGCAACAAACTTCAACTACCCGAAGCAAAACGACCAGACGAAGTAGGTAAAACTGGCATCGTAAATACTGTATATCATAGGTTCTTGGGACATCCGATGTGGGCATGTTATGTACTCAAAAGGAAGATCCAGGAGCTGATCAATGCCAAGGGAATCACCCTTCAATAGGATGAAAAGACGGTGACTGCTAATGTCGTCTCTCAGCAATTTGGCGACTTTCTCGCCCAACTGGTGCAGGATGGAGTCATCCCCATTCCAAAGCCACTCCGGTGATCGTCAAACTTCCACCAGCACGAAGTGATGGTCTCATGCACCTATCAATTAGTAAAGGGGAAATCATGTGGATTCACCCGATTTGGTTGTTGACTTTGAATCCAACACACCTGCTTCCACAAAGTCAAGAAAGACAACCAAATACAAGTCATGTCATATGACTTCACAGGGTGGTCGTCTTCAATTTTTGGATACTATCTTCATCCCAGCGGAGGTCTCACCTTCTTCTTCTGAGATGACTATACCAAAATCGAAAGTTAACTACCAGCCAGTATTCTATTTATATATATAGTCAACAGTCTCGCGAACTGATGACGAAGATGGGATATGATCTACAGAAAGCCCCTGGCTTAAATCACGGGAAGGGGTCTCTTATATCTCTTTCCCTATATCTTCTGTACAATCAGTCTCGTGTTGGCTTAGGATTCTGGACAAATCCTTCGTTGCTTCAGAAGAAGTCTTCGAGAAACAAGACTCTAATGAAGAACTAAAATATGGTTTCCTTTGCACCAGCTCCAGAAGACGATGCCATGAACGGTACCAGATCTGGAAGACTTTACCTTAGAGACTATCCAGAGGGACAAAAGAATACAGTCATTCCACCTCCAGTCCCTGATGCCCCTTCACCATCTTTTCTGCCTGCTGTCAATGTTCCATCGGTTTCATCGCCTCAAACGAAACTGACTCCTTCCAAACCAACAGCGGCTGACAAAGGAAAATAACCAGTTCACTTTGATAAAATATTGAAAAAAACTCCACCTCTTGGACTAGAGAAGCCGTATAACTTCGATATATTGGCTCAGCTAGCCAATACTCCAGCGAGTTTATCAATCTTTGAGCTCCTCCGTCTCTCGAAGGAAACTCGGGAAACACTAAGCGAAGCTTTAATGCAAGTCGACGCTTGTCTGGCACACCTCAAGAAGCCAAATGAGGAACGTGTGGCATGTTTTTAGTGTTATAGTATGATGGAGCTGATTTCCAATATCACCTTAACGTGGGAGGATATGCTTCTGGAGGACAATCGACATGATCGACCTCTCTATTTTATGGGTTATATCGATACAATGAAAGTCGATCGCAACCTGATTGACCTTGGATCTGCACTCACCATTATGCCAAAGACTCTACTGGATGCACTGAGATCCCTATCCATAATCTCTCTACCACAATCATGACTATTCTGGGATTTAATTCCGGAAGAAGTGACTGGGAAAGACTCGCCTAAAAATTTAAATCGGCAATCTCAGCACGAAAGTCACCTTCTATGTGATAGACAATCATGGTTCCTACAATCCCTTGTTAGGAAGATCGTAGTTGTATGAACATAACATCGTGCCATCAACTCTCCACCAATGTTTCAAATATGTGGTTGACACGGAGAAGTTCGAACGGAAGTGGCTAATCTTAATCCCTTTCGGGACGTCGAAGCATATTTTACTTACTCCAGGATGTATAAAGAGGAGTTCATGAAAGTTGTACTGGCCACGGACACCGAGGAAGATCAGAAGGACAATTTTGATGACGTCCTTGTGATTTCGGTCAAAGGACATACTTCTCGTCCTTCATCTTCCCAGACGCTGACCATCCATCTCTCTTCTTTTGTCAAGCATCCTCTTGCTGAAAAGATAGAGCATAGGGAGCTCACCTCTTCTGAGCCTATTCTTATTGACCTTCGTCGTAACAAGCCTTCTCCTACTCCTTCTTTTATCATCAATCTTAGCAAGTTGTCTGCTAAGATCAAGAACCCGTTGCAAATGATGATGTAATTATCAATAAAGTAGCATCTTCTTTATAGTATACTGATGTCAATTACTATACTCGATGTTATCTAGACATGTTGGATAACTTCGAACCCCTTACATTAGTAGCAATCCAATCTCTTCAAAATGAAGTATCATTAGACTTAGTGCAAGATTGATTCTTTCTGCCTCCCGGAAGAAGGATGAACATCCTATTCTCTTCAGCAAAGGATTGAATCAAAAGGCTACATCCGATATTGATGCTGAAAATAACGATAAAGGGCGAGTTCAACTACGTCGTTACAGTCAATAGTCGAAGAACATCATCCAGAAGATGGGCTACAACTTCAAAATTGGCCTCAATGATGGTAGGAAAAGGCGAACTTCTATTCCCGTACTGCTCCAAAAGGAAAGTCGGCACAATACTACAACAAAAGAAAGCATGGGTTAGGCTACACCTCATCGATCACGACCCCAGACGCTTCTGATTCTGACAAAAAAGAGCAATCTAGAGTTCACAGCGTTTGACTAAATAGTCAATGGCACGCCTCGATTTGTGTGCCATAGTTTCTAAAATTGGAAACATGACTTTCGATGGCCAAACTTGCATGTTTAGATTATATTCATATTATTATTAGATTAAATTAGGTTTTTAAGTGAATTATTCTAGAATTAATTATTATCAGATTAGTAACCCAACTAGCCACTATTTCATGAATTTAGAACTAGAATATTAGAATTGAGTTATAGTTTTCGTGCACGGTTCATGGTGCGATATGTGTTATAGGTTGACAGCTTCTAAATCCGAAAACTCCCTCATCCTCGACTTGTGACTATGGTTTGTGCAAGAATTCAGGCAAGTACAGTATTGTATTTATGTTTTAGTTCATTATAACGTTTACTCTATAGTTTTTTTGTTAGATATCCCGTTGAGTCATTGCTTGATATTCCATTGAGACACGATTGTGACACTGTAGTTATCGTATCCTTCTTAGTGTATCATTGACCGTTATTGTTTGTTAGAGTGTTGGAAGGGGAAATACTCAGTAAGTACGTGAACAAACCGAATTTTATTTTGGATAACTAAGTCATACACCCCACGTATGAGTTAGTCGTACCCTGTTATTATGGATAGCCATCGTATGAGGTGCAATATTAGCCCAGCCGTTCACGTATTAAAAGGTATTTCACACACACATAGTGGTTCCTATATTTTCTTTAGCTAGTCCATTATCTTGTTAGTTCATATCTTGCTAGTTTACATCTTGCCAGTTTATATCTTGTTAGATCCCATCTTACTAGTTTACATTTTGCTAGTTTATATCTTGATCGTTCATACCTTGCTAGTACTAGTTCTTTATATACTCTTTGCCATCATCGTTTCTAGTTGTTCTAACTTATTTTGGACTAACAACATTAATTGCAACATGGTTGTACTCTGCTCCTTTCCTGACTAGATCATTGTTATAGGTGAGGATGACGTGTCTACTTTTGCGCTATGGACCATATGAGGGGGAGATAGAGACTCGAAGGCCAAACCATAGACGACTAGTTAGATGTGTGATAGTTTTCTATAATTGTAAAAGCTTACATTCTTCTTCAAATATAAAACTTCTATATTTTGTAAAGTAGATTTAGTTGTTGTGAATAAGCAGTTAGTTTTTATGAGAACTTTGTTTATTGTGGGCTAGACAGCGTACTACCGCCGATACCGTGGTGTAGTTTGGGCTTGGACACGTCTCGTACCCGGAAAGCGGGTGCGGGTCGTGACAACCCCAGACGCTTCTGAGTGACAAAAAAGAGCGATCTAACTCTTCTGACTCTGGCTCATGGGACTCAGATACCAGTATAGGGCACGTCCATCGAGTGACTCTATCTTCTATTATGGTGACCCTCGAGTTCTCAGAAGGATGGATACTCATTGGGAACTTCGCTTCGAATAACGCGAACCACCTACCGAAGATCAGTTGGTCCAGGTCGATGTCGGAGACAAAGCTTCTCCAACGCCAATCTTTATCAACAAAAACTCTTTCTGAAGCAGATAATCTATAACTGATTCAGCTTATTAGGGAATACATTGACATAATTGCCTGGAGTTATGAAGATATATCGGGATTAGATCCTCAGATCGCTACCTATAAGCTCAGCATCTTGCCAAATGCAAGGCCAATTGAACAACAATAGCGTCAATTTCGACCTGACATGATGGATGCTGTAGAAGTCGAAGTCAAGAAGCTCATTGCATGTGGCTTTGTCAGAAAAGAACAACATCCCGACTGGGTGGCTAATGTCGTCCCAGTTATGAAGAAAACAGGGAAGGTCCGAGTCTATATCGACTTTAGAGACCTTAATAAAGCTTGTACCAGGGATGAGTTTCCTCTTCCGATCACTGATGTCATGATCGACAACACTTGCATATTCGAGCGGATGTCTTTTATGGACGAATTTTTGGGATATAATCAAATCAAGATGAACTCCGAAGATGAAAAACATACATCTTTTCGCACTCCCCTAGGAGTCTACTGCTACACAGTTATGCCATTCGATCTTAAGAACCCTGGTGCAACCTATCAGCGGGCTATGAGTACTATCTTTCGTGAACATTTACGGAAGACTGTCAAATGCTATGTCGATGATATTGCTGTTAAAAGTATTCTAAAGGTAAGATCACATCCAAGACTTAAGAACTATCTTCGATCTAATGTGCCAGCATCAACTCAAATAGAATCCTACCAAGTCATTCATGGGAGTATCTAGTGGCAAATTCCTCAGATTCGTTATTACCTCTAAAGGTATACGCGTTGACCCCGAGAAAGTTAAAGTCATTCAAGAAATGTGTTCTCCACGCAACCCAAAAGAGCTACGAGGATTCCAGGGACAGCTTGCGTACATCAGGAGATTCATCTCAAATCTCTCTGGATGTTGCAGACAGTTCACTCATCTAATGAAGAAAGGTGTGTCTTTCGTTTGGACCGAAGAATGTCAGTAAGCATTCGAAGATATAAAACGGTACTTGATAAATCCTCCAGTCCTAGTGCCTTCAGTCACAGGGATACCCTTCTTGATGTACGTCCGAGCAATAGATCATTCTCTGGGTGCTTTATTAGCCCAGAAGACCAAAAAAGGTCATGAACAAGCCATCTATTATCTCAGTCGCACGATAATCGGTGCTGAACATCGATACAGCCTAGTGGAAAAAGAATGTTTAGCCGTGATATTTGCTGTCTAGAAAATACGACATTATATCATGGGCCAAACTATTCATGTCATCTCCAGAGTCAATTCTCTCTGAGTCTTGATGAAGAAGCCCAGTACACTCAACTCTAGACTCGTTACATAGGCCATATTACTAGCACAATATGATATGGTCTATGTCCCATATCCAAACTTTATGACAAAATTCCTGATAAAACTCTAGAATCCAACATGATTTCAGAAGGAATCCTTGCTTGGAATCTATTCTTTAATGGTGCTTCCAGAATCGGACCTAAAGGCATTATTATCGCTGGAGTTGGAATCGTTTTAGTATCTCCCGAAGCGCTGGCAATTCAGAGATCGTATTCTTTGGATGAGCTATGTTCTAATAACGTTGTTGAATATAACGCTCTACTCATTGGTCTCCAATTAGCCAAATAATTGGATATCGAGTACCTTGAATTATGCGGAGACTCTAAACTGATTGTCAATCAGGCTAGAGGTATGTATGAAGTTCGGTATCAAGATCTTGTTCCATACCATAAAGTAGCAATCAGATTGGCTACACCATTCAAAGGCTTCTTTATTGAACATGTACGTTGAGCATGCAATATAAAAGCTGATGCCCTTGCTAATCTAGCAGCAGTATTAGTGATTCCTGACAATAGATGATCGTCATCACTAATAGAGAACTATTCTGCATTGAGAATAATTTGCATCTGGAATCTAGCAATTTAGTCAAAGTTTGCACTACAAATGAAGATTGGAGAGCTCCTTTCATCAACTTCGCAGTACATGACATCTTACCGAAAGATCCCAAAGATGCAACGACAATCCGTCGGCGATCACTCCGATTCATCTACAATTACACTTCTAAAATGCTCTATCGGCGATCATATGACGGTTTGCTTTTACACTATCTTGCGGGAGATAAAGCAATACAGATACTGCGTGAAGCTCACGATAGTGTCTGTGGTGCACATCAGCCTGGTCCTAATCTACAAGATTGAATTCGACGCATGTGATATTACTGGCCAACAATGGTGTCAAATGCCATCGAATATTCAAGAAAATATCGAGCATGTCAAATCCATACGGATTTTATTCATCAACCTTAAGAATTTCTACATCCAACTGCAGCATCATGGCCCGTCGAAGCCTGGGGCATGGATGTCATTGGTCCTATTAATCTGCCTTCATCTCGAGGACTTCGGTTTATCCTAGCTATAATAGATTACTTCTCAAAGTGGGCCAAAGCTATACCTCTAGCCGAAGTCAAAACAAGAAGTGTCATCAACTTTATCAAACATCATATGATTTACAAATTTGGCATTCCTCAGCGAATCATCTATGATAATAGACCACAGTTCATCAGTCAGAAGTTCACTCGATTTTGTGATGACAACCGAATCAACAATGTTACCTCTACAGCCTATAATCCCTCCGCTAACGGTTTGGCGGAAGTATTCAACAAAACAATCATCAAACTTCTCAAGGAGTTCATTTCTACCAATAAATGGAATTGGAGTGAAAAGCTTTAAGAATGTCTATGGGCCTACCGTATGCACCCCGTCTGGCTGTACACCTTTCTCTTTGGTGTATGGATGTAAGGCCATCCTACCGTTGGAGATTCAAATTCCATCACTGAGAATCGCTATTGCCAACGAACTCACAACAAAAAACTATTATCGTCTTCGACTTCAAGAGCTTGAAGCACTTGATGAGAAGCGGCTGCTGGCTCAACAACATATCGAGCTATATCAAGCCCGTATCTCAAAAGCCTTTAACCGTAAAGTCAAAGTAAGAGCATTTGAAAAAGTCGAGCTAGTCCTTACCGTCAGACGTTATATGACTATGACACACATGAGCAAAGACAAGTTCGAACCAAAATGGGAGGGTCCCTACGTTATAAGCAAAGTTTTCCCTAACGGAGCTTATCAACTGTCAATGATGGATGGCCGAGTCGCCATGATGCCTATTAACGGCAAATTCCTGAAGGAGTACCGTATTTGAAAGTGTGTACTATATTTTTTAACAAATATTGTACATACTTAAAATCTTTGAATCCCCAGTGGAGTCTATCCAAATCTTATCATCATTGACAATGTCTACTATATCGTTACAAACATCATATTTTGAAACTCTGTCATTTTAAAAGATATATTATTTTTGAGTCCCAGTTGGCCCAAGGAAAATCAATAGATATACGAATTCACGTTCACATTACCTCTGAATTCTGCTATCTACATATACGAATTCACGTCCGCATTACCTCTGAATTCTATTATCTATATCAACGACTTGTCACATCACCTCTAAAATTCTATTGTCCATATTAAATGATCCATTATTGACAAATGTTGTTTCAGAAAAGATAACATCACAGCAAATGAGCAAACAGAAGGGTTCTTTATTTATTTCTCCATAAAAAGGAATAAAGGACTAAATTTGCAAAGTAAGGAAAGCAAGCTACTACATCAAAGCAGGAAACATTGAAGACAAGAAAGATGTCTTATTCATTTGCCCGAAAATGGCCATGCTGGGGAAGGTACCACTCCCTCAACCATCGTACATAGGAAGGCCCTAACTGATTAAGGTCATCCACAGAAGCTGGGTGATTAGAGCTCCCTGTGCCACTGCCTTCTGAAGTTGGTTCTTCCTTTACGGAAACTTCGACTTTAGGAATTATTTCTTCCTTAATAGTCATCAGTTCCTCTTTGATGAAAGGAGATAGCACTTCCTCCTTGACAGTGATCTCAATATTTGGCGTCACCATAGACACTGTAGAAGACAAAAGGAAATAAAAATTAGGATTATGAAAGATTATTCTTATAAAAATCAAGTGATTTTAACTCTGTACAAATCTTACAAATAACATAGTGCTAGTCTCTAAATGGCGCACATGGTATGACTGTTCTAAATTCGCACGACAGTTTTTGTGCATGAATTGACAAATTATGCATGATGTGACACACTTTGAGTAAACAAAGGGCGCACACGTTCTGTTTAAATATTAACACTCTGAAAGAGGTGGCGCGTGATACAGATGGTGCAAAGCATTAACCAACACTCTAAAAGAGGCGACCGATGCTGGCCTAGATCGTGCTACACGCGAATGGCGCAAGCGTTCTATGTTCTTCTTCTCCTCGGCTCTCGTCGACGGCATAACCGCTGAGGTACCATTAGTAGGGGCACATACAAAGTGGCTCCGGCCACTTTTTTTTCCTTCTCGATAGCGTTTCTCTTTGGGGCCATTGGAAGCTTCGAATGTTTGGAAGAGGAAGAAGACAAGAGCTCGAGAAGAAAAAGATTTTGAGAGAAAAGTGTTTTCTCTCTCTTCTCAAAATTATTTATAGCCAAGGCTATCCGTTACAGTCGCACGATCTACGCCCAAAACTTGGAGTCAATTACAATTCTACAGTGTGCCAATCACATATAAAATGCTTCTTATTTAAAGTATTTCGAATTTTGAAACTTTTTAAATTTGAAAACGTTGAAGGGGGTCTTGTAGAAGCCTAAAAAGTATAATTATCATCATGCGCTACTCACAAAAGGTGCCTAGACTGAAGTTATCAGATGGCGCCAGGCATCAGATGGCGCAGCACTGGTTGACATATGGCAGTCTTCTTGGAGAGGCCAAATGACTGTCATCATGACTAACAGTACGTCAGTCAAGGAAAATCCATTTTGGATCCCGAACGTGTGGTGCTCGAGGAGATTATGTCAGATTTGTCATAATGACTGACATCTGCCCTACTCCATTCATAATTGGCACGAGGTAATCAATAAATTAAGCAGATGGTACTAAAACCGCAGATGGCATCTGGCACCATTTAACAGTTGGCGCTAATCAAACAAATTATCATCCAAAGCAGTTAGATGACGTGGCGCACATACTACTAATCTCGAAGAACGTACACACGACACTGCCTACGACCATGTGCATCTCTCTCACAGAATGCCACGCGTCCCATGCAGTTAAGTTAACCGTTCGCGTGATTGGGTGAATGGCGTGCCAAATGTAGTATGCGCCAATCAGGATAACTACTTAACATTTATCTCTAAACTCTATAAATAGAGTTCTAAATCACTTTACAATCATCACTAATGATCATAATCTCCTGAGCACTTGTTGCAGCACTCTCCAAAGGCTTTCTTCTTCGATATCGCATCGTCCAAGGGATAAAATAATCGTTTTCTGATTAGATTCCTATAGTTGTACTTCTCCAAAAATCAATTGTACTCTTATACTTCTTTTTTCTAAGTTTGTAAAGAATTTTTTTATTTTGCCAAACAACTGTAGCCAGAGTGCCCATGCATTAAAGGTTTGTTCTTAACTGCATGAACACAGTAGAACGGTTAGGTGACCTTAGTTTATGTCATGTCACACTCAGTTCTAGTCTTGGCATGGGACAGTGTCACATTATGGAATAGTGTGCCATCCCTTGTCCTAGTTTGGTTGTAGGGTGATCCGATGTTTTGTTGATAGGATACTGGGCCATGTTATGGTTGGAACCTTTTATGTATCTTTTTACATCCCTCTGAGGACCTGGTGATCTCTTCAGGTGTGTGTGTGTGTTCAGGACATTTTGCAGGACTCCCAGCCAAGATCGTGATCTTCTCTCTATCGAAGATGACATATTCTTGGACAATCTAGTTGCTTGTAGTCTTTCTTTTGTCATTTTCTTTTCTCAAATTTAAATACATAGTAGTAGATTTGTCTCCATCCAGCAATTTGTACAATGACAAACTCAGAATTGATTTTATACTAGCTTTATTCTTTATTACTATATATGAGGTTTAGTAAAGTTATGGCTATTTATATACTCCAAAATATGGCTTACGTATATTTATTATATGGCTGGCATGTACGTTCTAGTCCTACTTATTTTGGGACTGGCTGTTACTTCTAGGGTTTGTGTCATCCACAAAATTTGAGCACAAGAACGATCGGTAGCGATATACTCAAATTTAGTCGTTGATAATGCGACAATATTTTTCTTTTTGCTAAACTAAGAGACTAAAGCTTTTCCTAGGAAATTACACATACCGCTGGTAATTTTATGGTCTACTTTGCATCTAGCAAAATCTGTATCAGAATAACTGATTATGTCAAATGATTTAGTTTTGGGATACGACTAGCCGACGGCAGAAGTTCCTTTAAGGTATCTAAAGATACGCTTAACTGCGCATAAGTGTGATTCCTTAGGATTGGCTTGATATCTAACACATATGCAAACAATGAACATTATATCAGGATGACTAGTTGTTAAGTACAGTAAACTACCAATCATACCTCGATACTTACGTTGGTCGACTGGTTTGCCACTTTTATCAATGTCAAGTTTGGTTGCGGTGGACATTGGAGTCCCGATAGGCTTTGCATTGTCGAAGTCAAACATCTTTAGCAATTTCTTCGTATATTTTGCTTGATTGATGAAGGTCCCTTGTGAAGTTCGTCTGATTTACGGCCCGAGAAAGTAGTTGAGCTCTCACATCATTCTCATCTCAAACTCATTCTGCATACACTTAGCAAACTCTTGACAGAATATCTCAGTAGTTGAACCAAAAATAAAGTTATTTACATATATTTTCACTAATAAAATATCATCATTAAAGGATTTGATAAATAAAGTAGTGTCTACTATCCCTTTAGGAAAACCATTTTCCAGTAGAAAGATACTTAGACGATCATACCAAGCTCTAGGTGCTTGTTTGAGTCCATAGTATGCCTTTCTCAACTTGAAAACATGATCAAGAAATTTAAAATCTTCAAAATTAGGATGTTGTTTTACAAAAATATCTTCTTTTATAAAGCCATTAAAAAATACTTTTGTCATCCATTTGAAACAGTTTAAAATCATGAAAACATGCATATGCACAAAGCATGCGAACGAATTCTAATCTAGCAACAGGAGCGTAGGTCTCGTCATAATCAATTCCTTTGCTTGATTATAACCATGAGAAACTAGACGTGCTTTGTTGCGAAAGACTTGTCCATTCTCACTTAGTTTGTTTCAGAATACCAATTTGGTACCAATTACAAAGTGACCAATAGGCTTAGGAACACGTTCCCAAACTTGATTCCTCTAAAATTTATTTAATTCCTCATACATAAGATGAACAAAAATTCAATGTCAAAAGCATCTTCTACTAACTTAGGTTCTATTTGTGAAATAAATGCAACACTTGCAGTTACATCCTTAGGAGATGAACGTGTACTTACACCTTTTGATACATTAACTATTATCAAAGTTTTCTGGATGGTTTTACATGAACCTAATCTTCTTTGGCAGACTCTCCAGATAACTTGTTCCCGTGCCAGTATCTTTAGGTGCTTTACTGGACGTTTTCCTTGAGTCTTCTTCTTATTGTCACTTGGTAATTGATTGTTAAATTCATCAAAAGTAAAATTAATCGATTCTTCAACAACCAATGACCTTTTATTGAAAATTCTACAGCTTTTATTTTTGGTAGTATATCCAAGGAATATTCCTTCATTAGCCATAGAGTTGAACTTTCCTAAGTTATCTTTGGTGTTCAAAACAAAACAGCGACATCAAAAAACTTTAAAATATAAAATATTGGGAATCCGATCAAACCACAGTTCATAGGGAGTCTTTTTCGATATAGGTCGAATTAGAACCCTATTAAAAATATGACAAGCTGTACTTACAGCTTCAGCCCAAAATTATTTTGTAAGATTATACTAGTTCAGCATAACTCTAGCCATTTCGCTAAGAGTTCTATTCTTCCGCTCTACAATAACATTTTGTTGGAAAGTTCTACAACAGGAAAACTCATAAAAATAACCATTCAAATCACAGAACTTTTTGCAATCAGAATTTTTGAATTTTCCTCCATGATCGCATCGAATACGAGTAATCATGAAGCCCTTTTATTTTTGAACCTTTTTACAAAAAATTTTAAATTCAAAAAGTGCATCATTTTATTTGATAAAAGAAAACCCAAGTGTAACGAGAAAAATCATCATTGATAACTGACGCATAGAGTTTTCCTCCAAGACTGGCGACTCTACTTGGTCCAAACAAATCTATATATAATAATTGTATGGTTCTTGAAGTACTTACATCACTTATGGATATAAATGATGACCTAGTTCCTTTGTTTTTCTTGAAATCAGAACATACCATGTCTTTATTGAATGCAATTTTAGGTAATCATTTTACCAATTTCTCCATTGATAGCCTTAATATAGTATCCATATTTTCTTGTCCTAGTGTCATGTACCATAGCCACCTTTCATCTTTATCAACCTAAGGCACTTGCCTGCATTGTTAGTACTATCTAATAGATAGAAAACATACATATTATCCTCCCTTATTCCTTTATAAACTAAATTCCCAGTAGTCATATCATATATAGGGCATTTGTCTTTTACGAAGTTAATGTCATAACCATTATCAACAGATGACTTACACTTAGTAGGTTACGTTTTAACTCTGTGATAAGACAAACGTCTTTAATGACTGGGTAAGGAGGCATACCAATAATACGTTACCCATTATAGAACCTCTCAGATTATTTTTAAAGGAGACATCATTCTTTCTTCATCAATAGCGTAATGAACAAAGATTATCACCAGTCATGTGTTGCGAACATCCGCTATCGAAGATCCATTTACTTCTAGTATGAGAGGGTTAGCCCACCTACAAAATGAGTAGATGTGACCTTTGGTACCCATTTCTTTAAGGGTCCAAAAATATTAATCTTAGGCATCCATGCATATATATTCATGTCAACTTGCTTTATAACTTTGCAAAACTCAGAGATGTGTCCATGTGAACCACAATACGTTAAAATTTGAGAGCTAGTGCTTGGTGTCATGTTATAGACATGATGCTTGTGTGTCTTCCTTGGATACTTGTAAACAAAGACATGATTATGTGAAACATTATCTTACGTATTATGTGTATGTTGTGCCATATGATAGATCTTTGGTTGAGTAGTAGGTATAACCTATTTTACCAACTTTACCTCTAACTTTTTAGAGAAAGTACATGCCTCATCTTACTTAATAGATATAGCATCAATCTTCTGTACAGCGGTGCTATACTTCTTCTTCTCTTACTCATATAACTCGTTCATCTTAGCATAGTCATGATCTCTTTACTCAATAGTTTTGGGATCATCATGCAAGCTAAGCTTCAGAGTTGATATTTCTTCATCGTGTTACTGGTGAAAGGTGTTTCTCGTATATCCTTCAATAGGGATGACAACCTTTCAACTTCAGTTGTGTATGCTTTGATTTTTTTTCTAGACTGCTTATATTTGTCCAGGACTTTCTTGTGTTCATCTAACAAGTCGCTAAAAGCATCAGAAAGTTTATCAAATATAAAGTCATCATACAGAGGATTGGTTGTCACCTGATCAAATGCCACCAAGCAAACATTTGTAGAGCTACTGGGTCTGTCTTCTTCCTCTGATTTACTAGCTTCGCTTTCATGCCAGATGATGGTATTAGCATACTTTCGTGATGGAGACTTATTATTTGATCTTTCGTATCGACTCGTCTTCTTTGCCATTGGACAGTCGTTCTTGATGTGGCCAGTCTTCTTACAACCATAGGAGATAGTCTCTTCTTTATTGATTTGATAACCTTTCTTCTTTCGGTTTGATTTCTCAAACCTCAAGATTTTTTTGAAGTTCTTTACAGGAAGAGCTTGTTCCTCACCATCTGAAACTTCGTCATTCGTATCTTTGCATGAGACTCTTTTAGCATGAAAGTGATAGACTTTTCTTTTGGAGTAGATTCTTTCATGTCTTGTTAGTCTAGCCCATGAGTCATCAGTTTATCCATGAGTGCCTCCAACGACATAGTGGTGAGATCCTTTTCTTCTACAATTGCAGTAGCTTTTGGGTTCCAGTTCTTTGTTAGTCCCTTGAGTACTTTGCAAATCTTTTCATGATTTGAGTAATCCTTGCCAAGAGATGATAAAGGATTAATAATATCAAGAAAACGTATAAATATCTGGGTGATTGATTTATTTGGCTTCATCTTGAAAGCCTCATACACTTGTGTCAATCTACTTATCTTGTAATCCTTTACTTGTAAAGTACCTTCACGAGTTACCTCAAGAAGTTTTAAAATGTTGTATGATGTGACACATATAGATACTCTATTAAACTCAGTCGTGTCAATGGCACAAAATAGTGCATTAATCGCACTTGTGCCAAGGCTGGCTTGTGTCTTTTCTAGATCTGTGTATCTATCATGTGGTTTGTCTACAAGATTACCATCAATCACTATTCTACGTAGCTTTTATAGCCGTCTGTGACTATAAACCAGAGATCAAAGTCAAAAGATTTCAAGAAGAAACTCATTCGTATTTTCCACTAGTGTAGTTCATTCCATCAAATAATGGGGGTCTATTTCTAGACTGCCCTTCATCAGTAAATATAGATTTTATGGCTGCCATATGTGTACTCTCTAGAGTGTTATATTTGAATATAACCTGCTCTGATACCAATTGTAGCACCGTTGAGCACCTCTAGAGGGGGTGACTAGAGTGTGTGTGTGCAAAGGAATAAAAATCACCTCTAAAAATATTTAAGGCAGTAACAATCTAATATGAATTAGGCAGTATTTAAATAAATGCGTAAAGTAAATAAATTCAGAGAAGAAAACGCAAACACCAAGGTTTATACTAGTTTTCCTATGACATAACTTGTCCAGTCTCGAGTACTCTAGCACGATGATGAATCCATTATCTCGTGAAACACAAGCTTTGAATTCGAAGCACTTGCAGCTCTCTTATGTCATTACCACATTTCTAGATAGTGGTATTTTCATCATTTTTAGGTTATTTAAAATTTTGTGAATAGTTGTTACAATTGTATATATGTTATTGATTTGGTGAAGTAGCCTATTCACTAGACTTGGTGGACCCAATTAGAGTTGACTTGACCCATATGCTCAATTAATTAGGGTAGTCATGACTAGACTAGTTGACTAGTCATTTTCTTAGTTGAATGAATAGAAAATTTCTTATAGGTTGCAGAGACTTCATTCATGACATGGAGAGGGGCATATAAGTCTTATTAGCTATTTCTAAAGCAAACCCTACCCTAATAGAATTCCATATAAACCCCTTCATTCATGAATAGCCCTTTAGTTTTCCAAATCATTTCATTCCAACTAGAAACAAAACTATAACCCACCATTCCAGTCTCCCCCCCCCTTTCATTCCAATGGAGAGCTAGGAGCTAGGAGCACTAGAGGAAGCTTGAAGAGAAGTGCAAGAAATGAGAGGTGTGTTCGATTCAAGTCTTCTTGTGTCCAATTCGGAGTTCTCTAAAGGAGGGACACACAAGTTGGGTAAATCTCTATTCTTTAACAATTTTATGCTTTGAAACGACCATTGAACCCATAGGAACCTTCCTATTGGTGGATTTTGAATTTCCAATGGTAGACCTAGACATTAAAAACTTTCAATTTAGTATATCTAACTTTCTATCATGAGTGATGTTGATTTCTATGCTCAATTATTATTTATTTTGAATTTTGGTCACCAAGTATTTGATTATAGTCCCCTTATGGAACTAGATTAGTAGGTTCTTTAAGTCAAGGTTAATTTGTTATTTGAAAGTTTGTAGAGTGCTCTAGTATATATAAATAGGTGTGTGTGTGTATATATATATATATATATATATATATATATATATATATATATATATATTTGTATTTTTTTTAGAGGTCCATGTCGATATTATGGAGTAAGGATAGGTGTAGTGTGTGTCTATGTATTAACTGTTATAGCTATAAGTGTGCCTATGGGATTGTGAGTGTCTTGAGGGGCGGGTATGTGTATACATGTGAACATAGGTGTGTCATGTGTATAGTGGAAGCTGTGGGTATCAGTCCACTAGTTAGACAATGGTATCAGTGGGGGTGACTATTAGTGGAATGGGAATTAAGTCACTGGTATCTAGTGTATATATGTGTGTCCATATATATATATATATATATATATATATATATATATATATATATATATATATGAGTACCAGTGAGGGGAAATAAGCAATGTATGTAAATGCATCAGTGAGTTAGCTTGTGTGGGGGGTGATGATGTGAAGGGAAGGGCCCTATCTGTATACTGTGCAGACCAATAAGGGTCTGTTCAGAGTGAGAAAGGGGAGTGGAAGCCAACAGCAGCAGTTGATCTACCCCGTGTTGTGTGCTACCTATTAGTGTGTGTGTGTCTGTGTGTAGAGCGGTAGAGGGTATGTCATGATTGTGTGTATACGAGTGTGTGTAATAGGAGGAGAGGGTAGAGTGTGCAGCAGCTAGTATTAGACTTCTAATGCAGTCTAATGTAGTATCAGTCAGGGAGAGACCCTGTCTGCTGTATGCACAGGTTAGTATAGTATGTGTGCAGGGTACTCTTTAATAGGATTGTGTTATGTGTGTAATTTCAGTCAAGGAACTATAGAATTGGAATAAGGGAGCTTGTACACACAGGTCTGTGTGTTTGTAGTTCTGCACACAGGTCTGTGTCACGACCCGCACCCTAGAGTAAGGGCACAAGACGTGGGTACGTCCAGCCTACGTCGCAGTGTCGGCGGTAGAACGCTGTCCTAGGTCAACATACATCTAGCAATATATATCTAAACAGTTTATACTCCCCGAATGGGGGTGACATAGCCGTAATAAACTCAATCACAACTAAGGAAGAGATAGCACGATATGAAATAGAACTCAAGGAAACAAATAGATGAAAAGTAGTCTAAGATAATCCCAGCAAATATCCAGAAGTACATGGTCTCAGATACGAAATGAAAGAATATATACAAAGCTCAACAACTCTGAATAGAAAATAAGTCTATCTAAACATGTCTCAAGACTACATAAAATAAGATAAGCCTAACTAGACTAGTCTAGACAATGGGGGTGATGTCCTCAGCTAGAGCTGGGTCCTCTTGAGGGTCCAGCTCGCAGGTGTCATCTAAGGCTGTCCCGTAGAAAGTGTCCAAAAAGGCCTCCTCCTCGTCCACTGTAATATTTCAACGGGTCCAGTCAGGACAGGAGCGAGCACAGTATATCTCAACAGTTTATAGTAGGTTAGAAAATATAATCGTGCAGTAAAGTAAGATAAAGGTGCTGAAGAATACAGTATATAAACAGAGAGAGAGAACTGTAATAGAAATATCTACTATAAGTAAAGAACTATCAGTGGCTAGTGGTTCAGAGTACAGGATAGCACATGTGAACAGAACAGATTCGTACATGATCTACACTAAGGAGTTTCACATGATCTACACTACTATGGAATTGTTCACATGACTACTAGCACTCCTCCGTTTTTCCCAATCAATACACAAGGATCTAAGCAGGTTATGTTATTATACATGATATCACATGGGGGCCCATGAAAGGGTGTACATGATATTATACATGAGGGCTCCGTGAACATGAGAGTACATGATTCACAGGAGTATATATGTATGGTGAAAGCACAGGAGTACATGATGAAAGTGAAACGCACATGACACAATGTACCCGATGCTCCCGAGGGGGATAACATCGCATGAAGAGATCCATATAATACCAATCCGTGATAATGTCGTGACAGCATCAAGTAATCTAAAACAGGAAAATAATTCTAAGCAGGATATGAAATGATCAGAGAATGTACTGGCCTGGTATCTGAGTGTCCAATATGAAGGTACTGTCCGAGGAGTGGTGTCTGGATCCTAATCAGAACAGCACAAGTCACAACAAGTCTAAAATGGTAAAATGAAGTTCTACTATGCACTCTACATGAGTCTAGGTCAATCTAGGCCATAGTCAACTCTTAGTCAACTCTGGTCAACCCTAGAAGTCAAACATGGTCAACTATGGTCAAACTAGGTCTAACAAGTCTACACTAGGTCAAACTAGTCTATACTAGACTACATTAGTCTATACTAGGTCACTCAACCTACACTAGCTAGTACACAACACTACTAGGCTATCTAGACCAACTACACATGTTCTATGGCATTTCTATATATTACCTATATATGCACATTACATAGGTTATAGTGCAATTATTAAGAAATATCACATTATATATATACATATATATATATAGCTCAACATATATACATATAGGTAAACATTACATATATTATATATGTATACCTACTATATACATAAACTTACCTATATGAAGACTAGGGAATATATATATAGAGAGAGAGAGTGTATAACTGTGTGTGTGTAATGTGAGAACATGTATGTATGTGATACATGGGTGTATGTGAGTGATAGAGTGTTTTAGTGTGTGGGTGAAAACATGAATGCAATGGTGTGTGTAATATTTGTGTGTGTGTGTGGTGTGAGATGTGAGGAATCCTAGAGAGTGAATAGTGCCATGTGAGGATGTATATGTGAATAGGAAATCTGTGTTGGACTGAACAGGAAAAAGAGAAACAATGCACAGCAATAGTAAGGAAAGGGAATTCACAGCAAAAAAACCAAAACTAGAAACCAATCTCAAATTCAGAAAACTGAATCTCAGTTTTTCCAGTTTTTATTAAATCCTCCTTTGATTCCCACACACCACCAAAACACACTAAAATCGACACACAACTAGTTAACCAATAGGGGAACACTAAATGGGACTAAAACCAATGTCTACACAGTAATAAATAGGTTAAAACGATTTGCAAAGTTCATTACAAAAACCTGGAAATGCAAACTGGTTTCCCAGTTTTCCAGTTTTTTTCCTTTAAGCCCAATTGAATCAATATTTCACCAAACCACCCAAAAACTGAACCACAGTTGGAAAACATATAGGATTACATGATTAGGGTCTGAAACCAACTAATTAACAGTGTTAAATGGTTTAAAACTTGTGACAAAGTTCAAGTTTTAAAACTGGAAAAATCAGGATATTGAACATCAAGTTTCAGAAATTGTGAATTGTCAATACCTATTTGAAAAACATATTAAAATACAAATAAAGGGTTGGTAATTTAAATATACAATGCATACATGCCATATGAGGTGTTTGTGTCCAAACAAAAGGACACAAACGTGTCCAAATGACCCAGGACACGAAACAGTGCACACACGACACAGGCTAAACTAGGCCTCGTGCTTGCAACCCTAGGTTCGCCCATGGTCTAGCTAAGTGTCCAATACCCTACACCATGTCCTAGAGTGTCGTGTCCAAAACTACAGAGCCGTATCAGTGCTCGATTCTACGTGCGCACTGCACAGGCATTTCCCCGTGCGTCGAGGATTTCTTCCTCGATACGCCACGTCGGCCCACGAAACTTGGCACGTGGCTTTTAGTGGGTGCCCCGAGACTCCCCCAAAGTTTCATGTCAAAACTCGTCGTGTCGTGTCCAGCACAACCCCCGAACAGCAAGGCATGCAGTCCCGAGCGCGCGCGAGCGTGTCCCCGTATACAAACTGACACGACACCACACCAATATCAACTCAGTCCATAAGAAATAGGTAAGCGACAACAAAATAGCAATTTTCATTCAAAAAGATTTCGTAAATGACCCAAAAATTTCCTTTGAGGCATTTATACAAACACATAAAGCTAGGCACTGATACGTATCCAGTTTGGACACGAAAGGACATGAATTCTTAGGGTTTCCTATTCCTACTGTTAGGTTAGGTCTAGGGCTCCCTAATGATGCAAAAATCTCAGGATTCTATGGTGAGAATAGGAAGTTACCTCTATGTATCAAAACCCCCAAAAAACTCTAAAGAGAGATATTCCTCTTGATGTTGAAACTCCTCCAAATTGCTTTGAATCTGAGAATAAATTGTAACAACAGCAAGAATACTCAAATTAAAACCTATTGCAATTTGTTTGGGGGAAAAAGGAGCAAAAATAGATTTTCTAGGGATTTTTGAAGTTGGGACATTACCTCTTTCTCAAGCTTGTTCTTCCTTAGAGGCTAGCCCTAATTTCTAAGAGATTATTTATAAAGGGGGATCTCTAGGAGGGTTAAGTTGGCTGGACAAAAAGTTAGGGTTAGGGTTTGGGCACTTGGCTAATGGGCTTTGGGCTTAGTCTTAAATCAATGACTTAAAAATCACAAGTCATGACTTGTGGTCCAAATCCTTCTATTCAAATCTCAATATTCCTAATTGGTTTCCCTAACTAGAGTATGGTTAACTTAACTTAACCTAGGATCTCATATCTAGTCAAGTCCAACTTAACTAGGGTTAGGTCACAAAGTCAAAGCTAGTCAAAGTCAACCTAGTCAACCCTTATTCAAACAATTCTAAAATAATTTCTAAAAATTCCCATAAACTCAAATAAATTCTAATAAATTTAAATTACCCCAAAAATGTCAAAAATACCCTCAAAATAGAAATATGGTAGTGACAAATCTACCCTCCTTAAAAGAATTTCGTCCTCGAAATTGAAAGGCAAAATACAATTGATGAGAAGGATAGAAAGTATACCTCACGATCCAAAAAGATAACGGTATCGCTCGCGCATCTCATCCTCCCGCTCCCAGGTAGACTCTCTTAGAGAATGATGCCTCCATGCGACGCATACCAAGGGTATCACCTGGTTCCTCAGAAGCTTCTCCAGTCGATCCAGAATCTCTACTGGCTGCTCTGGATAGCTGAGAGAAGGCCCAACCTCAATCTCTAAATGATCGAGCACATGGCTAGGGTCAGCCACGTACCGTCTCAACTGTGATACACGGAATACGTTGTGGACCCCCACAAGTGCGGGCGGTAAGTCTAGCCTGTATGACACGTCACCGACTCTCCCGCTGATAACGAAAGGGCCGATGAAGCACGGGCTAAGCTTTCCGCCTCCACCAAAACGTATCGTACCATGAGTCGAAGATATCCTCAAGAAAACCTGGTCTTCGACCTAATCACAAGCAAGGTCTCAATTAATTATAATAAACAAATATAATTAATAAAACACAAACAATCAAACCTAATCTAATCCTACTCTAATCTTTACCTCAAACTCCAAGGGCCTCCGGTGGCTATCGGCCCAGTGCCGATGTCTGTCCTGCGCCATGCGAAGCCTATCCCTGATGAGCTTCACCTTCTCGGCTGCATCAACAACCATCTCTGGCCCCAGTAAAGCTCGCTCACCAACATCATCCCAAGATAAGGGTGTACGGCACCTACGCCAGTACAGAGCCTCGAAAGGTGACATCTCAATGCTGGCCTGGAAACTGTTGTTGTAAGCAAACTCAACCAAATAAAGATAATCCTTCCAGGAGCCTCCAAAGTCTAGGATACATGTCCGCAGCATATCCTAAAGTGTCTGAATAGTCCACTCTGAATGTCCGTCCGTCTAGGGGTGGTATGCAGTACTAAACTTGAGTTGAGTGCCCAAGCTGATCTACAGACTCCTCCAGAAATGGGAAGTAAAACAGCTATCCCGATCTGAGATGATGTTGACTGGAACTCCGTGAATCCTGACTATCTGCCGCATATACATCTCCGCCAGCCTCTCTGTAGACGTACCCACCTTGAATGGCAAGAAATGGGCCAATTTGGTCAACCTATCAACGATGACCCAAATCGCGTCTTTTTCTCCTGGTGTACGCGACAATCCAGATACGAAGTCCATAGTGATATGCTCCCATTTCCACTCGGGAATGGGCAGCGGCTGCAACAATCCACCGGGCCTCTGTCTCTCTGCCTTGACCTGCTGACAGACCAGACACCTAGCCACGAAGCGAGCCACCTCCAGCTTCATCCCTGACCACCAAACATGCTCCCTTAGATCTCGGTACATCTTATTGGCACCCGGGTGTATAGAGTACTGAGATCTGTGGGCCTCCTGCATAACCTGCTCCCTGAGCTCTCCGCTGGACACACATAATCTGGAACCGTGCCTCAAGGCACCATCCTCTGCAAGAGAAAACTCGTCCTCCAGCAATCCTGCTCGAACCTGCTCTCGGAGACACCGCAGAGCAACGTCCTCAAACTGTGCCGACTTGATTCTCTCCACCAAGTCTGACTGAATCTGCATCCCCTATAACTGTATCTGCACTCCGGGCACGATCACCTCAATCCCAAGGCTCTCCAAGTCTGCAAGCAAATGTCGATCCATGGTCAAACACATGGCTGTCGGATACCTACTTAAGGCATCGGCAACCACGTTGGCCTTCCCTGGGTGATACTGAAGTAGGATGTCAAAATCCTTCATCAACTCTAGCCATCTGCGTTGTCTCATGTTCAACTCCTTCCGAGTGAACACATACTTTAAGCTCTTGTGATCTGTGAAGATCTTCACCCTCTCGCCATACAGATAATGCTTCCACAGCTTTAGAGCAAATATCACTGCTGCCAGCTCCAGGTCGTGGGTAGGGTAGTTCTTCTTATAGGGACGTAATTGCCTGGAAGCATAGGCAATCACCTTTCTATGCTGCTGCAAGACGTAACCCAGCCCCTTCTCTGAAGCATCACTATAAATAGTGAAACCACCTGATCCTGAAGGCAATGTCAGAATCGAAGCTGTCGTCAGTCGCTTCTTTAACTCATCAAAAGCTGCCTGACACTCCTCTGACCAAACATACTCAGCATCCTTCCGGGTCAACCGAGTCAACGGCTCTACAACCCGGGAGAAATCCTGTACGAATCTCCGATAATATCCTTCCAGCCCCAGGAAACTCCTGATCTCTGCAACTGAAGTCGGCGCTGCCCATGTCTTGACTGCTACAATCTTCTTGGGGTCAACTGAGATACCATCTCCAGTCACCACATGCCCCAAGAAGTCCACCCGGTCCAAGAAGAACTCACACTTGGAGAGCTTCCCGTAAAGATACTCCTTCCTCAGAATCTCCAGCACTATCCTCAAATGCTCCTCGTGCTCCTCCTCAGTCTTAGAATATATCAAGATATAGTCAATGAACACCACCACAAACTAATCTAAATACTGGTGGAATACCTTGTTCATAAGGTTCATAAATATTGCTGGTGCATTGGTTAGCCCAAACGGCATAACCAAAAACTCAAACTGCCCGTACCGTATCCTGAAAGCGGTCTTGGGAATATCCTCCCCCTTCACCTTCACCTGGTGATATTCCGACCTCAGATCAATCTTGGAAATGTATTAGACTTCTAATGCAGTCTAATGTGGCATCAGTCAAGGAGAGACCCTGTCTGCCGTATGCACAGGTTAGTATAGTATGTGTGCAGGGTACTCTTTAATAGGATTGTGTTATGTGTATAATTTCAGTCAAGGAACTATAGAATTGGAATAAAGGAGCTTGTACACACAGGTCTGTGTGTTTGTAGTTCTGCACACAGGTCTGTATGTGTACTCCTTGTGTATATGGGTGTGTGGGTTGGTGTAGAAGTGAGGGGTAGACAATATAAAGAGGTACTTGTGCAAATAGGAGCAGTCGAGTGTAAGAAACCTCTGTACAGGCAGAGTTTTCAATATGGGAATCTGTGTAACATGTGTATAGATACACATGAATACACATGTTTATGTGTGTGGGTATCATAGAGGCTAATGAGTGAATGTGTGATACACATATACATGTGTGTGTTTTTATACATACACATGTATGTATTGCCTATGTGAGAGAGTCTATGTGAATGTGATAGTGTATGGCAAAGAAAAGAGGGAATATAGCAGGAACTTGGGTGAATGTGGGTTCACCCATACACATGCATGTATGTGTTCCTATGAGAGAGAGTATTAGAGAGCAGTGGCAGTTTCATAGGCCTGTGCACAATTGCACAGGCAAGGGACTTGATCCTGTTTGTAGAGAGGTACTGCATAGGAGATAGGGACTCACATGCATAGAGGCAGGGACCTGGCTTGGCCTGTGTTGGCAGGGAGTTCACTCCCCCTGCAGCAGCAGGGGAGGCTTATCTTGGCTTGGCATGGCCTGTGGGTTGCATGAGTAGGCTGCACAGGGAGTGAGTGATAGGGACCGCAGGCAGTTGAAGCCTGTGAGTGTGTTACTTATATACCTGTGAGAGTGTGTGTTGAATGTGTCCTTGATAGAGTGTGCAAGTATGTGTGTGTGTAGGCATATACGTATGTGTTAGAGTGTTACACATTAGTATGTGAGTTACCTGTGTATAGAGTGAATTAGAGAGTGCAGTGTCATGTGAGAAATGAATGTATGTTTATATGTACTAGTGCCTTGAGAATGAATTATGTACTAGTACATTAGTTGTAGGCAGCATATAGATATGTGCATGCAACTGCAGGTAGAGGACTTTGTGTTTATGTGTAAGAAGGGAGTGAATTGAGAGAGAGAGGAGGCAATTCACAGACTATGTAGCCTGTGCATGGGTAGGTGCACAGATGCAGGAGGGGTAGGGTTTTAGGTGTAGACAGCATGGAGAGATGCAAGGCATGTGCATTACACAGGCAGTGCACTAGGTAGGCATGCCATAGGCAAGTAAAACAGTGCACAGTATAGTGTTACTATGTGTTTGTGGGCAAGTGAGCAGTTAGCAAGAATGTAAAGTACAAAAGTGTGAGTGGATGTGTATGTATAGATAGGTAGATAAATAGATAGATAGGTACGTACATGGATGTATATAGGTAGGAATGTATGGGCAAATAGTGGGACAAGTTGTATAGTATCAATGAGTATGCTGTATAGGTTTGTATGTGTGTGAATGATCATAGGGTCTATCATGTGTGTTTGGGTGCTAGGTAAGGTATTAGTGAAGGATTATTATACCAGGGATAGATGGAAGGGTGAATAAGTAATGTTGGCTAGGTAGGTATGTGATTAAATGTGTAGGTAATAGGTAAGGATTTGAGTATAGCTACATATAAGAATAATAGGTAATAGGATATTACCTATAGGTAGGTAATGAAGGATATAGGTTTACCTATGTAGGTAATGTAATACTTAATAGGTAATAGGACATTACCTATAGGTAGGTAATGTAAAGTATAGGTTTTATCTATGGGTATTAACATAGGTAAAGAAAATGGGTAAAAGGTAAAAAGGTAGGGTATCTCAAGAAACCCTATATTAGGTAAATTATCTAGGTAAGCCTAGAATAGCCTACTGTAGTTTGGTTTACCTTGGAATGACAAGAAAATGACCTAGAAAACTATGTTTGACCCAGTTTGACTAAGGTTGACTAGTTTGGCCCTAAAAGCCAACTTTTAAGTCAAATTGACCTAGTTTGACCACGGAGACCTGGTATTGACCTAGAAATAACCTAGAATGCATATTTCATCTTAGATATCCACGTTTAACACACCAAAACACTAATTAACATGTACATCTCATATTTAGGTCATTGTGATTCTACTTTAGGCCTCGATTCATACTTTTTGCTCAGGACCGCAGGTAAGTACATTCTCTGATAGTTTTTATAAAATGTCAGCATTCATGTGGAGTATGAAGAAACATCAATTTGATGAGAGGCTCATATGTAGCATTTCAATTTGATTATGCAAAGGATCCATTAAAATGTTACACATGATTGTAGCAACCCACAGTTTTTAGGATAGCTAAGAAACATTCATAGTCACTAAGCTCACCTGATCTCTAATTAAAGTATCTGGTCTAGGTATCAGTCCAGATGTCTAACTTTGCTTATATTGCAGGTTAGCGAGAACTTCTTATAATGTACTCAGTACTCGTTGCACCAACCAATGGTCGCTATTTTAAAAATGCATCAACAATAATTTTTTTCAGTACTACAACCGGTACATCTAAAGTTTTTGACTTGGGGTTGAAAATCCTTTAGTCTATCTTACAAACCAAAATCGATTCCCTTCATGAGGAATCATATTTCTTAAATTGCATATTGTCCATCCTCCATTTTTCAGATATGTGCTCTGATCCTTAACCAAGATCTCTGTAAGATAAATTTGTAGGTACTTTGGACTCCATATACGGAGCAGCTCCTACAACTCTTAGCCTCTCAGAGGCTGTCCCATACTGATAGTCTGATACCCTCCCTTCAATAAAAACTTATTAGTTTTTTGATAAACCAAAAAAGAAAATGCTATGTTCTAGAGATTGATAGTGGTGGAAAGCAGGTGGTTAGCGCAGTTCCTCTGATCCACTTTGGCAATGGTAGAGAAATATCTTCGCAAGATTATTATACTAAAGAAGATTAGCAAGTTACTACTGAGCCAGCCATCAAGGCAAATAAGATAGTTGACTTTACTTTCAGGAGCGATGATACGTGGGTTTAATCAAAGAGAGAGCCCGTGTTGCATTTTAAACCTATCATTGAGAAATCTCTACCAGTCACATTGTAACACCCAGTTTTCCAGATGAGGGTATTTTTGAAATTTTGCATTTAATTGAATTTAATATTTGGAATTTAATATATTATTAAGAATGGTGTGATTTTAATATTATTTAATTGATTGCCATGTATTGTGATTAGCCTAACTTGGTTTGGACCCAACCTAGATTAGTCATAGATAGTCTCAGCTAACCATGGTTAGTGATTATTAGTATTAATTATATTTATTAGAATTAATATGATTTTTAGTGATTTTTAGTGGAATTTATTTTGGGCCTATAGTTGACTTTGACTAGTGTTGACTAGAAGACTAACCTAGTGACTAACCCAGGTTAAGACCCCTTGGTTAGGTTAAGTAAACTTGTTTTGACCTAATTTAGTGAATTTTAAGTCATTGAAACTTGTTTGGAGAGATCTGGAGTTGATTTGACTAATATGGCTTATGACTTCATAAGTCATGATTAATGACTTGACTTATAGCCCATAGGCCCACACCATGGACCAAACCTAAACCTAATCAGCCCATGGCAGCCACTATTGATCATTTCCCCCTATTTAATTCCCTCCTAGAATTTAGGGCTAGCCTCCATTGGGATTTGTGCAAGTTTTGGAAGAGGTGAGTCTCCATCTTTCTAAAATCATAGAAAATCCATTTCAACTCCTTTTTCCTTCAAATCAATTGCATTAGGACCTAATTCTTCTGTTCTTTCTATTTGTGTAAGAATATTTCAGAGTAGGATCAATTTGTGGGAGTTTTTGAGGCTTAGAGAACCATTCCATTTGAGGCTTTTGTGAGCTTTGCACATCAATAGGTATAATCCATTCTAATCCATGAAATTCATGCTTAATTGCATTTCTAGGATGTCCTAGCCCTAACCTAACTCAAGGAATAGAAATCCCCAAAAGTTGTGTCCATTTCGTGTCCTAACAGGACACGTATCAGTGTCACATTTGTTATGTTTGATGTAATACCTCAACCAATATTTTGTTCTAATTTCTGAAATATTTTTGAATGGAATTTTAGTCCTAGGGCTTGCTTAATGATTTATGCTTTTATTTTCTAATTTTTGTGTCGTGTCGTGTCCACACGGGGATACGAACATGCGGGGACTGAACACTTGCTGTGTCCTGCATCACGGGGTCGATAACTCCCAACACAGGACACGTGGACACGCCATTTTTGGCGAGGATGATGAGGCATAGACTGACATCATCCTCCCAAAAGATGGGAGCTCGAGGTTGCGTGTGCGAGGAGAAATCCTCCTCGCACTGGCCGCACTGGCCGCACGCGCGCTGTGCACGCTTGGGTTTTGGCCACTGACACGCACTTTTATTTCAGACACGGGGACACGGGGACACTGTGCAGGGGCATACACGTGTAGCCCTATATGTGGCAAACACGTGGGCACGATCACGAGTCGTGTCGTGCCCCGTGTCACGTGCGGGTCACGCGTGCATGCGTGTACGACGCAGCGTACTGTCTGTGCACTTGTGTGTGTCTGTGTGTGTTTAGACACGTTCGTGTCCACTTGGTGGGACACGAATGACTCATGGGACACGGGTACAAGTGGTGAATGGGTTACCAACCATTTAATTGGTGTTTTTAACATGATTTTGATTTCGAAATTGGATTTCCTCCTTGGACTGGTACTCGTATTAGACTGGGTATCCTGAAATCTCATTTCCCTATTTTTAAACTGATTTTTCCATGTTAATTACCTTGTTTAAATTCATGTGCAAATGTATTAATTGTTGCTAGGATGGTTACATGTGAGTTAGGGTTCGATTGGCCATTGGTTGGATTTTCGAAATGTATGGAGGACTGATACATAAACTGTTTTCTTTTTTTCTGAATTTTAAGTTATTTTGAACTATAATTCCTGAGTTTGCAATACACTCAATTTTTCTAGTCTTTGCACTGTTAGCAAGGGGGATTTGAATCTGGGCTGGGATTTTGAGGATGTATGAACTGTCACATTTTACTGAGATTTGGAATGGTATTAATGAGAAGCTATATACACACACACAGCCACCCTTCTCATTTTCCTAAATTGCAGTCATTCCCATGTCCTATCTAATCTGAAACACAGCCTGCTACACTCCTCGACTGAACACAAATGTATCACCTGCATGTTTCATTGTTATTTGCGTAAGTTAGATAACTTGTATGGTATATCATTCTTTGTCACACTCCTAATGAACCTACTTGTTGAATTGCCTTGCCATGGTCTTTTACTGATTTACATAGCACCTGAAACCTGAGATTTGCCAACTAGTTTGGACACTCATTAGACACAACTGTTATTGACACACTTTCCATTTGTTTCACTGTCACAGAGAATACAAATGTTCACATACATGTGACACAACCACCACTATCATATGGTAACACATGGTACACACCCTCACTCTCACACCCTATCACACATTCATGCCTATATCACTCTATGTTTCACTCACTGCCACCTCAAACACTCCACACATCACTATTCACAAATTCCCTTGTATCACACATGCTCTCATGTGTCCACACGCATTTTCAATCTAAGTCTTAAACACATAGTCACACATTCACACTATCCTCCCATTTCAAGATCCCACATTCATACATGCTATACACACACACCCACATGTTACATGTACACCTAGACTCACACACACATATACCCCCATACACATAAACATGTATCCTCTCTTTATCACTATATGTTAATATATATATTTTGCCTATATGCATAAAGTGGCCTATATGTGTATTAATGTTTGCTATTTATACAAATTAGATATTTTTATGTATAAATATGTGAGAATAGACCTTGTGTGTGAAATGTGTGTTACTTAGCCTATGGCTTCCAGCTTATGTTATGGCATGAATGCCCAGTCAATATGTGTTGTTGGCTTGTATAGCCCAGTTTTGATGTGTGCTTGCTAGTCTAAGCTTGGTTAGGCCTAGTGAGACTTGACTAGACTAGGATTGACCAGTTTGACTAAGTGTAGTTGACTTTGGTCGACCTAGAGTTGACCAAGTTTGACTTGGACCTAGTTTGACCTAGACAGTTGACCAGATTTGACTTAGAGTTGACTTTGACCTAGATTGACCTAAAAATCATGTAGATGCATCATAGAAATTATTTGTCTTATTTTGAACACATTATAACCTGTACTGCTCTGTTTAGGGCCTTGTGACTCCGGTACAGACATCTGATATTACACTACTCTTTTCAGAGTAGCAGGCGAGTACATTCTCTAATAGTTCTCTCATTTACTTGTCAATTACTGTACTTCAGTTCTAGATAGTTTTATGTGATTCTTACAACACGTATGGATATTTTTGGATTCATGTATGCGACACACATACCATCTGTCTGGCCTCTACTTTTTGGAACCACTACTGGCATCACCTTCTGGAATCACTACTGGAACCACCTACTGGAATCACCCTGGAATCTTTTGCTGGTATCATTATGTTTGGCTGGACTTATCCCGATTTCTCGTGTCATTTTCTGGAATTACTTGTACTTGCTGTGCGGGGAAATATTAGAATAGGCATGTAAACATACCCAAATACTGGAACCACTCCCTTGGAATTATACTGGAATGATAGTCGTCTCACACTCGGCCAGGTGTGTGCTGTGCCGTATTACCTACAGCCGTTCACATGTCGATCCCGATATTTTAAAACACACTATTAGAGTATAGGCTGGACTCACCCTGGAACCTTTGATCACCAACTGGACTCACCTCATACCGGACTCATCTTGTACTGGAATCACCTGGTATCAGATTCATGTTGTCTGGATTTACTTAGGTTTTGCACTTGATTACATTTACATTCTGGACTTATATCATATTGCTCTAGTTCAGCTAGTTTCTATTTACAGTCCTTATTGCTATGTTTCTTCTCTTGTTTTTACTTTCCTTACTTTCCTTGCATCTTAACTGTTTCTCTATACCATCACCTGTATACAAACTGCCATATTTCATCAATAAAACTGTTTATAACTGCTTTATAGTTCTCTGTCATTTAATTGGGATTTCTTGATGAGTTGTACTCGTTCCTGTCCTGACTGGACCTGTTGAAATTTTACAGATGATTGCCCTGAGGACACATGCCCTACATATTATGGACCCGGAGACGGGATGACTACCGTTGGCCCCGACTCTCAGGAGTGATCGGGATTTAGTTTAGTAGACTAGTATCTGTTTCCATGTTGAACTTGTTATAGAAGTTTTGAGACTTGTGTAGTATTTGAGATTTGTTGAGAGAGTTGTTATTATTTTAGTAGTTGTTCTTCTATTCTTAGTTTAATTTCTCTGTGTTTATCTTATCGTGCTTAGACTGTGATTGAGTTCAATATCTTATACTTGTCCTCCGTTCGGAGTTGATCATGATGAGTACATTATAATTGCGTGAGTTGCTGGTTAGATAGTAACCTAGGACAGCGCTCTACCGTCGACACTGCGGCGTAGGCTGGGCGTCGTTACGTACTTGTACCCTCACAGTGGGTGCGGGTCGTGACACGTTTTTAGTGGTGGCCCATGCAGGTCGAGTTTATGTAGTGTTATTCGAACTAGAGTATCACTACAGCCTGCGATAGGTTTTAAGAGATAGGCTTTAACGGAGAGATACTCAATCACAGTTAGGAAAAACTCTGCTTCAATTCATGCCATCTACATATCTTACTGACTTGTCTTCTTTGCAATAAATTGTCCTCCTTTGATTTATCGATTCCTGCTCAGTATTGACTTCCTTTTCGATCTGTCTTCAGGATGGTGGAGACACGATCACATCGCTCTGGTCCAGTAGCCGCTGGAGAGGGGTCTGCTACCTCTCGTCCATTATAGTAGCCTGTTGAGACTGTAGCACCTTCTGTTCCAGATCAGACAGGAGCTGCTGTAGCCATTGGGGGTTTGCCTCCACTAGTTCAAAGGACGACCCCAGTCATTTCTGAGATGTTTCAGCAGCAACATCCGCAGCCACCTGTAGGGACAGTTGACGCCGTTCAGCTGTTGGCTTTCTTCAGGCAGTACATGGAGGGTCAGCAGACCCAGCAGCAGAGGCAGACGGCAGAGCTCAGCAGAGGCATTGAGCTGGCAGTGACGGCAGTGGAGAGAGTCCTAGCTTAGCCAGCGGCAGCCCCGCAGCCGTACCAGCCACGGGAGAAGGGCATCCAGGACTTCCAGAAGATGCACCCGAGAGACTTCCGAGGGACAGAGGGGATCCTGTATACCGATGAGTGGATCGAGCATATGGAGGAGATCTTCAGGCTGGCTGAGATCCCGACGAGGCTCCAGATAGAGGCAACGGCTAGTATGATACAAGATCTGGCCCGTACATGGTACCAGACCGACCCGAGGGTTGGCACAGTAGGACAGACTTGGGAAGCATTCAAGAAGCTGTTCAAGGAGAAGTTCTTTCCAGACGCAGCACTAGGAGCCCTCGAGACCCAGTTCGAGGCCCTAGTTCAGGGGACCCAGTCCGTGGAGGAGTACGCAGGAGAGTTCTGCTGCCTGAGCAGATTTATTGAGGACTTGTCGGAGACGACGAAGGCCCGGAGGTTCCGAAAGGGCTTGGTAAAGGAGGTCAAGTCCTACACCAAGAACGCCCACGGCGCTACATTTGAGGAGATCCTGGTGGACGCACTAGCTGCAGAGGATGACCTTGAGCTTAGGCTCAAGAGGGGGCGAGACTCCCAGGAAGGCAGCAGTAGTGGAGGACCGGCCAAGAGGCCCCACGTACAGTAGGCACAGGCACCAGTGAGAGTGCAGCAGGCACAACATCAGCATAGAGGACAGGACCGCGAGGTGCCGACTTGTGCCTACTATAGGAAGGCAGGGCATGTTTGGGAGTCTTGTAGGAGGAGGCTGAAGGTTTGTCTATTTTGTGGGTCTGGTGCTCACAAGATGATAGATTGTCCCGCTGCACCTCCTTATGAGGGAGCTAGGCCACCTGTAGCTCAGCACCAGAGGGGTAGAGCTTTTGCGATGGCGGTCGAGGAGACCGACGCTGCAGGTGATGGGTTAGCAGGTTTGTCCTTCTCATTCTTCCTCCCAACTTTCCTGTGTGATTCCCTTAGTACCTGCCAGGATATTGTTTGTGATTGCTAGATAGTATAGCTACCCTGTTCGAGACTGTGTAATCACGACCAGTAAGATTTCGTTTGCATAATTATCTCTTGACCTTGATTGTTTGGATTTGACCTAGAAGGGTACGATCATTTTAATTTCGAGGACGAAATTTTTCTAAGGGGGGTAGGATTGTAACACCCAGTTTTCCAGATAAGAGTATTTTTGAAATTTTGCATTTAATTGAATTTAATATTTGGAATTTAATATATTATTAAGAATGGTGTGATTTTAATATTATTTAATTGATTGCCATGTATTGTGATCAGCCTAACTTGGTTTGGACCCAACCTAGATTAGTCATAGATAGTCTCAGCTAACCATGGTTAGTGATTATTAGTATTAATTATATTTATTAGAATTAATATGATTTTTAGTGATTTTTAGTGGAATTTATTTTGGGCCTATAGTTGACTTTGACTAGTGTTGACTAGAAGACTAACCTAGTGACTAACCCAGGTTAAGACCCCTTGGTTAGGTTAAGTAAACTTGTTTTGACCTAATTTAGTGAAGTTTAAGTCATTAAAACTTGTTTGGAGAGATTTGGAGTTGATTTGACTAATATGGCTTATGACTTCATAAGTCATGATTAATGACTTGACTTATAGCCCATAGGCCCACACCATGGACCAAACCTAAACCTAATCAGCCCATGGCAGCCACTATTGATCATTTCCCCCTATTTAATCCCCTCCTAGAATTTAGGGCTAGCCTCCATTGGGATTTGTGCAAGTTTTGGAAGAGGTGAGTCTCCATCTTTCTAAAATCATAGGAAATCCATTTCAACTCCTTTTTTCCTTCAAATCAATTGCATTAGGACCTAATTCTTCTGTTCTTTCTGTTTGTGTAAGAATATTTCAGAGTAGGATCAATTTGTAGGAGTTTTTGAAGCTTGGAGAACCATTCCATTTGAGGCTTTTGTGAGCTTTGCACATCAATAGGTATAATCCATTCTAACCCATGAAATTCCTGTTTAATTGCATTTCTAGGATGTCCTAGCCCTAACCTAACTCTAGGAATAGGAATCCCCAAAAGTTGTGTACATTTCGTGTCCTAACAGGACACGTATCAGTGTCACATTTGTTGTGTTTGATGTAATGCCTCAAACAATATTTTGTTCTAATTTCTGAAATGTTTTTGAATGGAATTTTAGTCCTAGGGCTTGCTTAATGATTTATGCTTTTATTTCCTAATTTTTGTGTCGTGTCGTGTCCACACGGGGACACGAACACACGGGGACTGAACACTTGCTGTGTCCTGCATCACGGGGTCGATAACTCCCGACACAGGACACGTAGACACGCCATTTTTGGTGAGGATGATGAGGCATAGACTGACATCATCCTCCCAAAAGATGGAAGCTCGGGGTTGCGTGTGCGAGGAGAAATCCTCCTCGCACTGGCCGCACTGGCCGCGCGCGCGCTGTGTACGCTTGGGTTTTGGCCACTGACACGCACTTTTATTTCAGACACGGGGACACGGGGACACGGGGACACTGTGCAGGGGCATACACGTGTAGCCCTATAGGTGGCGAACACGTGGACACGATCACGAGTCGTGTCGTGCCCCGTGTCACGTGCGGGACACGCGTGCATGCGTGCACGACGCAGCGCACTGTCTGTGCCCTTGTGTGTGTCTGTGTGTGTTTGGACACGCTCGTGTCCACTTGGTGGGACACGAATGACTCATGGGACACGGGTACAAGTGGTGAATGGGTTACCAACCATTTAATTGGTGTTTTTAACATGATTTTGATTTCGAAATTGGATTTCCTCCTTGGACTGGTACTCGTATCAGACTGGGTATCCTGAAATCTCATTTCCCTATTTTTAAACTAATTTTTCCATGTTAATTACCTTGTTTAAATTCATGTGCAAATGTATTAATTGTTGCTAGGATGGTTACATGTGAGTTGGGGTTCGATTGGCCATTGGTTGGATTTTCGAAATGTAGGGAGGACTGATACATAAACTGTTTTCTTTTTTTCTGAATTTAAAGTTATTTTGAACTATAATTCCTGAGTTTGCAATACACTCAATTTTTCTAGTCTTTGTACTGTTAGCAAGGGAGACTTGAATCTGGGCTGGGATTTTGGGGATGTATCAACTGTCACATTTTACTGAGATTTGCAATGGTGTTAATGAGAAGCTATATACACACACACAGCCACCCTTCTTATTTTCCTAAATTGTAGTCATTCCCATATCCTATCTAATCTGAAACACACCCTGCTATACACTCCTCGACTGAACATAAATGTATCACCTGCATGTTTCATTGTTATTTGCATAAGTTAGATAACTTGTATGGTATATCATTCTTTGTCACACTCCTAATGAACCTACTTGTTGAATTGCCTTGCCATGGTCTTTTACTGATTTACATAGCACCTGAAACCTGAGATTTTCCAACTAGTTTGGACACTCATTAGACACAACTGTTATTGACACACTCCCCATTTGTTTCACTGTCACAGAGAATACAAATGTTCACACACATGTGACACAACCACCACTATCATGTGGTAACACATGGTACACACCCTCACTCTCACACCCTATCACACATTCATGCCTATATCACTCTATGTTTCACTCACTGCTACCTCAAACACTCCACACATCACTATTCACAAATTCCCTTGTATCACACATGCTCTCATGTGTCCACACACATTTTCAATCTAAGTCTTAAACACATAGTCACACATTCACACTATCCTCCCATTTTAAGATCCCACATTCATACATGCTATACACACACACCCACATGTTACTTGTACACCTAGACTCACACACACATATACCCCCATACACATAAACATGTATCCTCTCTTTATCACTATATGTTAATATATATATTTTGCCTATATGCATAAAGTGGCCTATATGTGTATTAATGTTTGCTATTTATACAAATTAGATATTTTTATGTATAAATATGTGAGAGTAGACCTTGTGTGTGAAATGTGTGTTACTTAGCCTATGGCTTCCAGCTTATGTTATGGCATGAATGCCCAGTTAATATGTGTTGTTGGCTTGTATAGCCCAGTTTTGATGTGTGCTTGCTAGTCTAAGCTTAGTTAGGCCTAGTGAGACTTGACTAGACTAGGATTTACCAGTTTGACTAAGTACAGTTGACTTTGGTCGACCTAGAGTTGACCAAGTTTGACTTGGACCTAGTTTGACCTAGACAGTTGACCAGATTTGACTTAGAGTTGACTTTGACCTAGATTGACCTAGAAATCATGTAGAAGCATCATAGAAATCATTTGTCTTATTTTGAACATATTATAACCTGTACTGCTCTGTTTAGGGCCTTGTGACTCCGGTGCAGACATCTGATATTACACTACTCTTTTCAGAGTAGCAGGCGAGTACATTCTCTGATAGTTCTCTCATTTACTTGTCAATTACTGTACTTCAGTTCTAGATAGTTTTATGTGATTCTTACAACACGTATGGATATTTTTGGGTTCATGTATGCGACACACATACCATCTGTCTGGCCTCTACTTTCTGGAACCACTACTGGCATCACCTTCTGGAATCACTACTGGAACCACCTACTGGAATCACCCTGGAATCTTTTGCTGGTATCATTATGTTTGGCTGGACTCATCCCGATTTCTCGTGTCGTTTTCTGGATTTACTTGTACTTGCTGGGCGGAGAAATATTGGAATAGGCATGTGAACATACCCAAATACTGGAACCACTCCCTTGGAATTATACTGGAATGATAGCCGTCTTACACCCAGCCAGGTGTGTGATGTGCCGTATTACCTACAGTCGTTCACATGTCGATCCCGATATTTTAAAACACACTGTTAGAGTATAGGCTGGACTCACCCTGGAACCTTTGATCACCAACTGGACTCACCTCATACCGGTCTCATCTTGTACTGGAATCACCTGGTATCAGATTCATGTTGTCTGGATTTACTTAGGTTTTGCACTTGATTACATTTACATTCTGGACTTATATCATATTGCTCTAGTTCAGCTAGTTTCTATTTACAGTCCTTATTACTATGTTTCTTCTCTTGTTTTTACTTACCTTACTTTCCTTGCATCTTAACTGTTTCTCTATACCATCACCTGTATACAAACTGCCATATTTCATCAATAAAACTGTTTATAACTGCTTTATAGTTCTCTGTCATTTAATTGGGATTTCTTGATGAGTTGTACTCGTTCCTGTCCTGACTGGACCTGTTGAAATTTTACAGATGATTGTCCTGAGGACACATGCCCTACATATTATGGACCCGGAGACGGGATGACTACCTTTGGCCCCGACTCTCAGGAGTGATCGGGATTTAGTTTAGTAGACTAGTATCTGTTTCCATGTTGAACTTGTTATAGAAGTTTTGAGACTTGTGTAGTATTTGAGATTTGTTGAGAGAGTTGTTATTATTTTAGTAGTTGTTCTTCTATTCTTAGTTTAATTTCTCTGTGTTTATCTTATCGTGCTTAGACTGTGATTGAGTTTAATATCTTATACTTGTCCTACGTTCGGAGTTGATCATGATGAGTACATTATAATTGCGTGAGTTGCTGGTTAGATAGTAACCTAGGACAGCGCTCTACCGTCGACACTGCGGCGTAGGCTGTGCGTCGTTACGTACTTGTACCCTCACAGTGGGTGCGGGTCGTGACATACATATAATTAGGATTAAATCAACCTTGAATATACATGTACTCTTTTGGGAAGAAAATATAAGCCTAGTTGGATCCTAATCCAAAAGTTATTTTCTCAAATTCATATTCTGACCATATCATTTTTTGTATGTTCACCTATAAACTATGAACTTCATTTTTACATAATCATGCCTGCCTATTGTTACGGGAAGGAAACACGAAGGGAAAGAAGTTCTAAAGATACTCCAATGTCAGCTACCACCACTTCTCTGATGGGAATTCTAATTTCTTTACATATCTAGCTATCAAGTTTATATTTTTTAACATTGCCATTCTTTCCCTTTCTGGGAAGGGCACATATAAATTCAAGTTCACATATGCTTTTCATAGCTCACCCTTATTAGAAAGGGTGAATGTTCATGTATTTCATTTTCCTTTTTCATAGTAGTTAATTCTGGCTACTAGTATAAATTTGCAAATGTGTATCCATAATGATCTGAATGTTAAAATTGACCGATAAAACCGAACGAAATTTCATTTCTCTTCTTCTGTGTATGCTTTATCTTTCTTTAGTTTTTAGGCTTTGCTGCTATGGCATTTGAATGCTTTAGGGGCTAGAGGACGATAAAGTTATTTCAGGACAACATTGTAATCATAGTAATTTTCTATTTGTGAATGTTTTGTGCTGCTACCTTCATCGTGGACACCATGGAACTAAGTAAAATCTGCATACATGGAATTAACTCGAAATATATATTTTTTAATTAATGTGTCTCTTGTCTTTCCTTGATATGATATTTTTTTTGCCTTAATAGTCATTTGACCCATTGCTTGTTTGGTTCCTATTGGCAGGGTCGTTTACACTTTGATAAACAATTTTGTCCCCTTGATGACTGATACTTTATTTTCGACGAGTTATGTTCTTATAGCTAGAACTGTTGAAAACATGGGTGCACCCGAGAAATTTTGATTCTTGATAGGGACCTTAATTATTGTTGCACAAATTGGGATGAAGTTATGATAGCTTTTCTCTAATGACAAACTCAACATTATCATTAATTATGCTCTAATATCATCATTCTGTTAATGTATACTTGAGGCGTTAGTATTAAATTTCAATTCTTGAACCAGGAATTCCCTGAGAGGAAAGCAATGTACTAGCTTTTGCCATAGTCCCATCAAGTATGCTAAGTGTTATTTCTTTTCCATTAATTTTCTCTGTCACTTGGTTCTTTCCTGCCAATTGTGTAATATTTGCATTTAAATTTTAATATTGTTCTGCTGTGATGCAAGAGATGGGATTTGATCCATCAGGATGGGAACTTGCCCTTGTTACTACTCCCAGTACCATCAATGCACTTGCAACTAAAAGCCAATTGGTATTTCTATTGACCTCTATATTATGTTAAATCTCTTTTGAGATACCAGCTTGATCCCCATCTTGAAGCATTTATTTTATTGTGTTGTTCATTGTTTTATTTTTTGATATGATATATAAATTGCAGTTATAGCATTAGTAAGGAAGACCTGGAAACAAATCTGATTGGTATACTTGATATCAATTTTTTCACCTTGAAGCCACTACTAGTAGATATTAGCTCTGATACTTTGATAGTAACTATACCTAGTAGATATTAGCACTGATACTTCTACTTTACCAAACTCTGAAGCTAACAATGTGTTTTTAATTCGATACACGGATTCGATGAATGATGGTTTGTGAAGCTGCGGGCTTCGGTTTTTGGTATCTTGTGTTTGTGAGGCTAAGGGCTTCGGTTTCGGGTATCTTTATTTGTGAAGGTGTGGGCTTCGGTTAATAGTATTTTGTTTTATTTTGGCACTTTAGTCTTTGGTGAAGGGGTTGCAAAGTGCACGATACGGTGAATTTTGACGGATACGCATCAAATTCGTCGCGCACACGCGACCAATTTGATTTCTGTCAAAGTCCACACGACCACGAAGCCGTTACGCAGCTTTCGATGCTTTCGGTTCGTGACCACGTCGCCCAAAATGGCGGGACGCACGTCGTGTGGATGGTTTTTCAAGTTTTTTGAAAACTGGTTTTCATATTTTTTTTGATTTTCGCAAATAATTATCTTGCTGTTTAAGCAGCTATAACTGAAAGTAAAAATGGGGTTTCAATCTCGTATAGGTTGTCTAAAAGGCTCTTCAAATTGATTTACGAAACTGTCGAAGGTTTTGCTGAAAGCTGGCTTCCAAAACTAGTTTCTGGAATCGAATTTCTGTTGGGTTTAGAACAATTTTCCGCCAAGTTGGTGCCGATTTTCGAGTCATATTCGATTCGATTTGGTACGAACTAAATAATAGGGTTTAAAGACCTATAGGTTGTCTATTCATTGGAACTTGTAGGTTGGAAAATAATTGAGTATGGTGGGAGAAAACTCACCTCGAAGTTGCACTCAATGCTGCAACTGCCGCTGTCATCTTCCGCGTCTATGCACGCGCATAGCCATCCGCGGCCGGCCGGCGGTGGACCAGGGCGGCGCCGCGCGCGTGGGGGTACGCCAGGTGGTTGGCGGCGAGGCTAGGGTGGTTAGGGTTTTACGAGTTTTCCTTCTTCTCCCTGACGCTCGGGTATATATACATAGGTCCTGTAACATATCGATCTATGAATTGAGCGCGGGCTGGGAAACTAAGTTGTGGCTTAGGAGCTCGGGGCTGAGCATGGGCTGGGCCTGTATCGGCCTAGGCTCTGCTGTGCTGGGGAGCTCGGGTTGGGGCTTGATGTAGCTGCTGCTGGCTTCGATGAACTTTGGAAGGAAATGGCCTGAGGAGTTGGCTTTAGATTGGGCTGAGCCTCTCTTTGCCTATTTTATTTATACAGGAGTACTCAATTCTCGGGCTGGGTAAGTTTCTACTTGCTGGGCCTTTGGCTGTGTGGGATTGTCACTGTCGGCCTGGGGGTGGAAAGTTGGGCCTCCACTCTCCTATTAGTATAGGTATATTTATATATATAAAAATTCCTATATATATCCATATACATATATTTTATATATATATATATATATATATATATATATATATATATATATATATATATGGAGTGGAAGCGGAAGCGCCCTCTCCTGGCGACTCCGCCGGTCCCCCTCGGGATCTGGTGGATCGGGTGGCCGGTCAGCCTCCCCGGCCCGCCCGTGTGCTTCTTCCTCCCCTCCGGCGGCGCTCCTGGCTGGCCTGGCTCTGCCTGGCCCTCTCCGGCGTCGCCCCAGTGGGCGCCCCCCTCCTCTCCGGCTTGCAGTCGCCCGCCGTCCCTCTTTCTCCCCCCCAACCACCCCCCCAAACCTCATCGGCGCCAGCGCCGTCCCCGGCGGCAGCGGAGGCTCCGGAATCGGCACAGCCGACCTCCCCCCCTCGGTGTGCCCCCTCCCGCTCCTGCTTCTCCTGCGGTCCACGTTGCTCCGCCGGGAGCGCCCTCAACCCCGACGGTCTCCTCCACTCCGGCGCCTCCTCCGTTCGCCGCTCCTCTGTCTTGGCCGCCGCCTCCTGCTCCGACGGCCCCCCCTTCTCCCCTCCCCCCTCGCCGCCCTTCCAGCGGAGCCGCCCTCCTCCGGCGATCCTCCGTGCAGCGAGCCCATCCTCTGGGCCCTCGTGGCCGCTCGGCGACTATCGCAACCGTCCTGCGGCGGCGTCTCCTCTGCTGTCCTCCCTCCCGCGAGCTCCGCCCTCCCTGCGTGGACGGCTCCTCCGCCTCCATACGACCTCCGGAGCTTCCGGCGAGCGCTGGAGGCCACTCCACCCCCCCTCCGCCTCTCTTGACCGGCCCCGTCTTGCGGGCTCCAGCGGCCTCCGCGCCGCTCCGTGGCTCCCTGCCTCTCCATCCCCCTCCGCCGTTGACTTCGTCCGGAGGGCCCTCCTCACCCGTCTTCTAGCCGGCCCCGTTTCACCGGTGGCCGCTCACACTTTCCGATTCCCCCCCACCCCCTCGGCTTCCCCCCGTTCCCCCCCGGGACGGCCCTCGCCGGAGCCCCGTGCTCCTCGGTCTTCGCGCTCTCCGGGCAGAGCGCCCCTTGCTTGGTCTGGGTGCCCCTAGGGCCACGCGCCCTCCGTTGTCCCGGCGTTCCGTCCCTCCGCCGGTGCTATCCTCGCGCGACGCGCGCCTGCGGTCGTGCCCTCCGCTCCCCGTCCGCCAGTGTCCCGATCTCCCCCTTCTTCCCTGCCCGCTCCCTCCCCCGGAGGTCGAGCCCGACCCCTCCTCCTCCGGGTGGGCGGCCCGCTCCGCCTGCTGGCCCCCTCGCCTCCGCTGGCTCCGGGCCTCCGCCCCCACCCCCCTGCCGGCTCTCCGCCTGGCCTCGATTGGCGTGCTGGTGCGGGGCCCGAGCCCCGCTTTGGGCCATACGCCGCACTTCGGGCAGTGCGCCCTAAGCTTGGGGCAGTGCACCGCCTCGTTTCCCCCCCGCGCTTGGGGCAGCGCACCCCTCCCCTCGTAACTCAAAATTTGAATTCTTTTTCAAATTTTGAATTCCGTATAAAAAAAAAAAAAAACTTTCTTGAAGCTAGCCCTCTAGCTCGCAGTAGGGCTGATCGCCCACACCCGCCCACCCTTCATTTCCTACTACGATATTTTTTATAATTGCATGATTTACCTTTTGTATTTTCTACTTTGCTTATCAGGGTCTGTTTTGTGTGTTTTGGACCCAGCCCATGTACTGCTCGTTATGAGCCACTTTTCCTATTCAATAAAATGTTGTTTGTTAAATATATATATATATATATATAAATATATATATATATATATATACCTATATATTTGTATACACCTACACATATACATGAATATTTATATATATACACATATATACATATATATACGAATATTTATATAGACATATACATATATACAATTATTTATATATAGGCATATATATATTCACACTCATTCAACCAAATAATTTCTATATACCCACAAATACATTTATCTATAATATATATATCTATATATATACACATATTCTCACGTATATATTCTTATATATATATTTATATATATATATATATATATATATATATATATATATATATATATATATATATATATATATATATATATATATATATATATACACCATATACATATTATATTTATACACATACACAAGTACATATATATTTATATATATTCATATATATATATCCACATATAATATTTATTTCACAAATAATTTAGAATACTAAATAATATATTTTTATTATAATAAATCTAATAACAATAATAATGATACTAATAAGAAAATCTATACTAAGTGTACAGACAAAATATGTAGTCTAAATATTCCAAAAATACACCAGGATAAATAAGAAAATCATTTAAAATACTTTTAGATACCTTATGAACATTAAATACTTATATGTGTATAAAATAATCGTAATAATATTAATACTAATTACTTACAAAATATAGGTAATAGAGCATTAAGAAAATACGTACACACAAAATATATCGGCACTAACATCTTGGTCACACTTCCTGCCTACACGGGCTTGGATTTCGACTTGGGACCAATCTGGACAAGTTTGGTACAACCGGGTTCCCGAAAACTCAATAATATAATTAAATAATAATTAAAATATTCGGTAATGGTTAAGCCGCAACTTAGTCTGGTTTTCCTAGTTAGGACGTCGCTATGGCTCGGTCTTCCCTGGCATGGCTAATACACTAGTCAAGGCACGCCACTGCACTATCCGTGCCATGATTCCTAGGCATCTGGTACTCTAATTCCTAACCATGGCTAAAGTCATCTATCGTAATAATTAATTAAAATAATTATTTATAAATCACCATTCAAATCAATTAAATAAATAAAAAAATATTTCAAAAAAATCCGGGAAGGGAAGCTACAACAAGTATTCTAGTTGTCATTTTCTCCTCAAATTATTCCCCTTCCTATGTAGCTACTTTTTGGATCACTAAGTCTTTTATCCTTTAGCATGGATCCTGAATATCAACTACCACTAGATCTATCTCCTTTAAACAACCTCTCATCTAAATTCCTAAATACATTAAACTTATTTTTCATGCATTGTATCACATTACATTCCATAAAACGGTATTCTTCGATTTGTTTCTTCCTGATGTTATTATCCTAATTCATTACAATATGAAAAGGGATATCCTCTATGTGTTTAGTCAAAATACTATTATCATATATCCTTCCTTCAAAGTATTAGTCTCAAATTCTATACCATAGGTCGTAGTCATTCCATAGTATTTGAACTACCAACATCAAATGATTCTTTCTAACTTCCAAAATAACTTCTAACCTCTAGTTCTTGGCTCATGTTGCTATGTTCAACCCCTACACTAGGCCTTATTCTATTAATCCCTTCTAATCCTATATCTAGATGAGCATCTAATATAACTGTCCTCACTATCAGGAACCATCTTCTTACAGATCATTCAATAAAGTATGCTTTCTTCATTGCCGAGGATATGCCTCTGAAGAAAACACCACACACGAGGGTTCGTCTCTCCAAAATAGGAAAGGACAAAAAACAACGATAATGAGTTCAAGAAGGGTAAGATTGAAATACAATTTGAGTTCCAAGGACGCTATTAGAAATCAAAAGATGTTTCAATAGCAGTTGTAGATTGAATTCCTAACACATTTCTCTTATCGTAGGTTCACTAGGTAAAACGGAACTGAAACGATAAATCGGACCTGCATGGGCCACCACAAAAACATTTCATGACCTAGTTTTAAAATACGTAGGAACTTAGGGCGAGACAATGCCAGTTAATACGATCTAGAATAAGTTTCTAATTTAATGGAATTTTTTGTGGGATCGACGGCACCTCTGGAGAGGGTGAATAGAGTGTAGTGGAAGTAATATTCTCAATAAAAATTAATGCAGGTAAAGGCTAGTGAAGGCAGATAATTAAATACAATAATATAAAGCAGTAATTAAATAGAAGCAGTACGTAGATACTGAGATTTTATACTGGTTTCCCTCTGAGAGGAATATTCCAGTCTCGAGTACTCTTGTTCGATGTTAAATCCACTATTTGAAATAGATGTTACACCGTGTACTTTACTCCAAAGGACATGCTAACTTCTCACAACGTCGTATATTTATCCGAAGCCCATGAACAAACTTCAACACTATCTGAAAAGCTTTTATACGCCAAGCTTGTACAACTCAAACACTTCTAATCAGAACACACCGGCACTTAGAAGAATGGGGTTTGTCTTGGAAATATGAAGATTGAAAAGCTATTTGTAATATGAAGGCTTAGAATGAATATAAAAGATGAAGAATGAGATGAGTGAGTAAAATAAAAAAAAAACTCTTCTCTATATATAGGTATTTTTGAATCAGAGTTCAGGCAGAACTCGGCTCGGGCAACGTTCAAACTTTTTAACGTTTGAGATCCAAAAGACTTGACCAGGAGCAATTTCAGGTGAACGAGTTCGGTTCGAGTTCGGGAGGAACTTTGACTGAGTTTGGGTAGTAGGATTTTAGGATTCTTTTGGGTTCAGAATGGCTTTTTGGATGTTGGTTTGGTTTGAGAAAAGATGATTTTGTTTTTGTGAGGATGTTCTTCTAAATGTTAGTGATATCTGACTCATAAAATAATCCTAGACTCAAGAAAGAAAAAATACAGAATATAATTACAAAAGTTTGCTTGACGAGATCAGTTGCGGTCTTCTGTAGTCTTCTTGCTTTATGTATCAGAGTCGGAGTTTTAAGTCAATTATCGAAATCAGGTTGATCATGACTACATGGGCCAATAATCTCCCTTATTTTGATAATTTAACAAAATTACGAATGATACTTAACAAAATGTACAGCTAGTACATAAGTAGCTTGGTAGTGGTATAGTAGCAATGGTACATTAGCTTGCTCCCATGCAATAAATGACCAAGTACTCAGAACATTTGAAATCTAGCAAAAAAATCTCAAACCATGTTTTTAGAGCAAGATGTATTGGTAGTATTCAATATTATTTAAGTATAAATCATAGAATTCTCCCCCGTTTGTCCCATAATCAAAATGACAAAAAATTCAAAGAACTCAGAAGAGATGAAAAAGTCATAATGCATAAACTAGTAAGGCAAAGATGAAAACACATAACTAGAAATGCATACATAGATTGTTGAAATAATACTAAACTGTCACAAAATACTAAAGGTGCATAATGATTTGAAGAAGCATATATCACTAATACATGAAAATAAAAAGTAACTAAAATGTAATAGTGACACTGTATCACTAGATATCATCCTCTAATCATCATCTTCATCATCAGCAGCATCAGCTACCCGAGAAGGGTTCTAGGACTCAGCAGTGCAGTAGGGATTGTAACGAGCAACAGCAGGATCAAAATATCGATGAGCCTCCGGATCATCAATACGATAACAGAGCGTCGAGGGATCACGAACCATGGGAATGGGACCGCCAGGGTTGTGGGCAAAGCTGTAGCTAAAATCCCTCATATGTTGCTCATGGCCTGGAACTGCAGTGTGGTATGAAAGTTTATAGAGCGAAACTGATCCATAACCAATGCCTGGAAGGACTCAAGGGTGACGCCTGTGGGAGGATGTGAAGGATGAGAACTAGTTGATGGGTCAACAACAGAAGGAGGAGGTAGAGGAGCCTGTACTGCTGGAGTAGGAAGGACTCGACGATGTATATAAAGATAAGCAAATGGAGCATCTCGAAGACAGTCATTTAAGACGATATCAAAATACTCAAAGATGTACGGAAGGTACATCGCGTATAGAAGGTTCTACGGTTTCCTGCGATACCATTCCATAGTAAAGATGATAAATAGCAGAAAGCTCAAGATAAGTGATTTCATCGATAGAAGTTTACTTACGAATGATAACAGAAAATACCATCTAATACAAATCATAGAAATAGTTATTCAAATATTTCGGTCGAAGGAGACCTTTGGGACGTGGATTGGATTCATATAATGACTCACGAAATGAACCTAAAGTTATATGAGCCGTAAATTAAACTTTTTTGATATCCACAAATGCTTCCCCTTCATTGGGAATATGAAGCATAAGAGCCAAGTCATCAACGTCAAATTCGATATCTATCCCACCGACTTTAGACCGAACCGTGTCGTTTGTAACCATGAGATTTCAATAGAACATACGAATTATATTCATATAAATTGGATAACTAGATTGCACCAATTCTTCATAATTAAAGTGTTCAAACACGGATAGATGATCGGAAATAAAGTGAAATTGATCGGGTTCCCTGGATAAATTGTTCGTTCGACAAAGTCGGTGAATCATTCATTGAATGCATCAATGGAAACAAAGATGAAATCATCAAAATAGTCACCATCCGGCATTGATGGACTAAAAAATGAGAAAGAACCTTCCTCTTGAACATTAGAGGAGGAAGCTTCTCCAACTTCTCTCTTCTTTTTGGAAGCATAAGAAACTTTGGGTGCCATTGAAAATGTCACAACCCGCACCCTAGAGTTAGGGCACGAGACGTGGGTACGCCCAGCCTACGCCGCAGTGTCGGCGGTAGAACGCTGTCCTAGGTCTCATGCATCTAACAGTATAAGGCTAAACAGTTTATACTCCCTGAATGGGGGTGACATAGCAGAATGTAAACTCAATCACATCTAAGGTAGAGCATAAAGGAAAATAGGCAAAACATGAAATCCAAAAGAGATACAGCAGATAGAAGTCTAAGTGTCTAAGATACACAAACCCAGAAATACATCTCAAAGCTCAAATACAGTTATCCATAATACAACTCAAGACAACTGAAAAATAAAAGGAGAAACTCTAGCTATCTACTCCGACCTCTACTGTGTCTCCTCTAGGCTAGCAATAACCTCCAAGCTATCTGTAAAATTTATCAACAGGTCGAGTCAGAACGGAAACGAGCACATATCACTCAAACAGTTCATAGCAGGTTAGGAGTATAAATCATGCAATAGAGTAAAATACAGGAAGTGTTGAATAGGAAGTACAAGTAAATAGGAGATATTTTGTAACTGAAAGTAAATACATGATAGTAGAGACTGTAAGTGACTACGTGATTTAGAGCACAATATGGTTATGTAAACGGCTTAGGGGCACATGAATACAACTAAGGAGGCACATGAATACAGCTACTGGGGATAATGTTCACATAACCAATTCTACTCACCCTGCCCCAATCAATACACAAGGATCCATTCAAGTTACGTTATAAGCACATGAATACAGCTAAGATACGTGAACTCATGTAATGAGTAGTACATGAGGCACATGATAAAGCACATGAAAGCACATGAAGCACATGAAAGCACATGATAGCACATGAAAGCACGTGATAGCACATGAAAGCACATGAGAACATGTAAATACATGAACTAGTACGAGTACAAGGAGTACCTGATGCACATGATAAAGTACATGAACATGAAATACTCGATGCACCCGTAGAGGGATAACATCTCAGGAAAGGATCCATATAGTACTAATCCGTGAAGATACGTGTCAGCATCAAGAAAAGTAATCTAGAGCAAGAGTATAGTCCAGACAAGTATGAAAAGATCAGAAAATGTACTCGCCTGATATCTGAATGTCCAAGGTAAAGATAATGTCCGAGGAGAGGTGTCTGGCACCTAATTAGAACAGCACAAGTCACAACATGTCCAGAAGGATAATATAAAGCACTATAATGCATTCTACATGAATCTAGGTCAAACTAGGCCAAAGTCAACCCTTGGTCAACTCTGGTCAACTGCACTAGTCAAACTAGGTCAAACTAGGTCATGTCCTAATCCAGCGAGTCTTACTAGGCCTGGCCAAGACTATCCTAGCAAGCACACATCAATACAAGGCTATACAAGCCAACATACACCCAACTCTATATAGCATACAATTATTCAATACTCAAATAGGCAAGAATTCACATTAGATATACACTAGGTAATCTATTACTTTAAGCTATATATGTCTACATATACATACACATGCATATATTGGTATTCAATATTAGGTCTATAATCATGGCATTTTAAATGGCTATATAAACTTATATATTACAATACAATATGCTAACATATATATAATATACATACATAGCTAAGTTAACTATATTCATAAATACTTATTTAAGAGGCTATGTGTGTGTATGTGAACATGGCAAAGGGGCAAGTGAGGGTTAAATGGGCATACATAGTGTATACATATCAAAGAGTGTCAAAGTATAAGTGAACAAAGTGTCAAGTGTGATAGTGTCAACATAGTGTAAGGGGTACATGAGGTAATATAGGATTTGTGTTAACATAGAACATTACATCTCATTAACTTGTATATTGCATACATTATATCTATTATTACATTACATTCATGCTTGCATTCATTCATCATTCATTTATTCTCTTGCACTACTATATGCACCATACATTACATACTATGGAACCTACATATTCATTACAAGCCATACTTATACATGCTTACATTAGATAGGGTACTTACACTTCATACATCATTTATTTAACCATTTACTCATGCTTGCATTCTTTATTTAGTTACATAATGTATATACATTAACATGGGTTAAAATCAAATAGAACATTATATTACATACAAGGGTGCACAAAATGCATATGCCGAAAAGTAATTCTTACTAATAATCAATACTGTACCAACTCAGCATGAAATAAAATCTAGGATTAAAGTATGTTATAGATCTATGTGTTAGCTTTCCGAAACTTCAAACGGATCGCGTTTTCGTTTCCGGAAACTTCCGGAATCGCGAAAACACCGAGAACGCGTTTGTCTTTCGTACAGCTGACACTCAAATAATTCTTAAGAAAGTTACAGAAAGAATTAGGCCTATTAATACATGTTTTTGGAAAGCTAACTTCAATACGCTTCTTTTAAAAAAACGGAAGATGAAACCGAGCTTTGAGCTAGAAGTTATGACACTTCTAAGTTAGGACTGAAATTAAAAACGTGGATAAAAATTATGACGGATTTAGATAGTTTGAGCCAAAAGAATACACAATATATATATCCTAATTATCCACAACAATAATGACAATAATAATATGAGAAACCCCACTCACAAACTTGATTATATAATCATCTTGAACCATTTATTACATATATAAATATAGATACACTCTCATTACAATATATATATATATATATATATATATATATATATATATATATATATATATATATACATACACAAAAAAAAATATATATATATATATATATATATACATACACAAATCTATATATGTAACATGAACACATCTATAATAGATACATGAATGAAATGTAAAGTACTCAAGAACACATCTCTACATATTCAAATCTGAGATTTAATATGAATTAATTTATTTAATCAACATTTTGAATATAAAGTGTGTCCAAGTTTGGGGGTTTTCCCCATGAACACAAGACACAACAATAATACAATAGAAATCCCTAAAGGACACATAATGGACACAAGAGGACACAAAATAGGGACACAACAATGGGGGTCATTCCTATGGTTAAAACCTTCCTAAATGCAAAATGAAGAAATAAAAGAGAAGAAAATATTACCTAAAGGAGAGAAAATCCAAGAAGAAATGCTTCTTCCTTGGGAGAGCTTAAGAGCACTTGGGGAAGAAGACTTCTCAAAGAAAGGAAATGAGATGGAAGTCCTATTAGGGCCGGCCACAATGGTTATATCCCCCCTTCATTGAATATTACAAGTTTGCCCCTCTCTTAGTTACAAGTGTTTAAAACAATTTTGGTTAGGGTTTGGGGGTAAAAGGGTCAAAATAAAAACTCTAAATGGTTAACCTAATAATTAGGATTATGACTAATCTTTCTAACATGACTAATTAAAATGTGGGCCATGGCTAACTAATGCATGGGTCCAACTAGAGTCTAAGTTACCCCGGGTCCCAGTTACAAGTCGGATTGAGATGAAATTCAAACCCGACTCAAATAATCCCAAAACAATATCATAAATAATAAAATAATATCAAAATAATTCAAAGAGGTCAAATGCAAAAATATTCTTAGGCCAGAAATGACATTAAAATATCATAATCATATGGTTAGGCTCTAGGTCAAACAGTCTCTAGGGTTTCACTAGCAAAACGTCAAAATCACAAGTCATTGATTTAAATAATTTTAAAATGATTTAAAATCACCAAAAATTATATCAAGAATTAAATATCATTATTAAAATAATTATAAACACAAAATTTCAAAATTATCCTTATTTGGAAAACTGGGTGCTACAGAAAATAAAAAGTAGGGAAAAGATAGAGATATAACAAAGTTAAGCAGAAAATACGGAAGAGAATCCCAAAATAACTCTGAATCCAAACTTCTAGACATTGGGAGGCTTCGATGTAGAAGCTGCTATGTAGATAGGGAAGATGATGATGAAGAGAGGGTTTTAATAGAGAAGCCCGACTGTCCAGCTTTTGTTCGGATATAGGCCTTACCGGGTTTGCACAGAGCTCGGTCCGAGCTCGGTTCCTTGGTAGCCTGATCAGAATTGGGCAATTTTGATACAGGTTTTAACAAGTATACAAAGTAGTAATTTGAAATGTTTGTGTTGATGAAAAATAACTCATATTAATTAACCAAAATGCAAAAAATGTATCAAATATTTCAGGTTAGCTGTAGGGGCCGAATCCCAGCTAGCGGTAGTTCGATTACACTTGGCACCGTGTCGCTTAGGCTTTTATGTTTTTTTGTCAGAATGGCCCTTTCGGCTTATAACCAAAATAATTTCTACAATTTTTATGAATTCAGGTTAAGTAATTCCTAATTCTCTTCGTATAAAGTTAAAACGATTTTCAGCTCGGGGTTTAGTAAAGATGTCAGCTAAGTGGCATTTTGTGTCTACATATTCTATACAAATATCACCTTGTAAAATATGGTCTCTAAAAAAATGATGTCTTATCTCTATATGCTTAGTACGAGAGTGACAAATTTGATTCTTTGTGAGATTTATATAACTAGTATTATCACAGAAAATAGGGATGTGGTTGTAGATAATTGATAGTCTTCCAAGGTTTACTTCACCACAAAATCTGGATACAGGAACTTCCTACGGCTATATATTCAGCCTCAGTTGTTGATAACGTAACAGAATTTTATTTTTTGAAAAACCAGGAGACTAAGAATTTTCCTAGGAAATGACATGTGCTACTGGTACTTTTACGATTGACCTTGCATCCAGCAAAATCCGCGTCCGAATAACCCATCAAGTGAAACGAATCGATTTTTGGATACCATAGACCGATTGTTAAAGTACCTTTAAGGTATCATAAGATACGATTAACGGTGCTCACGCGTGATCCCTTAGGACAAGACTGATATCTTGCATATAGGCATACTGAAAACATAATGTCTGGACGACTAGCAGTTACATAAAGTAAACTACCAATCATACCTCTATACTTACGTACTTTAGTTGGTTTTCCACTTTCATCCATGTCAAGTTTTGTAGACGTTGCCATAGGAGTTCCGAATGGTTTGACATTTTCCATATCAAATTTTTTCAGCAGGTCTTTTGTATATTTTGCTTGACTGATGAAAATCCCTTGTGAATTTTGTTTAATTTGTAACCCAAGGAAGAAAGTCAATTCTCCAAAACGTACTCATTTGAAAGTCACTCTGCGTACACTTAGCAAACTCGTTAAAAAGCATCTCATTTGTTGATCCAACGATAGTATCATCTACATAGATCTACTCTAATAAAATATTTATTAATAGATTTTATAAAAAGAGTAGAATTAACATTTTTTTTTGAAAAACCGTGTTCAAGTAAGAAGAAACTAAAGCGCTCATACCATGCACGAGGTACTTATTTCAGTCCGTAGAGAGCCTTATGAAGGTTGAACACGTGATCTAGTCTTTTAGAATCTTCAAATCCAGGAGGTTGTTTAAAAAAAACTTCTTCTTTTATAAAACCATTAAGAAAAGCACTTATGATATCCATTTGAAAAAGTTAAAACCATGAAAACTAGCATAAGCACATAACATTTGAATAGATTCTTGTCTAGCAACTGGAGTATATATCTCATTGTAGTCAATGCCTTCTTCTTGATTGTAGCCTTGAGCTACTAGACGTGCTTTGTTGCGTATGACATACCATTCTCATCTAATTTATTTCGAAAAAACCATTTAATACCAATTATCGGGTGATCATTAGGTCTGGAAGAAAGTTCCCAAACTTGATTCCGTTCAAATTGGTTAAGTTCTCTTGTATTGCAGAAATCCAAACTTCATCATCGAAAGCTTCTTCAACATTCTTTGGTTCTATCTTAGACATAAAAGCTACGTTAGCAAAAATATCTCTAATGCTTGAAAGAGTAGTTACACCTTTAGATACATCATCTATTACCAATTTTTTTGGATGATTTAGGATAAATTGTAATCTCTTCGACGGACTTTCCAGGTATGTGGTTGGTGTATCTTCGGGGGTTTGCTTGAGGGGATTCTATCATCTTCATTATCACTATGATTGTCATGTTGACTATTTAACTTGTCGAAAGAAACGTTTATTGATTCTTCAAAGACAAGTGATCTCTTGTTGCATACTTTGTATCCTTTGCTCTTTGTAGCATATTCGAGAAATATTCCTTCATCAGCTTTCTAGTCAAATTTTCCTAAATTGTCTTTAGTGTTTAAAGTAAAGCATCTACAACCAAACACATTGAAATAGCGGATATTGGGAGTTCTAATAAACCATAATTCATAGAGAGTCTTTTTCAAGATCGGTGTAATAAAAACTCTATTTAACATATGGCAAGCTGTATAAACAGCTTCTACCCAAAAATACTTTAGAACATTATGTTGGTTAAGCATAACTCTGGCCATATCGCCAAGAGTTCTATTCTTTCTCTCCACAAAGCCATTCTATTGAGGAGTTCTGGGGCAAGAGAACTCATCTGATAAACTATTTAAATCACAAAATATTTTAAAATCATGGTTATCAAATTCTCCTTCATGATCACTTTGAATACGACTAATCATGAATTATTTCTTATTTTGAACCTTTTTACAAAAAGAAACAAATTCAGAAAAGGACTCATTTTTATTTGCAAGAAAATAAACCCAAGTATATCGTGAATAGTCATCAATTATTACGAAAGCGTATAGCTTACCACCAAGAATGGTGACTCTACTTCGCCCAAATAAGTCCAAATATAACAATTGAAGCCGTCTAAAGGTACTTATAGCGTTTATTTATGTGAAAGATGATCTGGATGCCTTATTTTTTCACATTCGGTACAGATTATATCTTTCTTGAAAGTTATATCAGGTAAGCCTTTTACCAATTTTTTTGTAGACAATCTTGTAACAGTGTCTATGTCCGCATGTCCAAGACGCATATGCCATACCCAGGTTTCGTCTTGAGATGTGTATAGACACTTTTCTGTACTGTTAGTATTCTTTGATAGATATAAAACATATATATTGTCCTCTCTTAATCCTTCAAAAGAGATTATTCTAGAAGTTTTATCATAAATCACTACCAAAATTTATCGTTTTAGCGACGGCCACATCCGTCGCTAAGACGACGGTAATTACAATTAGCGACCGAGTACCGACGGATATTGGCCAAAAACATCCGTCGGCAATCAGCTCGTCGCAAATAACCTTCCGTCGCTAAGTTGTCGTCACGTGACGGAATAGCGACGGATAGTCGACGTTATAATACGAAGACTTAGCGACACGTTCCCGACGGATTTTCGTCCATTTCAACTATTAAGTATTGAACTGTGTAGGAAATAGCGACGTAACTTTCCGTCGGTAACCCGTCGTAACAGCGTATCAGATCGTATCTATCCGTCGCTATGCCGTCGGTATCCGTCGGTAATTAACGACGGATTTGCGACGGTTTTATGATGGACTATCCGTCGATCAGGTTCTGGAAATGCTTGGCATTTCCAGCACCATGGCAACGGAATAGTCGTCGCGGACCCGTCGCTACCTCGACTCAACAGCGACGGATTACTGACTGATTATCCGTCACCGTGGTTCTGAAAATGTCATGCATTTCCAGAACCATGGCGACGGATAACCAGTCGCTAGCCGTCGCCAAATACAGCGACGGCTTAGCGGCTAGTTATCCGTCGCCCGGGCGACGACCTTTCTGTCGCTGTTCCGTCGAAGCTTATACCACCAGAATGTTGCCGACGGATGATCCGTCGATAACCCGTCGCTGACTGCTAACAGTTTAAAAACTCCAGATAGCGACAGATTATCCGTCGAAAACCCGTCGGCAACTGGGAATATCAGTCGCTAAACGGTCACTAGTCCGTCGCTAACTGGGTTTTTTGGAAAAAAAAATTTGGCAGCACTTTCCCTGTTCACAAATATATGCATAAACCAAACCAATATATAATGCACACCAATTATCCAACAATCACACAGACCAAATATATAATGCACACCAATTATCCAAGAATCACATAGACCAAATATGCACATACGACCAATTATCCAAGAATCACAGACCAAACCAAATTAATAGAAAATAAATATCAATTATCCTAAAGAGTAACATAATATCCAGTGCTATAAGCCGATTATAGCACAATTAGTTCAAAGCTCTCACAAATAATCCAAATTTTCTTAATACAACATTTTAAGAAGGAGGAGGTCGATTGTCTGTTCCCGTATTCGACCGACGCATATACTCCTCCACAAGGTACGGAGGCAAGGCATCGTAGACAGTGCTCGGAAGTCGGCGAAGCTGCTCTGCGGACATGAGATCTAGGAGTGCCGTCACAGCCGTAGGCGGTAGCACAGGGGCTTCAGGGTTGAAAGAAAGGTGGCCCACGGAAGACGGACCGACACCTGCAGTCGACGGACCAGTAGAAGACGGACGAGCACCATCAGCAGACGTACCGGCAGCAGCAGACACCCCGGCAGCAGCAGACGCAGGCGGAAAGTGCGTGGCAAATTGCTCCCGCAAGGACGACACCGCCTCATGCAGCTGCGTAAGATGCGACCTAACATCATCGTCTGCCCGGGCCACGGGAGGAGGCGGTGTCGGTGGAAATCTCTGCGTCGCCATATGCAATGGCCCTAGGGAGCCGACTCCGTACAGGTACCCTTTCTTAAAGCCGCCGACGGTATCTACGAACAAGTCGTTCCGAGCGGCCAAAGAAGAGGGCGTCCGGAAGGGCGTCGTTTTACCGACATCCTCGATGTCAGGTAACTGAGCCCGACTAAGGGCCTCACGATACGCAGCCTATCAAATGAATGTGTTTATATTATAAGATTTACCTAAGTTGTAATCTAAATCCTATGTTTCATTAAGTTAAGTGTGAATCCTAAGTTTACCTAAGTTATAGTCCGAATACTTTTAGTTCTAACGTTAATCTCATAATCATAAGTACTTACATCAGTCTCCTTGGCCCTCTCGTCGACGAAGCTCCCGTCCTTCCGTCTTTTGTGCGTATGCTGGAAGACGGCGTGCATGGTGACCGATTCTGGCGTCCTTCCCTCCTTCACCGCCCGTTGGGCCTGCATACGAAATTTGCGTAGAAACTAATTAACTCCTTTAATTAATAATACCTAATTCGATAGTGAAATAAATTTACGGTTGCTCACCAGATCTGCAAGTGTCGCTGCGTGAGACCTTGATCCCCCCGTATGAAGGCCCGTGGCAGATCGGTTCACCTTCGCCTTCGCCGATTTCTCCTTGTATGCAGGGTTATCCATCATGCCTAAGAGGTCCTCATAATAGTCCTGCCGGATCCAATTCGGCCTCGTATGCCCCATCTTTAGGTCATGAATCATATCCCGTATCTTCTTCGAGCATGCGCTTCGGTAGGTCCTGCGGATCCCCTCCTCGCGATGGGGGGGCCACCAGTACGTTCTCTAACACAGAAAATCAATTATCAGGTAATTTACAAAATGGTTGATTAAAGAATCACATAGACTTAACCAAAAAAATATAGATATATACCCTCAACTCGTCGAGCCAGACGTACTGCTCGGTTGGGGGCACCGACGTAAAGTTGAGGTAAGGACCGTGGAAGTTAGCCCTGATAATTTCTCCAAGGACCCTGCCAATATAAAACGAAAAAAACCTACAAAGAAGAAACGACTGGATTATTAACTTGAATAAATGAAAGAAATTTAATAAATTAACTTAAATTTACTTACGAGGTCCCCGCGGGCCATAGCTCTCGTCGGAACTCGCCTCTCGGCCTCTCTGGTGCCGTCGGAGGATCCGCGGGTCCGCGTATGTACTCCCCAGTAACCGGATGGAACCGAGTATGGGGGTACTCCGGGGCCCACTGTGCAGTAACTGGGGCATCCCCTGGTGGATCCGCTGCTGGTGGTTCCGATAGAGGATCGGATCCGCTAGCAGATTCGGACTGATGCCTCGATGAAGTGGTCGATCGAGGGCGGGATGCGTCTGTGCCCGGGGTACTCTCCGGGTCGGGCTCGCTCGATGGGGTCACATCCCGGGAACTCTGAACGCGACCACGACCACCAGCACCAGTACGACCACGACCACGACCCGCACCACCACCACCACCACCACCACCACGACCAGCACCACGACCACGGCCAGCCATCATGACCTGTAAATAGAACACATAAACATAATTAACAATATGAAAGTGTAAATGGATATAAAAAACTAAACTAAAATATACATACCACCAGTAGGGAGACGAGTGCCGCCGCGACGAAAAAGACTAGGAGTGCCATCTGCAATAAGTAAATAATCGAATAAAAAAAATAATATTTAACCTAATCATCGTCTTCGTTCTCATCCTCGGCCTCGTCTTCATCATCATCCTCCTCATCCTCATCCTCATCCTTATCTTCATCGTCGATTTCATCTGTATCCTCATCCCCATCAAATTCTTCTTCTTCTTCTTCTTCTTCTTCTTCTTCTTCTTCTTCTTCTTCTGCCTCAAAATTTGGGATAAGACGCCTCTTTCTCTCCTGGTTGACAGCTAAGTCTTGTGTATCAACCTCTTCCTTCCCTCTATTTTCCTCAACAATATCTTCAACATCCATTGTATCTGAGTGTTGTTCCAAGTATTGGGACTTTTCGATCTGGTCCTCTTGGTATGCTAGGTCTCCAACGTTGAATGTATTTCTAGATTTAATCTTGCATACTGTCCACCAGTCAAATCGATCTCTACGACGCCTTGGGTAGCTTGTATAGCAGACTTGAACAGCCTGATTTGCTATTGCAAATGTATCACCTCCTGCGATGATTTATATCGACGAATCCAAATTATTTATCGATTCTCCAACCGATATTTGGTGTCGTATCGAACCACTCACATTTGAACATCACAATATGCATATCATGTGGGCCAGTATATTGTAAATCTACAATATCCCGAAGCACTCCATAATAGTCAAAGTCCGGCTCGTCGTCATAGACGGTGCCTCTTATGCAAACACCGGAATCCTTGGTATTGATGCCGTCATTGATAAATTCGACATTTATAGCATTCTGAGTTAACTTAAACCTGAAGCCATTAACGACATAGCCTGGCCAAGTCTTTATTTGCTTCTTCGGTCCCAGTGCCAGATAACGAACACTCTCATGAGTGAGTGTTGTTTCAGGCAATAAAACCTGTAAACAAATATTTATAATTTAAATGTTTCAGATTATATATTAATAATCTCAATTATAATCACAGTTACTTACGTATTTGCGAAACCATGACGGAAATGTACAATCAACCTCTCTTTGAAGTCCCTCATCGGTAATATCGGGTCTCCTCATTTTGATTTTATCTCGAAATACACTATTAGAGAAAATAAGAATATATAAGTGTAGTCACTTACTTCATCAAATTCGAGATTATAACGATATTTAGTGTACTGACTTACTTCTCCAAATCTCTCACTTCTTGTATGTCACAGTTTAACAAGACATATCGGTGAGCGGCATCATACTCATCGTCTGTCAACCATCGTCTTTTACTAGCCCCAACAGGCTTGCCCCTTACATTGAATATTCCTCCATCCTCAACGTTCTCGTCATTCCTTTGAGGTCTATTTCGATTTGTTTTAACATGAGTATCGAAATAAATTGAACAGAAGTTTGAAACCTCTTCGATAAGATATGCTTCGCATATCGAAGCCTCTACATGAGCTTTGTTGCCAACTTTCTTCTTTAGATGGTGTAGGTATCTAGAGAGACAAATTATCTTGAGAATTAAGAAAGAATTTTAAAATAAATAGAAATTCAGCTTAAATTATCTCCAAGGATGACTCGCGGGCAGAAATTGACGATGACAATCAAAGAAAGAAGTTTTTCCTCCATGCTTAAGGCGGAACGCCTTATTATTTTGCATGCATATCGGACAAGACAGGGTGCCGTGAGTACTCCATCCTGACAGCATACCGTATGCAGAAAAATCATTGATTGTCCACATCAGAGAAGCTCTCATCTGAAAGTTCTGTTTCCTGGAAATATCATACGTCGTGACGCCGATCTCCCACAGCTGTTTTAGCTCATCCACCAACGGCTGTAAATATATATCGATATTCTTCGTCGGATTTTTGGGACCCGGTATGATAGCTGTCAAGAACATATAAGGAGTCTTCATACACATCTATGGTGGCAGATTGTAAGGGGTCAGAATGACCGGCCAGCATGAGTATTGAGATCCCGACTGCCCGAAAGGGGCGAATCCATCAGAACATAGCCCCATGCGTACATTTCTGGGCTCTGCAACAAAATCCGGATGGCGAAAATTGAAATATTTCTACGCCTCTCCATCCGAAGGATGTGACAATTCTCCATCGTCCTTTGTGCGTTCTTCGTTGTGCCACGTCATGTGTTCTGCTGTATTCTGAGACATATACATCCTCTGCAAGCGCTTCGTGATCGACAAGTAATACATATACTTGTAAGGACGTCGTTTTCTAGTTGACTTTCCTTTTCCCCTGACTTCCTTGTAACGATCCGCATTACAGAAGCGGCAACTTTCTACATCCTCGTTCTCCTTGTAGTACAACATGCATCCGTTGTGACAACAATCTATCTTGTCGTACCCCAGTCCCAGTTGTCGGACCATCATCTTCGACTTGTAGAAGTTTTTTGGAAGCTCTTTTGATTCCTTCGATAACACCTCCTTCATTAGTTGTATAATCCGATCATAGCAAGTTTGTGGCAAGTTAAAATTAGACTTTATGTTCAACAACCGCATCGTCACTGACAGTACGGAATGTGGATCACAACCAGGATATAAAGAAGTTTCAGCATCCTGAAACATATCATAGAACTCCTTTGCCTCGGGATTAGGATCCTCCGGATCAAAATTAGGCCCTGTCGCGTCGTACACCATATCTCGTGCAAGGTTCTGCACGTCTCCATAATCAACGGAGTATTCGTCGTCATCGACGACAAAATCCGCTGCAGCATTATCATCAAAAGCATAAGTAGCAGCATTCGCAACCTGTCTTTCGGCATATAGTTCACCTTGCGATGACCACAGGTCGTAATCACGTACGAAACCCTTACGGGTCAAATGATCTCTTACACTCACCACTTCTTCGTAACGTCTATTGCGACAATTACGACATGGACACTTGATTTTGTTACCGTCCATAAACTGAGCTTTGCTCATGGCATACTTAAGAAACACTTCCACGCCTGCCTGAAAATCGTCACTTACACCTATTCTGCTCCCGTGTTGTCGTTTGTACATCCATGTATGATCAACGAAATAACGATCCATCACAGATTAGATATAAAAATCTGTATAGTAAGACAAACTAAACAGAATTAGTATATAATCATGTAACTGGTGGATCCGCTAGTATTCTAGCTCGAGAAGAGAAAAATATAAATACAATTGTTACTAGTAGTTCGATACCGATAGTGCGATACCGATACCGATAGTGCGATACCGATACCGATACCAATAGTTCGATACCGATACTGCGATACCGATACCGATACCGATAGTGCGATACCGATACCGATAGTTCGATACCGATACTGCGATACCGATACCGATACCGATAGTGCGATACCGATACCGATACCGATAGCGCGATACTGATACCGATACCGATAGCGCGATACCGATACCGATACCGATAGTTCGATACCGATAGTTCGATACCGATACTGCGATACCGATACCGATAGTTCGATACCGATACCGATACCGATAGTTCGATACCGATAGCATGGTTTAAAGTATCGGCCGATACCGATCCGATACGGTCGATACCGATACGGTTTGGCATGTTCCGATCCGATACCGACCGATACCAAATATTGACCGATATCGACTATATATGGGGGTCTTTGTTCCGGTCAATTCGGCAAAACCAATCGGTAAAGGTGACTACTATTTCATATAATTTCAAAACTACTAAGAAATAACGCTGAAATACTTAAAATTATGCCTACATGTATAAAATATATGTTTTTAAATGTAAATAATTTATTAATAATTATTTGTTTTCCGATACCAAAGTTCGATGCTCCGATACGATACCGTCGATACTACCGATATCGCCGATACCAATACTCATAGGAATAGTCCGAAACCGATTCCGATGATTGTGAACCTTGACCGATAGTGCGATACCGATACCGATATCGATAGTGCGATACCGATACCAAACTAAGTCAATCTATCTATTTCTAAATTGCAAGAGTCCAGTTCTAGGATATGGGAGCTATATCCTAAATATCTAGTCTAAATTAACTTGGTTAGGATACTAGAGTGTCCTTATTATCTAGCAAGCACTACCTTAGTCTAGTCACACTAGCGTTAATTACCTATAATTCCTACCATGTCTACAATCACACATTGCACCCCAAGCCGTCCTGCATGCTAATTATAATAGGCACATATATATATATGTATATCACAGTTAGATGTATAGACCATGAACCCAAACACTGACTTATGCAGATGAAGAACTCGCACTGTCCTTGACACAGTGAACATATACACCATGAACCCAAACGCCATATTCACATTTACTAATCCAAACACCACCAAACTAATGGATAACACCCAATATGGATAACACATTATTTAGCCAATATATAAATTAGATGAATTTGATAAGCAAAGTCCCCCGTCGCACCCGACCAAAGCCCGCCGCCCCAAGCCCGCCGCACAGCCCCCGACGCCCCCGCCCCAAGCCCGCCGCCCAGCCCCCGACGCCCCCGCCCCAAGCCCGCCGCCCACGCCCCGACGCCCCCGCCCCAAGCCAGCCGCCCAGCCCCCGACGCCCCCGCCCCAAGCCCGAATGTCCCCAAGCCCGCCGCCCCCGCCCCAAGCCAGCCGCCCATCCCCCGACGCTCCCGCCCCAAGCCAGCCGCCCAGTCCCCGACGCCCCCGCCCCAAGCCCGAATGTCCCCAAGCCCGCCGCCCCCGCCCCAAGCCAGCCGCCCAGCCCCCGACGCCCCCCGCCCCAAGCCCGAATGTCCCCAAGCCCGCCGCCCCCGCTGCCCCTACGTCGACACCGCGAGACAGAGAGAGAGAGAGAGAGAGAGAGAGAGAGAGGAGATTACCTTCGGGAGAGAGAGATGAGAGGACGTCGTCGCCGTTCACGAAGCCGCGCGAGAGAGAGAGACAGAGAGAGAGAGAAAGAGAGAGAGAGAGGAGAGAGATTGAATTTGGGGGAATGCCAAAAGTTCCTCCCGTCTTTTCATTTAAGTCTGGAACGCTAATTTCGCGACGGAATCGCGACTAAGAAATATCCGTCGCCAGGTAGTCGCTATTATTGATTATCCGACTGAATATCCGTCGCTACGTAGTCGAAGATATGTCCCGCCAATTATATACACAATTCCCGCCAAATAAACGACTACGTGGCGACGACCGAATATCCGTCGCTATAACACCGACACACTAGCGACGGATGTGCGACCTTTCCTGCCCCTAAAATTAAAATAAAAAATGGCAAATGTTTGTGGTCGGTAATCAGTCGCTGAGCGGCCACGAACCCGTCGCTAATACCGACGGAATAATTCCGTCGCTAAACCTCCGTCGCTAAATGAGCGTATTTTGGTAGTGAATAAAACATTTATCCTTAACAAAATTAATTTTATAACCGTGATCAGTCAATTGACTTATACGCAGAAGGTTATGTTTTAATTTTGTTACTAAGCAAACATCTTTAATAATAGGATAGGGAGAAGTACCTATATCGCCATTACCAATTATATGTCCTTTTAAGTTGTTTCCAAAGGAGACATAGCCTTCTTTCTTTATCGATATAGTTGCAAACAAAGTATTATTGCCCGTCATATGTCTAGAGCAACCACTATTGAGAATCCATTTGCATCTAGATAGAGGAGGTAGGTCCACCTACAATACAAGTTGAAGATGTATCCTTTGGTATCCACTTTCTTGACGGTCCGGATGTGTTAATTTTAGGAACCCAACTTATATATGCATGTCTACTAACTTTTAAATTTTATACTGATGAGATACATGTCCTCTTACACCACAATAGTGACATATAGCAGATCTGTTTGTGCTAGGTGAAGTTCGAAGATCATATATGTGAGTTTTTGAAGAAAAATGTGACTTCTTGTGAGGAAATTTATACATGAATGCATGACTTACAAAAGTTCTAGTGGTGTTGGATGTGTTGTGTTTGTGTTTAGTTGTTTGATTCGTGTTCACTTGAGTCTCAGGTTTGACAACCTGATTACCCAGTTTAATCTCTAACTTTTTAGAGATATCGCAGGCTTCATTATACTTGGCCATAAGTGCATCTATTCTCTGAGAAGCAATATTATACTTCTTTTTCTCTAATTCATAGAGATCCTTGAGTTTTACATTTTCTTGAATTGCTTTCTCAAGCTCCTCAAGAGTGTCATGTAATCTCAATTTCAAAGAAGAAGTCTCATCCGTGTTACTAGAAGAAGTGTTATCTCTAATATCTTCTAGTATTTGAGATTGTTTAGTAAAGTCAGAGTGCACTGCCTTTAGCTCTTTCTTAGCACATTTATACATATCCATCATCTTCTTTTGATCTTCTAGTAGATCACTGAAGGCATCAGATAACTCATCAAAAGTAACTTCTTCATATAAAGGATTTATAGTTACCTTTGTATATGTAGCCATGAAGCATAGATTTGCTGTATTATGAGGTCTTTCTTCTTCTTCAGAATTACTTGTCTCACTTTCACACCAGATGCTGGTATTGGCATAATTCCTCGTTGAAGTCCTTCTCTTACTTGATTGATCGTATATGCTTCCTTTCTTTAGACAATCTTTCTTGATATGACCTATCTTCTACATCTATAGCATATTAGTTTTTTGTCATCTCTGTAATCTTTCTTCTTTTTGTTAGATTTCTCATACTTTAGAAATCTTCTGAAGTTCCTCGTCATAAGGGCCATTTGCTCATTGTCTAAACTGTCATTCTCACTTTCGTCATCGAAAGCTATCTTGTGATGCACTTTAAATGTGATAGTCTTCTCTTTTGGTATAGGCTCTTCAAATTGCTTAAGGTCCAGCTCATGTGTCATAAGCTTTCCCATAAGTGTCTTGAGAGTCATTGTAGTGAGATCGTTCCCTTCAATTATAGTCATTGCTTTAGAATTCCAGTTCTTTGTCAATCCGCGAAGTACCTTTCGTATCTTTTCATGATTGTTGTATTCTTTTCCAAGAGAATATAGAGGATTTAAAATATCTAAGAATCGAGTAAACATGTCAGTAATAATCTTATTAGGCTTCGTTTTGAGATCTTGGACTCCTTCACCTGTGAAGTTCCTTTATGAGTTACCTCAAGAAGTTTCTAAACCGCGTGAGACGTGGCACATATTGATACTCTATTGAATTCAGTTCTATCTTCTGCACAAAATAAAGCATTAATAGCTTTTGCATCAAGACTTGCTTGTTTCTTTTCTTGATCAATGTACTTGTCATGTGGTTTCTCAACCAGATTCCCATCTTGGATGATAGAAAGTGGTTTCTTATAACCATTAATGACAATTGACCACAAATCGAAATCAAGTGACTTGAGATAAAAGCTCATGCGTGTCTTCTAATACGTGTAATTTATGCCATCAAATAGGAGAGGCCTATTTGTAGACTAGCCTTTACCACTACTAGTGTATAATGATGCCATTTTTCAAGGAGTTTTAGTCCAACTTAGAGAAATCGTGCTCTGATACAAATTATAGGATCAATGGCACCTTTTTAGAGGGGGTAAATAGAGTGTAGCGGAAGTAATATCTCCAACAAAAATTAATGTAGGTAAAGGCTAGTGAAGACAGATAGTTAAATACAATAATGTAAAGCAGTAATTAAATAGTGAGATAGAAGCAATACGCATACACCGAGATTTTATACTGGTTTTCCTCTGAGAGGACTAGTCCAGTCTCGAGTACTCTTGCTCGAAGTTTAATTTACGATTTAAAATAGAGGTTACACCGCGTGCTTTACTCCGAAGGACATGCCAACTTCTCACAACGTCGTGTTTTTATCCGAAGCCCACGAACAAACTTTGACACTGTCTAAAAAGCTTTTATACGCCAAGCTTGTAAAACTCGAACACTTCTAATTGGAACACACTGACACTTAGAAGAATGGCAGTTATCTTAAAAATGTGAAGATTGAAAAGCTCTTTGTAATAGGAAGGCTTAGAATAAATAGAGGAGATGAGGAATGAGATGATTGAGTAAAATGAACAACTCTTCTCTATTTATAGGTATTTTTGAACCAGAGTTCGGGCAGAACTCGGTTAGGATAACGTTTAAATTTTTGAATGTTTGAGATCCAAAAGACTAGGTATTCGTTCTGACCAGGAGCAATTTTTGGTGACCAAATTCGGTCCAAGTTCGAGGAACTTTGACCGAGTTCGGGAGTAGAATTTTAGGGTTCTTTTGGGTTCATAATGACTTTTTCGATGTTGGTTTGGTTTGGGAAAAGATGGTTTTGTTTTTTGTGAGGATGTTCTTCTAACTGCCAGTGATATCCGACTCACAAAATAAACCTAATCCCAAGAAAGAAAAAATAAAAAAATATATAGAAATTTGCTTGATGAGATCAGCTGCGGTCTTCTGTAGTCTTCTTGCTTTACGTATCTGAGTCAAAGTTTTAAGTCAATTATCGAAATCAGGTTGATCATGACTACATGGGCCAATATTTTCTAGATTTACTACGCTTATACTATTCATACTCTATCCCAACTATGACTCAATCCACATACGAATAAATAAGACAAGAATGAACATGGGGTATTAGAGTCGGCAGCCAATAACATACTTGATTCAATCAAGCCCAAGAAAAGATTAAGCTTGCAACATTAGGATATAATAGCAGGCAATAAACAATAAGGAGATAAAAGAGGAACAATGAATGATACAAATACCTAATAACAAAAACATATTATCATGTCCGGTTCTAAAATAGATAGGAACCCAAGACACGAGCATGACATTTGTATGGTTAAAATAAGTTTTCTTAATTTAATGGACTTATCCTAATCGTAGTACGCTGGTCCTACATCTACAATACAGTAGTCGCAGGTAGTCTAATATCTCCACATCAACAACATAACCACTATTATCTCATCCACAAGATAACAACATCAACATAGAGAGAATAATCAAATGTCTGAATAATCAAGTCTAGTGGAAATATATCCACAAAAATAAAAGTACAATACTGGAAGTAGAAAATAACTAAAAAATAAAAATATAGTCAGGAAATAGGTAGCTAGATAAAATGTCCATGACTCTAAACCATCTCCATACCCCTAGATCAGGAAAATTCCTCTGGCACAACATCTAAGTCTTCAACAAGATAACCGGGCTCGATACTTGGTCCGTAAACTGTAGGATAAAGATGCTCGTCTGGATCTAGGAAAGAACCAGGTCCTTAGAGGAACGTAACAAGATACAAAAATACAAGCCATAATATGAACTAAAGTAAATACATGAATAATAACAGGTCAATCTATCCATCTATGTGAATGCACGTCAAAGACAACTTTGGGACGTATTGTCACGACCTACACCCGGATATTCGGACACGAGTACGTGGGACACGCCCAGCCTACGATGCAGTATCGACGGTAGAACGCTGTCAAGTACCTAGTCAAATATCTCAATAGTTTTATGATCCACTAAAACAATATGTACTCAAATCACATACAGCTAAGGAAGATATGAAAGAAAGACAACAGTAGAATCTATAAAAATGATCATACATAACAAGAAATGTATCAGAGATATATCCGAAGAATAAGACATAACCCTAGATAAATAATATGACCTAGAACTCTTAAGAGGTCAACTCAAGATCAAATGAACGTCGAGATCTGTCATCATAAAGTCCAAGATGTGGGGTATAACATTACCTATAAAATAGTTATCCAGTCAGGATTGGAGCGAAGTACATAACTCTGAAAGCAGTTTCATTGCATGGTAGAAAATATATAACTTGCAATAGAAAAATATATATGATATACCAGATGAAATACGGAGAAACGGCATCACGAAAGTATATGCAAATACATAATAAGATAGGGAATATGTCAGACTGAAATAAATACTATGTGATTTAGACTACAAGCTAGTTATATGATTGGTTTAGGTTGCAAATGATTATTCTACGGTAACTCGATTATTCGTGAAGTGTATAATCGACATGCACATAATTATACTAAGGTTTTTAATCTCATAACCACTTCTACTCCCTACCCCAACCAATACTCATGGTTCTAATCATGGCACATTATGTACATGATTGTTATTTGTACATTAAGCACATGAGTGAATAATACGAATACACAAGGAGTACACGATGCACAAGATAAAGTACAAGCACATGAAATACCCGATGTACCCAATAAGGATATAACATCTTCTGATAAGATCCATTTAGCATTAATCAGTGTAATAGCATGTCAGCATCAAGTAAATTAGTCTAGAGCAAGTAATATATATACTATCATAAAGAAAACGATCAAGGGTAGGTACTCGCTTCAATTTGTTTGAGTCGACATGCACGACATAAACTTATCGACACGGAGTAGGTAACGATGCTATGCTCCACAAGATGGTCCCAAATGATGGCACATATAGTTCCATTTAGTCCGGAATAGTCTAAATAGCCTAGTTTGGAATATAGAAGCCCAAAATCAGAGCTCGATACGATAATCGAATCAAGAAATGGAAAACGACTATAATAGTCATGACTTAATATTCCGAAAGGAAAATAAATAAATAATACATATCTCTATTTTTGAAAATATTTATAATATTAGAATGTATATTTTATTAATCACAATATCCTTTAGATAAATGTTTGTAATATAGAAAATCATCCTAGTACCAAAACTCTAATTTGTCATATATAAGTTTTAGGTCAAACTTGATAACAATATATTATTATATATACTTATATACTTTCAAATAAGCAATACCATTAATAACAATAATAGTAGTAGTAATAATAATAAGATTAATACAAATGCACATGTAGTATATAGGAAAAAAATATATTTATAAATATACATTTATAAAGGTTATATTGAAACTCAGTAATCAAACTCGTTAATCTTAGTAGCCCAAAATAATAATAACAAATAATAATTAAAATCCATAATCACTGTTATAACCATTATTAATAACAATAATAGTCTAAATATATAACAACAGTTGTTCTCCCATTCATTTTATTACTAGGCCTAAATCCCCAATTAAAGGCAGAAAGGGGGTTTCGGTTAGGTCACCCAACAACCCAAAATTTATTTTAACACATTTTTTTATAATCCAGAACAACCCTGGCCCAGTCTTACTGAACCCGGCTCAAAACCTATATCAAAGTTCGCCCCTCAATACTCTCTCTGGAGAGAGAAATTTAACACACAAAAATGAAGAAGAAACGAAAGAGGAATAAGAAGCGGAGGCTGTGGGCTCACCACAGGGCATTAGAGGAGAGCCACCGATGGTCGACGAAGGCGCTGGGAGGCGCACGGAGAAGACCTCACCGCTCGTCAGGCATAGCTGGTCGCCGGACGCACCAGGCGACGAAGATCCATATCGGTAGCGACGGATCTAACCAATGGAAGGTTCCGGGTCGGTCCACGTCGCAGCCGGGCGCTGGGGACGCAGCTCCTGGCTCGGTGAAGAAGGACAGCGGTACGACGGAGAATGGTAAAAGGCTCTCTTTCTCTCTAAGATTTGTGGTAGTTTTGGTAAATATGATGGGACGCCCGCTTTGGTACGGCGGGTGTATGGTGGTGACAGAGAAATAGGATTTGGAGAGGCAGGGACAGGCCAAGTCAGCCAGGCTGGGAGGCTGGTCGAGCATTGTCGATAGTAATAGGGTTTGGCTAGGGTGGAAGGGGAGGTCGGGCGGCCACTGGCCGTGGTGGTCGGGTTTCACCGCAGTGGCAAGGGGGATCGGTGGTTGTTGGCTTTAGTGGCGTCGGTGATAGAGGTTGTGTGCTGGTGGTAGGGGATGAAGTTGTTTGTGTGGTCGGTTGTTTTGTGGTGCCAGGGGTGGCAGCAATGGTGAGGGTCATTTGGTGATTGGGTCGACAGGGAGGCAGCGTGGTGGTGAATGGGGATATCTGGTGGTCGTCGTCGGGTGGAGCTCGGCCAGGCAGTGGCTGTAGCTCGGCCGGGTGTGGAGGAGGCTGCAGATGGCCATTGTAGGGTGTATGTCGGGACTTGGCAGTAATGGCGGCTACAGGAACTTAGGGGTGTGTGTGGGTTTAGGGTTTAGAAAATTGCTCGTAAAATGTTGGGGAGTCTCCAGTATATATAGGGTGGAATAGGAAACCCTAATGGCATACTTGTAAAATGTAATAGGTGGTAAAAAAAATAAGTGGAACACTAACTACTAACCATAATACCTACTGCTAACCGCTAGTTTAATTAGTTAATAAATCTATTTATTAATAAATCATATTTTGTCAATCCTTTCTTTACTCAAAATCAATTATTTGTAAGTTATATAAGTTTAAGGACATAAGCAGGAAAATCAATTATGATAAAATCTCGCATATAATAGTTTTTCGAGACTAATGCCCCAAAATCATAAATTATACCTATAGCACATTTACGATCGAAAAAAATATTCTCAATATTAAAATTTCATAATTTCCAAGGATAGGAAAATTCAAAAAATAGGAATTTAAAAATATTCGTAAAAAATCCAAAATTTTGTTAACGGAGGTTACAAATCTGCCCACTTTGAAGAAATTTTGTCCCTAAAAATTTGAGATTAGCAGAGGGATCAAAACACGATAAAGAGTTTAGGCAATATCTTAGGCACGATCAAAGAACGATGACTTGACATGATTAAGATAATCAAATTCAAAATCATTCAGGCACGACTAATATTTTTGGCACGATAGAATCGAAATAGGACAATATTATTTAGGCATGATTTAGGAATAAACTCAAGTCATTTAGGTACGATCTTAATCACAGCTAGGAGAATCGAAGGTAGAATCGAAATTTAAGTATAGAATGATTTAGTAGTCTAGGTTTGATGAAAACAAGATTCGAACACGATTTAGATCAAAACATGTATGACTGAAGATAAAATTTTGGGCGGGATTCAGGATTTGCAGTCGAGGTCTTATGGGACGCTTTAGAAATACCTAGGATCACAAAAAAACATTTGTTAGGTCGTAAAACATAATCAAAACTCTAACGTGCTTAAGGAATTGAAAATGATTTAAAATAACTTAGGCACGGTTTAGGATGGAGCTACGATAAATAACTAAACCTAAGAATGGTTAGGAAAAAAATCTGAGCACGAGCGACTATAGAGTCGAAATCTAGGCACGACAGAAAAATTTATTCCGTCATGATCATGCCCAAAAGCAGTCAAATCAGATAGTGGTAATCGAAGGTCAAAATTTTAGGCACGATTTATGGGTAAAATTAGTAGGTATAGTCATGATCATAAAAATCACGATCGTTGGAATCAGAATCGTTTAGTCGTGCTGGATCATCTAGGCCCGACCAAACTTGAAAATTCAGGTATAATCGAGAATAGTAAGAAATCAAATCATGGTTAGAAAAGAATTTAGGCATTATTGAGAATTAGATCAAAGTTTTCCACACGAGCGATAATGACATGGAAATCTAACACGATTAGATTTTTCACGATCAAGGATAAGGTCAATCAAATCTTGATCAAAACAGTATTTGGATACGGTGAAATATAATCGAAGTCTAAGCACGAGCAACAAAAGGACTGAAATCCAAGTCACGATCAGATTTAAAGTCATTTGAGTATAGTCAGTAATCAAGAATGCCGGCGCGATAAAGAAGATGACCAAAATCGATTTGTCACGATCAAAGTAGTTCGAATTTTAGTGATATTTGAAATTTAAGAAACGATTCAAGGATAGAAAAATCAATCTCATCCACTATGATAAGAAAATCAAAGATTCGATTTGCAGAAGGAGGTCAAGGTAATCATCTCACTCTACTTCGACTACTACCAAGATTACCTTATCGTCATTTCCTAATTATGCCTTTATCTTACAAGCACAGTCATACCACTACTAAATCATGATCTTCAATCCTGAAAATCAAACGCTTATGTGACTACTAGTAAAAATTATAATCTTCAGTCATGAAGATTGACCCTTCTATAAATACTATATGCTTGACCTTTATTCTAAAGGCACTACTCATGAAGCATACTCTTTGTTAGAACTCCTCAAAAGAATTTTTTTACTTTCCTTGATTTTGAAATCTATTATCAACTTAGTCCAAATTAAATACTATATGCTTGACCTTTATTCCAAAGGCACTACTCATGAAGCATACTCTTTGTTAGAACTCCTCAAAAGAATTTTTTTACTTTCCTTGATTTTGAAATCTATTATCAACTTAGTCCAAATTCCTCTATCCTGTCTTTAACTTAGGTCCAAAATTCCTAAATCAGGGTTTATAAAAATCCTTCAACATTTTTCAAATTATATCCTTCATACTACTCAAAGTCTAATTTCACCACAACCATATAAAACTTTATCCTCCACTATTTTAAAACTCAACCTTTACATTTCCCTCAACTTATACCTTCAAATATTATCCTTCTTAAATTAGAAGTCCCACAAAGTCCTTAAATTTTCCTCTAACTCAAAAATCTTGTGTCCTACAAGTTCTTAATCATTCTCCTACCAATCCTTTATTCAATTTTTTATTTATCATCTCATACAGTTATAGTCTCCCTTTCGTGTATCCTTGGATTTCTAAGTTTAGTATCAAAATCTTAATTCAGTAATAAAATATCTCTAGAATCAGTAACTTAGAAATATCTAAGTTCTCAAAATCAAATCGCCCTCGAATATTCTCATCAGTTTTTTTAACAATAACCACGAAATATTTCAATTCTCACCATTATTGTATATTCCACTATCCTTTCTTCTCAAATTTCTCCTACATCCTTTCTAAAATAATCCATACTCAAAATAATCCTCTAAGTGTAATCGTTTCCAAATTGATAATATCGATCTCCTGATTTGTTCCCAATCTTAGTCATATCCTTATCCTACTAATTCTATCTCAATGTCCAACTTTCTATATTCCTTGCAAGATCACCACTTGATAACAGATTTCGTCTTTTTCGAGCTAGATGATTATGATACTTCCTCAGCCTTTCCCAAGTAAAGAGATACGAGATTTCAATAGTTTCAAAGTGTAGCTAACTAATTTAGATATGAGATAGTTTGATGGATGTGAATAGGACAGAAATAATAAGACGAGGAAAATATGATAGATATTTGAAGTCGTTTTCCTTCCCTTTCTCTTGCACTTGCCCATAATCAACAAAAGCAAAATTTCAACCTCCAAGGTATTCACGTTTGTCTAATAATCAAACTCTTCATCACTAAATCCTCTTCGTGATTCCAGGTCACTAACTATCAACTACTGATAAACGTGTGGCCTAATCTCCATACCTAGGGTCATTTATCTATTTGATATTCATATAAATTCTTCTAGACTTCCACGTCTAAATTTGTCGGGGTCTTCTAATATCAAAAATTTTCTATAACTCTTATCTTCCACAAATGTTAACTCAGTGTCATTGGAATTTTCTAAAAATGAGGTCATAGAAATCTAGTTCCAAAATTATCCCCTATCCTATTTAAGCAATCTCAATTATTGTTCCTAATCAAAAATAAATTTGTTGACAATTACGTAGAAATCATGATACCTATATAGGTAATCGTTCTTAAAATCCCATATGTCAATAACTGATCTAAGTTGCATAACTCTCTAGCCTTGTCAAATCCTCTAAATATGTTGTAAACCCAAAGTATCCCTAATCCAATTCTTAATCATCTCTCCTACAAATTTATTCTAATCCTTCCACTATTTTTATCTCGACAATTGCTTGAAATTTGGAATTACATTCCTTGTATAATAATAGCATCTCGTGCCACCTCTTGACTACTCAAGCAAGAAAGATAATCCAATATTTTCTTCGATGGCTCTTATCACTGTAAAAATTATATAAAACTTCTCTTTAATATATATTTTCTTGTCGCAAGCCCATACAATACTACCCTATAATCTTCAAAATTATAATCCATATTTATGAACCATTCCCGGCCTGACTATATAATCCTTGTTTCTCTGAGTTTATTATCTTTCGTTTATTTCTCAAACGTATTTTATCAAACTCTCAAGTCCCACAAGTACTATATTGGTCTAATTCAAATTTCCTTGAATATGACCTAAAAGAATTCTCGACCATCATATATAAGATTGGCTAATCATCTTCTCTTACCAACCCGAATGGTTATAGGTTCAATTTCTACTCCTTTGTTCCTTATAGTATCCATAAAACTTATTTTCATGCAAGAATAAGGTTCCGCAACGGACATGTGTTCAAAAATCAGGATAAACAAAAGCGAATGAAAATAGATTCAATATAGTTCGAAGTAAGATTCTCAGGGGTCATCCCTGGAATATATCAAGACATCCTAATATGTGATTGAGTACCAAAACTCCTATAATATTCTATGATTCAAATCCTAATCCTAGGACAGGCTCGTAGTAGTACGACTAAGCCTAAGTACGACCACGACTTCACATTAGTTGTGAAGATCGACCTGTATGGGCCACCATAAAAATGTGTCAGGACCCGCACCCGGATATTCAGACACGAGTACGTAGGCCACGCCCAGCCTACGCCGCAGTATTGGCAGTAGTACAGTATCAAGTACCCAGTCAAATATCTCAACAGTTCTATGATCTACTAAAACAACATGTACTCAAATCACATACAGCTAAGAAAGTTATAAAAGAAATACAACAGTAGAATCTATAAAGAAGACCATACATAACAAGAAATGTCTCGTAAACATATCTGAAGAACAAGACATAACTTCTGATAAAAAATATGGCCTAGAGCTCTCAAGAGGTTAACTCACGATCAAAAGAACGTCGAGATCTGTCATCATGAAGCCGAGGTGTAGGGCATAACATTACCTAAAAATAGCAATCCAGTCAGGATTGGAGCGAGGTACATAACTCTGAAAGCATTTTCATTGCATGGTAGGAAATATATAACTTGCAATAGAAAAAATATACATGATATACCAGATGAAATACAGAGAAACAGCATCACGAAATTATAGAAAAATAAGTACATAATAAGTTAGAAAATATGTCAGATTGAAATAAACAGTACGCGATTTAGAGAATAAGCCAGTTATGTGATTGGTTTAGGTTGCACATGATTATTCTACGGTAACTCGATTACAGGTGAAAGGTATAATCGGCATGCACATGGTTATACTAAGGGTTTTAATCACGTAACCACTTCTACTCTTTCGCCCCAACCAATACTGATGGATCTGATCATGACACGTTACATACATGATTGTTATTTGCACATGAAGCACATGAGTGAATAATACGAATACAAGGAGTACATGATGCACATGATAAGGTACAAGCACATGAAATATCCGATGTACTCGATAAGGGGATAACATCTCCTGACAAGATCCATTTAGCATTAATTCGTGTAACAGCATGTCAGCATCAAGTAAATTAGTCTAGAGCAGGTAATATAGATACTATCATAACACTACCAAATTACAGTACTTTAGCGACGGCCATTTAGCGACGGAAATTTTCTGTCGCTATCACCGTCGGATCCCCGACGGATTTGTGACGGAATACCGATGGAAAGCAGTGGACAATTTTTTTTATTTTTTTATGTCCATATCCGTCGCTATGCCGTCGATAGGTAGTCGGCCATGTAGCGACGGTTTTATATCCTTCGCTAGAACGTCGCATATTTTGGCGGCAAAAGCCTAAAATATTGGCGCGAGATTTACTGACGACTTAGCGACGGAATAATCCGTCGCTACTCGCACGAGATTTACTGACGCATTAGAGACGGAATAATCCGTCGCTACTCCGTCGCTAAATTTATGTTCCAGACTTAAGTTGAAACGACGGGGGAAACTTTTTCATTCCCCCCAAATTTCACTCTCTCTCCTCTCTCTCTCTCTCTCTCTCCCGCGGTGATCGATCGGCGACCCCCTCTCCTCTCTCTCCCGCGGCGGTGATCGGCGACCCCCTCTTCTCTCTCTCTCCCAAAGGTATTCCCCTCTCCCTCTCCCTCTCTCTCTCTCTCTCTCTCTCTCTCTTTTTTCGCTCTCTCTCTCTCTCGTGCGCGCGCGGTGGTCGTGGGTGCAGCGGGCCGGGGGCGTCGGGGGCTGCGGGGGGCGGCGTCGACTGCGGGGGGCGGCGGTGGCGGCGGTGGCGGGGGGTATGGAGGGGGCGGTGGGAGGGGACGGGAAGCGTTGGAGGGATGGGGGCGCGCGGGGGCTGGCCGCGGGGTGCGGGGGGTTGCGGAGGGGGGCTGGCCGAGCGCGGGGGGCGGGGGTTGTGGAGGGGGCGGTGGGATCGAGGGGGCGGGCAGCGTTGGGGGGGTACGATAGGGGCGGGGGCTGGCCGCGGGGTGCGGGGGGGGGGGTATGTGTGGAGGGGGGCTGGCTGCGGGTGGCGGAGGGTGTGGAGGGGCGGCGGTGGGAGGGGGCGGGGGGTGTGGAGGGGGCGGTGGGAGGGGACGGGCAGCTGTCTCCTCCTCTCCCACAGACACACACACACACGGACAAACACACACACACGGACACACACACACGGACACACACACACACACACACGGACACACAGACACACACACACACAGACACACACACACACACACACACACACACACACGGACACACACGGATACAGACACACGGATACACACACACAGACATATATATATATATATATAATTACTTAAAATTATGCCTATATATATATATATATATATATATATATATATACACAGACACACGTCGTGAAGTCCAGTATATATATTTGATTAGCTAAGGTAGAAGTTTAGCCTAATTAAGATTAGTTTTGACAGAGTTGACTTGGACTCCTAATTTGACCTAGAACTAGCCTAGTTAAGGGGGCCGGGCATTGTTGGGGTTGCTTACTGCATCCATATTGCACCTGCCCAGCTCATCATCCCTTGTGTGCAGTCAGATGATACCCCTACACAAATAAGTACTTATCAAAAATCTGTTGTTTTCTGTGTATGGAGTGTTTTTTTTGGCATGGGATGATGGCTTTCGAATTACATTGGACTAAAAACTGAGAATTAGTACATTGTTTGTGTTTACTGATTTAAGGATGATTAAATCATTAGGTTTAATCCTATGTCATGTCTGGGTTTAAGTTATATGTTATGATTCATGTTGGCATGGGAATTTTGGTTTTTGAATTTGAGCTGTTACATTCTTTTACATTCTGTTACATATACTTACCAGATGGCACCCATGACCCGAGGAGCAGCACGTCGTTTGAAGAAAACAGTGAATGCTGAGGTGGCTCCTCCTACAGTTGAGGAGGAAGTGGCACCGGTTGCTAGTGAGACCGGGAGTTCTAGTCATCCAGCACCGGTAGCTCGTAATGCCGAGAGTGCTTTTGATGCAGTCCTGGCAAGGGACGACGCCTCTCCTCGCACCAAAAATCTCGCTTTTCGGAGGTGGTTGCGTGAAAGTATCACTGAGCGTTTGCGTGAGCAGCGTGGTAAGCATTAGCTATTAGTACTTATTTGTATTGGACTATTTTTATTGGGTTGTTTTTGTTTTAGACTATTTGTATTGGACTACATATATGAATTAGAACTGTGTCAATCTCTGGATTATATTGGACTACGACACCGCGGTAACATAGTTCCTGCAGCCATTCGACTGGCGAGGCAGAAACTATGTATCCGTAGATAAAGTGGACTGTCCTCCGACCCTCATCCCTCGGCAATGATGATATAACAACCAACCGGAGAGGATACTCCGAGAGATCCATCTGGGTAGGATGTATACTCTGAGAGATCACCCTTACAGAAATGATATCAGTAGTGGGATCGAATGTTGGAGAAGATATTATCACAGTATACGTCCTCTCCTCCACGATGGCTCTAGACCCATCTGCTCGTCCCTGCTTCCATTCTTCTTATTTGACTCTCTCAGCCACACATGATATCTAGCTCAAGTGTAGAGTAGGCGGAAAAGAAGGGGACAGGAATAGGAGGGGGAAGCAGCACAGCCGGCGGCATGACCCGGAGGAAGTACAGAGATTTTCTTCAACATACGTCGGTGTGCTGCTTCCCCCTCCTATTTCTGTCCCCTTCTTTTCCACCTACTCTACCCTTGAGCTGGATATCATGTGTGGCTGAGAGAGTCAAACAAGAAGAATGGAAGCAGGGACGAGCAGATGGGTCTAGAGCCATCGTGGAGGAGAGGACGTATACTGTGATAATATCTTCTCCAACATTCGATACCACTACTGATATCATTTCTGTAAGGGTGATCTCTCAGAGTATACGTCCTACTCAGATGTATCTCTTGGAGTATCCTCTCCGGTTTAGTTGTCTTCTGAGCCATCCGTTCTCACACTTAAAATACAGGGATTGGATTCTGTGTTTTGTATTTTCGGCGAACCCAGGGATTGGATTCTGTATTTTGTTTTTTGGTTTCTGTATTTTGTTTCCAGCTCCATTTGCATTAATCTACGGTACGACATGGTGATCAGGACATATATAGTCCCTGCAGCCATTCGACTGGCGAGGCAGAAACTATGTAGCCGTAGATAAGTTGACTGTCCTCCGACCCTCATCCCTCGGCAATGATGATACGACAACCTATCACTATATCTTATATAGTAGTAGATGATGTCTTAGTATTACATTATGTGAGTTCATCTTGATTCTGTTACGTTCTTCAAATACTATATACGATAAGATCATATACTACACCATATGTACAGAACATAGATGATTCACACTAATGTATGCTAGAATGAATTTTGGGTTGTGTATTCTGAGCCATCCGTTCTCACACTTGAAGATAAATTTTCAGTATAACGACGGATATTAGATTACTCTTCAGTATAATTGATGTCTTTTCTTGGATAATTGGTGTGCATTAAATTCGTATGTGCATATTTCGTCTATGTGATTTTTGGATATATACCTACGCTGGGTTATAAGCGATAATCTGATATACAAAGGAGGTGCTGCCGAAATTTTTGTAGACATTTGGATACATTGTATGTTCGGATATTTTTTTTATGTTTGGATAATTTAATGTTGGATATTGGATATATTGTGTTGGTAATATTTTGTTGGATATTGGATACGTTGGATATTGGTGTCGGATATGGATATTTTGCATATGGATATATGGTGTTGGATATTGGATACGTTGGATATTCGTGTTGGATATGGATATATGGTGTTGTATATGGATATTTTGCATGTTTGATATTGTGTTGGATGTGTTGTACAAACAGAAAAGAGTCTGTTTGCAGTATTTTTTTTCAAAAATTAGAAGTTAGCGACGGACTGGCGACCACTCAGCGACGGATAGTCCGTCGCTAACTGGAGAAACTGAGTTTAGCGACGGAGTGGCGACGGAAAAACCGTCGCTACCTGGAGCATTTCAATAAAGCGACGGATTGGCGACGGACCATCCGTCGCTATCTGTAGGAGTTTAATGTATCGACGGATTGGCGACGTAATATCCGTCGCTACCTGGAGAATTTTACATTGAGCGACGGTTTAGCGACGGAACGTCCGTCGACCTAGTTCTGTTTGATGTCCATAAATTTTGCTGTTAGCGACGGATGTTTTGTCGCTAATACGCTTTTACCGACAAATTTACGACAGATTAGCGACAGATATTACGTATCAGAAAATCACTGATACGGTTTTGCCGACTCTTTAGCGACGGAGTATTCCGTCGCTAAACCTATATCTTGATACATGTTTTGACGAATGCTAGTCGGTAATCCGTCGCTATATATATTTAAATGAGCCGACGGTATTTCGTCGCTAAGTCGTCGCTGAGCGACGGAGTAGCGACGGATATGTTTTAGCGACGAGGTTATTCCCGACGGCTGTTTTACCAAAATATCCGTCGGTAATCCGTCGATATTTATTTTTGGCGACGGAATACCGACGGATAAGGCCGTCGGTAAATCCATGTATTTTGGTAGTGTAAAGAAAATGATCAGAGGTAGGTACTTGCCTAAATTTGTTAGAGTCGACGTGCACGACACGAACGTATCGTCACGGAGTAGGTAACGATGCTATGCTCCACAAGATGGTCCCAAATGATGGCACATGCGGTTCTATTGAGTCTGCAATAGTCCAAATAGCCTAATTTGGTATATATAGCCCAAAAACAGTGCTCGACATGATAATCAAATCAAGAAATGGGAAACGACTCTAATAGCCGCAATTTATGATTTTGAAAGGAAAAAAAAACAAAACTAATACGTATCTCTATTTTGGAAAATATTTATAATATTAGAAGGTATAATTTATTAATCACAATATTCTTTAGATAAATGTTTAAAAATATAGAAAATCATTCTAGCACCAAAACTCTAATTTTTTAAATATAAGTTTTAGGTCAAACTTGATAACAATACATTATTATATATATTTATATAATTTCAAATAAGGAATACCATTAATAACAATAATAGTAATAATAATAATAAGATTAACATACGCATATAAAGTACATAGGAACAAAATATATTTATAAATATACATTTATAAAGGTTATATTCAAACTCAAGTAATCAAACCCATTAATTTTAGTAGCCCAAAATAATAATAACAAATAATAATTAAAATTCATAATCACTGTTATAACCATTATTAATAGCAATAATAGTCAAAATATATAACAACAGCTGTTCTCCCATTCATTTCCTTACAAGCCTAAATCCCCAATTAAAGGAAACACGGGGGTTTTTGTTGGGTCACCCAACAACCCAAAATTTATTTTTATATTTTATTTATAACCCAGAACAACCACAGCCCAATCTTACTGAACCCGGCCCAAAACCTATATCAAACCCCTCCTTCCAATACTCTCTCTGGAGAGAGAAACTTAACACACACAAAATGAAGAAGAAACGAAAGAGGAAGAAGAAGCGGAGGCCGTGGGCACACCACAAGGCTTTGGAGGAGCCACCGATGGTCGGCGGAGGCGCTAGAAGGTGTACGGAGAAGACCTCACCGCTCGTCGTGCATAGCTGGTCACCGGACGCATGAGGTGGCAGAGATCCACGTCGGCGGCGGCAGATCTGACAAAGGGGCGGCGTCGGGTCGATCCACGTCATAGCCGGGCACTGGGGACGCGACGTCGGGCTCGGTGAGGCTGGACGACGATGCGGCAGAGAACGGTAAGAGGCTCTCTCTCTCTCTCTGAGATTTGTGGTGGTTTTGGTGAATGTGATGGGGGCACCCACGGTGGTGCGACGGGTACGTGGTGGTGACAGGGAAGTAGGATGTGGAGAGGCAGGGGCAGGCCAAGTCGGCCAGGCCGGGAGTCTGGTCGAGCTCTGTCGATGGTGATGGGGTTTGGCTAGGGTTGAAGGGGAGGTCGGGCGGCTACTGGCCGTGGCGATTGGCTTTCACCATAGTGGAGGGTGGGATCAATGGTTGTTGGCTGTGGTGGCCTGGGTGATGGGGGTTGTGTGCCAGTGATAGGGGTGATGTTGTTTGCGTGGTCGGCTGTTTGGTGGTGCTAGGGGTGGCAGCAATAGTAAGGGTCGTGTGGTGATTGGGTTGACAGAGAGGCGGCATGGTGGTGAAATGGGATATCTGGTGGTCGTGGCTGGATGGAGCTCGTCCAAGCAGTGGTCGTATCTCGGTCGGGTGTGGAGAAGGCTGCAGATGGACACTGTAGGGTGTATGTCGGGACTTGAAAGGGATGGCGGCCACAAGAACTTGGGTGTGTTTCTGGCTTTAGGGTTTAGAAAATTTCTTGTAAAATGTTGAGGAATCCCCAATATATATCGGGTAGGATAGAAAACCCTAATGGCATACTTGTAAAATGTAATAGGTGGTAAGAAAAATTAGTGGAACACTAACTACTAACTACTAACTGCTAACTGCTAGTTTAATTAGTTAATAATTATATTTATTTACAAACCATATTTTTTCAATCCTTTCTTTACTCAAAATCAATTATTTGTAACTTATATAAGTTTAAGGAAATGAGCAAAAAAATCAATTATGATAAAATCTCGCATATAATAATTTTCAAGACTAATGCCCCAAAATTATGAATTGTACCTATAGCACATTTACGATCGGAAAAAAATATTCCCAATATTAAAATTTCATAATTTTCAAGGTTTTAGGAAAATTCAAAAAATAGGAATTTAAAAATATTCAAAAAAAAATCCAAATTTGGTTAACGGTGGTTAAACGTATGGGTAGGTAATGGAGTAGCATTAGCGTCAATCCTAACATACTTCTCCAATCATACCGGATACAAGTCTGTGGCCCATGCCAGGTATATCCACTAGGATATCCTATATCATGGCACACTGAGGATGATATGAAAATGTTTGTCCCATACGCCTACTAATAGTCTCCTCCCTTCATGTCTTGCATAAATTACATCAATGACTCGGGCAATCCATATCTCTATGCAAGTCACTAGCTAGACTCCTATAAATAATATATGGACCGTCACATGAACCACTTGCACTGATGATCAGTCAAGTACGTAAGCCTGTGCTAATACTATATAATCTCACTCACTGTGTCGTGTATGATAATTGTCAAGGCATAGAATTTATTTAGTAACAACTTCACACAATCCGGGTATGTCTCCTATACACGTTAGTCAAACACATGCATAAGAACATCGATAACCACATCGCTGGCACCTAAGTCATATATGGACACACTCTACTAACACATCTACTTATAGCACAAAAACAATCCAAGTACTTTAACAGTACAAGAAGTGGCAAGATATCTAGCCGGATATCGACAAAATTATAGAATATATGTCCGACTCCAACTGTTACAATCACGTGCTCACGAACCAAAAGAAAAAATAAATAACTAAATTTAATACTACTATATATGGTAACAGGTTATATAATATAACATACCATAAATATACACTTTAATTTCTAGAAAATATTAATCTAAATTCTGAATATATTTTATATATGATATTTTAGGACAAGTAAGTTCAAAACAAACTAGTTCATCAATCAACACAATTCTGCCATGTGGGGTACTAATTGGAAGGCAAATTAATATAAAAATATAGAAAATATACATTCTGAAAATAAACAAAATATTTTAGAGAAAATATGATTTTTTTTTTCATTTAAATAAATCATACACATTAAACCCCTACAAATATTTTGAATAAAATAGATAGTTTACGGTGGGTATTTCGGTGTCCGAAAAACTTCTATGATGAGAATGATGCCATAAGCGTATGAAACTCTTGCAAATATGAACAAATAATGATACTAGATGATAAATAGGGATGTTAGAGAAAACACCAATAATTTGTTCGAGATCAAATGGGTTCAGAAGTCGTTGAAAAGTTCCTTGCACCAAAATTGGTCAAATCTGGACCAATTGTCGTGCAACTAATTAGAACCGCATGAGTTAGTAATTAGACATCAATGTAGACACATAGGGCTACTAATTTGTTTGGTTTCAAGTCTAATGGATGAGAAAAAGTATATGAAACCTATTTTAGAAGTTACCAACCTGCTGCTAAATTCAGACTTCTTTTGGTGAAGTTTCACCCAAATAAATGGGTTGTAATCCACTCAGAAGTCCATGAGATGGCTTCTAGGGTTGGTAGGATGGAAGAGGAAGTCCTCAGGGTCACGAGAGTGGTGGAGAAGCACATGAAAATCGAGATAGAAGGGGGTTGAAGTGGGCGGCCTAGGCTCCTTGTTCTATCGACCACAAGCTGGAATAGGGGTTAAGTTTCTCAATGAGGAGGGAGGTGGCGGCTTAAATGTAGGGTTTAATATATAAGGGATTGAGGGTTTATATGTTAGGGTTCATATGGTTCTTATTTGTATTGATTTGGGGGAGATTTGGTCATCCAATCAACTAATATGGCAAGGTGGGTTTAGTGGGTTTCTATGTTTGGATGGATTGCTTGGTGGAGTCAAAGATGTAAGGGTTTGTTGCATGTGGCTGCTATTAAATGTCCAAAAATTAACTAAATGTCTGTAATTTATTTTGGCAATCCTACATAGGCTCTACTAACTTGGGTTGTCTAGGTTATAGTCAAAACAATTATTCGAATTGAATTCAACACCGAAAAGGCTATAAATGGGTCTCATGTGCCATTTGAAAAAAGTAGCACATGAGAACTCAATTGAGTGGGACACCATTGGAATTTGTGTAAAAATAGGTCAAAATTATATACTGGGTAGTTTAGGTTGGATCGATGTCTAGTCTCAAAATTAAGTTCGAAGTTAGGTCAAGAATTACGGTCGATGGCCAAATGGCCTAAATTGAACCGAAAGTTGTACGACGAAAATAGAATACAAGAGAACATATTTGAGTGGGACATGACATATCAAAATGAAGATAAACTTGTCTATATCAAAACTTATGATGGACGTTCCTAGAGATTGGTATTTCTTGTGCTCCAAAAATCAAAGCTATGGAAAAGTATATATTATGGTCAAAAATAATAGTAGAAAAATATCTATTAATAACTATATTAAATAAAACTTTACAGAAACCCTAGAAATATTCAGGGGGCTTATATATGTATACTAAGATGATACCATTAGCAGTTCCAACAAGTCACCATGTTAATCAACTCTATAAATATGGCAGGGAACCAGATCCTCAGGGGGACGTAAGAAGATAAAAAAAAAGTACATTCCATAATATAAATACTGAATAAACGTGTGAATGCACTTTAAAAACAATATTGGCGCATATGGGTAGGTAAGGGTAATTATCTGACCATAAGCTGCAGACGAATGTCAGAAATATATGCCAAGCATATAGGCCCAAACTGAATAACTATGAAATGCCCAATACTGAGTAACTATGAAATATCCAATACCGGGTAAGAGGCTCATAACCACGTAGCTTCCTCAAAAACTACGGTAGTCAATTGTTTGTCCCATATGCCTAATAATTGTCTTCTTAGTTCCGTCGGAATGAACAAGTCATGTCCACAACTTGGTCTCTCCATATGTCACAACCCGTACCCAATTTAGGAGTACAAGTACGTGGGTAAGTCCAGCCTATGCCTCAGTATCAGCGGTAGAATGCTGTTTAGGTCAACAATGCCATCTAACAAGTCTAAGAATAAGTAAGTCACAACTTGTCAATAATAATCACATCTCAGAATGGGAGGACAATATAATATCTAGAATCTCATACTCAATCACAGATAGCTAAAGGAAGATAAAGGAACCAAATGATAATAAGATATGAAATGGTAAACGGAAGAAGTCAAGTAGCATACACATATCCATAACATAGTCTAAGAGTCTAATATCTCAATAAGTACATGTCTCAACCCAAATCTCATAAACTACAGACAAATCCAGTAATCCTAGCTACTAGTTAAGGCACTACTAGTGGTGCATCCTCAAAGGGCACAAGCGAGAAAGAAAGCTCCTGGGCATAGTCCTCATCTACTCCGGGTCCATAATATGTAGGACAGAAGTCCTCTAGATCCTTTAAAAAATATTATCGAGTCAGGATTGGAGCGAAGTACATAAACTAACAGCAGTAAAATTGACAAAAACTATAAAAACAGTAAGTAATGAAAATACATGATGGATTATATAATACAGAATAGTAAGAATATAGGAAAGTAGGTAATCATATCATGGACAAGTAAGAACTGTGTGTAATCATGAGTACAATGTATCAGCAGGTAATATCTAGTGCGGAGCATGTAATACCAAATAATTCCTTGAGACATTAGTTTATTATGTGATCGGCTTGGGACACGATCAGGCTATTCCATATGATCGGCTATGCGCAAGTACAAATAATGGATCAGGCCGACCATACATAGAAAGCTATGCACAAGTATAATAAGATCAGGCTAAAGCCTGCATGGGTTGAGGGTGAGCTATGCACAAGTAGTTGGAATATGATCACATAATCTACTAATATCTCTCCATCCCTCGAGTAGTATAGTGGATCCAACCATGGTACGTTACAACATGGAATTCTCTGAGAGGGTAGTTAATCCACTTAGGAATCAGTGTCCATACTAGTACAAGAACAACAAGGCTTGCACAAGTACACCAAGATTAGGGATGGCAATGGGGCGGGTAGGGGTCGGGGACCATATCCCCCATCCCCATCCCCGAGTAGTGTTTGAATCCCCATCCCCGTCCCCATTCCCCGTCGGAGTTTATTTTTTACCCCCATCCCCATCCCCGTTAAACAATGCATTCCCAGTCCCCGACCCCGTCCCGTTAGCACTTTCGAGGCCGAATTTTCTCATCTCCGTCTCTCGTTCGATTAACAAATTTTCATGTACATTATATAAGTTTAAAAAATTATTTTCATTCAAAAAAACTACATGGCATGTTAATAATCATTTTCATAAAATATATATATATATATATATATATATATATATATATATATATATATATATATATTACTATTTAGATCAAGAGAACATATCATTTCCAAAGGGTTGCACATATGGATATGGATATAAGTAATCAGGGTTGGGGATTTATCGGGGCGGGGAGTACTATACCCATACCTGTCCCCGAATCCGATCGGAGATTTTTTTAATCACCGTCCCCATTCCCGTTTTTAAATCCCCAAACCCGTCCCCATCGAGTAAAAAAATCGGGTCCCCGTCGAATTCGGAGGGATATTGTCATTCCTAACCAAGATATACCAGAATAACATCTTATGACGGTATTCAAGATATACTAATCAGTGTACCCTCGTATTAGGAATCAAGTATAATTCTACAGACTGATATTAGAAGTTATCAAGATAACAAAAACTATCAGAGAATGTATTCACTTGTGGTCCTGAGTAACAAGTGTGGATCGAAGTCCAAATTAGAGTCACAAAGATCTAAATATAAAATATTAATATCAATTGGTGTTTCGGTGTGCTAAACTATTGATATCTAAAGTAAAATATAATTTCCAGGTCAATTCAAGGTCATGCAGGTCAAACTAGGTTTTTATGGTCAAACTAGGTCAAATTACCATAAAGGTTGACTTTTAGGGTCAAACTAGTCAACACTAGTCAAAACTTGGTCATACCTAGGTTCTAGGTCCATACCTTGCCATACCAAGGTATTTTAGCCTCTACTAGGCAATACTAGGCCTTACCTATGCAATTACCCATATTGCATACACAAGCTCTATATGAAATACCTTATCCCTATTTATCATAATACCTATATATCTACTTACACACAACCCTACACCATATAATAGTATATATGTATCATACGGATACACACTAGGATATTCCAATACCATACCATCTATCATTTGATACCCAAATACACTGGTCTATTTGTTAACCTTAACACATACCTAAGCCTAGGCATATCCCCTAGCATTTCCCTTCTCTACAGTAGCACACCCTTCACAAAACCCCCAAGCTTAACTACTAGCAGACCACCGCTCCTTAAGCCCCTACTTATATTGCTTCACATTCCTTCTCTACTGTCTAAGTGTGCACCTAAGTGCACACTACCTTGCTACTGTTGCTACATGTAGTGGATCATCTCTGCTGCAATTACAATCTCCAAATCCCTACATAACCTACAAGTTGCTGCTGTTTGCAGCATTAGCTAACGCTGCTACAAAGCAGTAAATACTACTGCTATAGAAATCTACACATAGGGTATCCTGCAGGTAAGACCTGCACACACCATAAACCAATGCCCTCAACTGTTGTATTTTCTAGCAGCAGAGTGCTGCTATGCACTTGCTGCCAAGGCCAGACCCTACTGCCTCATGTGCAGCTATTGCACCTAGGTGATCCTTACTCCTTGTTGTTGTGCATGGGGAACAGGTGCACAGGCCCCCTTACCTGTTGTTGTGCAAGGGTGCACCGGTGCAAAGGAACTTTATAGCTGCTGTGCAACAAGTAAACACCTGTGCACAGGGTTATCTCTACATCCTTGCTGCTATCCTTTTCGTCCCTCTTCCTATCTATTTAACTACACATACACACATATTATATATATATATATATATATATATATATATATATATATATATATATATATATATATATATATATATAAACTTATGACAGTGGTTGGACAATATGAAAAGGTTTCGGGTCAGAAGATTAATATTGAGAAATCGGGTATACATCTTTCCAAGCTCATTTCAAAGGAGAGAGTGAACGAGATCAATCATCCTTTGGTTTCCTTGTTAACAGTCTTCCTATGACTTATCTGGGAGCCCCTATGACTGCGGGTATGAGGAATGCTGCAATGTTTGATGACCTGGTGACTAAGATTAGACAAAAAATTAGTGGATGGCATAATAAAGCTCTATCGATGGAAGGAAGACTTATACTTCTTAAATCAGTCCTAACATCGATTCATGTCTATACATTGGCAGCCTGTAACCCTCCTGCAAGTGTCATTAAGAGAGTTGAGGATATGTTTCAAAGCTTCCTATGAGGCTCTAAGAACGGGTGCGATAAAAGAGCATGGGTGTTGTAACTCTCCAGTCCCAAAATACGTAGAACTAGGAACGTAGACATGCCAGCCGTATAATAAATATACGTAAGCTGTAAAATGCAGTAGAACCATAACTAATCTCATCCACACAAAATAAATGAATAAAAGACATCATATAATGATAATAAATTTTTTTGATACAATATGTTGGGTGGAGACACATCCACTACCAACCAAAATAAAGGAAAGAAGTACATGATATATAAAATGATTTGACGAAGGTAGCAAGATAGATCCAAGGCATGTCATCTTCAAATAAATGGAGAAGACCACGACCTCGGCTAGAATACCTGCAAAAGATACGAACACACACCTGGGGAGATAACCAGGTCCTCAGAGGGACGTAACTAGACACATAATATCATGCCATATAAACTGAATAAATATTGCTCAAATAAATAAGTCAATTGAATTATAACATGGTCCAATACACACCTATTGAACTAGCTTACCATCCCCCCAACCAAACAATGACAGGAGATGGTAAACTAATTCACGGTGACGTATCTTTCCATGCTATGAATCTAATATGGTATCCGGACCCCAACAAGGTTCAATACCTTCTCATCGAAGTAGTAAGCCACATCTACAACCAAACAAGGACAAGATGTGGCAAACTAGTCCGCGGCAAGTTATTGTTCCAAGCCACGGTCAGATACAAGTACCCAAACAAAAAGTACTCGTACCTAACGGATAAGGTAGCCTAACCGTTCTAAGTGAAATGTAGTTAAGAACAATCCTTCCTACGCATGGGCCCTGGCTAAATAGGATCGGCGTAGTCCCCTCTTGGGGCACCAGAGGCCCAATCAATAAGACCATAACGTTCCGCAGAATGTCAGTGGCCGTCAGTAATCATGGATCATCAGCCCCGTATGTCCAGCGGAGCTTCCGGATCACAAGGAAAAGTGCATCGAAGCCAATACGCTAAGGAATTATCCTCCCCGCCCAATGCCTACTATGTTGTATCCATAACAGAAACCTCTATAACCGTCAAACTAGCATGCAATTCTATTAGCGGTTAATCCTATCGCACGGCTTATACGTACCGGTGGCCAGCCAGTCACGTATGTCCGTGTTCTACATGCGACACACAACTTCGTGGTACAACGTGTCAAGGCCAATGAATGTAACACACAAGGTGGTCCCTTAAATCTAGGTTTAATGTGTAAGAAAAATAATACATAGCAGTAAATATAACTGAACAGTAAGTTCTAATAGGTTATGCCATGTATCACAGTTTATTTTGCATAAAGAAAATAATGAATAATGCAATAAATATAAGCTAAATAAATAAACAGCAAATGGCAAGGTGTCTTGCCTGATTGATGCCTGAGGTGGTGCTGCAATAATCAAGGTGGCACAAACTGCGACTTCTGTGCAACAACTATGTAAGGTGGCCTCTGATGGTGGCACGGACAGTTCCATTGGGTCCAGAAGGGTCGAATTAGTTAGGGCAGACACAAGGAGTTACGCAATTTGAGAGAGTATAGGAATAATGGGGTTGGTCATGGATGGAAGAAAAATCAAAGAAAAATGGGTAACAATAAATATATACGTTTTTAGAAAACTAAATACTTAAAGATATTTTTACTTGTAAAACAATTTTGATAAATATTTGAAAATAGAGGACTAAATAGATTTAGGTTTAAAACACAAAGTTTGTATAGCTATACTTATAATAGAAACTAAACTTCATAAACAAGATGTTTTAAATAATTATCTGAAGATATTAATAACTTATTTAGGCCAAAACTATATATTTGTCAAATAGAATATTTAGATTTAGAAAGCTATATTTTATTAGTAAGAATATGTTTTTAGTTAAATGTTCCAAAATCAGTTCAGGCAAAATACTGTAGGTTTGTGAAACTAATTTTGTTAACAACTATCTATATATATTTTTTTACTTTACAAATATAAAACTAGAATATATATAAAACTAGAATATATATATATATATATATATATATATATATATATATATATAGAAATAAATATATAGAAATAAATATATATATAGAATAATAAATATTATTATTTAAAATCTATATATATATATATATATATCTATATATATATATATATATTCAGTTGCTACACTTCATATTTTGAAAAATAGCTTTAACCACCATACTACACATATAGATTTTAAATAATAATATTTCCAAAATAATAACCATTCTAATAATAATCACAAATTATAAGCTAATAACTAATAACAAGAAAATAAACTATTAACTAATAATATAATAATAATAATAATAATAATAATAATAATAATAATAATAATAATATTATTATTATTATTATTATTATTATTATTATTATTATTATTATTATTATTATTATTATTAAATATGATGTTAACAACAATAATACAAAAATAAAAAATAATAATAATAATCAATAGTAATAATATTAATAATCCTAATATTAATAATATATAAAAGTACAGCAGTTACATTAAGAAGCAAAAGCAAAAAGACCAAAACTCTATACTTCTTCTCCTCGAGAGAAGAGCAACCACCAGTATCAATAAAATAAAAGATATATAAAAAAAGAAATAAATACTCATAAATGAGAGGAGTAGAGAGAAAGTGAACGAAACTGAGAGGGAGAGAGGAGAGATCGGTAGAGAGAGAAATGAGGGAAGAAAGGGGGCGGAGGAGAGAGAACGAAGCTGAGAGGGAGAACGAGAGGGCTAGTCGGATAGGGTTCAGTGAGGGTTCCGACGGGGCTCATGCGACGGAAAGAGGCGCCGATCGAGAGCTAGGCGGCGGAAGAGCGGGGTCGGGGCGGCGCCGAAGGGGCTGCGGTCGGGATCGACACCGGTGGCTGGGCGCCGGCGCAATAGGCGACACCGATCTCGGCTGGCCCAGTCTGGAGAACACGGCGGCGCGCGGCCAGCCTCGACACGGCGGGGAAGCTCGTGGCTCGTCGGCAACCGGAGGGTCATGGCGGTCGGGATGCCCGACAAGGTGAGTTGGGTTTTGGTTTCTCTATGGGGTGGTGGATGCTGTGGTTGCGGCATTTGGCCGACGGATCTAAGATTTTCTGGTGGTGGTAGTAGGAGGGGATGGCGCTGGCGGTGGGTTGGTGGTGTGCGTGTGTCGGAGGTGAGGGGTCGGACTGTGCAGGAGGAGGTAGTCGATAGTACCGATGGTCGGCGACGAGGGTTTGGCTGGGTGGTTACGGTTGGGCCGGAGTGTAGACACTTCCGGTGGCACTACAACAAAAAACCCATTTTACAACGTTAGATAAACGTTGTTAATAGCTTTTTACAATGTTTCAGAAAATGTTGTAGTTCGAGGAGTTGTAGAAAGTTTGAAATATTTTTACAACGACGGGCTATCGTTGCACCACACGTTGTAAACACAGTTTTTGACTACATGTTTTTTCATTTTAACAATAATTCTATAACGTTGTAAATATTAGTTTTAATAATGGTTACAATTTGTTGTCATTACAACTTCTACAATGTTTGATAAATATTGTAAAGCACCATTTACAACATTGTTTCAATATTGTCACTTTTACATCAGCAACTTTTAAAAAACGTTGTATATATGTATATAACAATGTTTTTCCTTCATCGTCATATAGCTGTCAACAACATTTAGTTAACGTTGTAAAATAGTTGTAATTGATGATATTGGCAATAGCTCATAAACATTGTGAAACAATTATTTACAACATTGGTTAATCATTGTTTAAATTAAATTTTCATTTAAAAAAAATTATATATATATATATATATATATATATATATATATATATATATATATATATATATATGGAATTGACAATAGTACACAAATTCCATTATTGACCATTTACAAAAGAGGAGCATAACAAGACTGAGAAGATATTCCATGTATTCAATCCAATAATTCAACTACAAATTAGATAAAAGTCGAATCAAAAGACTACAATAGTTGGATGGTCGCAACTGAAACCCAAGGACTCTCGACCCAAAAAGTTAAGAAAATGGTCCATAATGTTCTCCTGCAGTTCAAATAAAAAACACATTAGAGATAGTATTGCCTTCTAATATACAGCTTCAAGTAGCAAACAAATTCATCAAGGGTGAAGGTGTCAGAGAGGAACGTTATAGCACCAAATGGTGACGATATTAAGTCTGTAAATAAGTTTCAAAACTCGATTAAATCTACAAGATTTCCAGCAGGAGGTGCTTTATCTGTCAATCGATCTGTGAATTCATTTCGCACAGTTGAGCTGTATTATCATACGCTGCAGCAGCTGAAATGGGGACCCTCATCTGAGGAAACTCTTAATAATCTTCAATGTAGATTGGGTGCTTACCAAGCAAACCTGGTACTGAAGTTGCTCCGTGATCACTCTGTTGCTTTTGGGTTTTTCAAATGGTTGAAGCATCAGCCAATGTTCAAGCATGATGAACATACCTATACAACCATGATTGGCATCCTAGGACAAGCAAGACAATTTAACACTATAAAAAGACTTCTAGATGAGATGAAGAGGGAGGGATGCCATCCAACTGTTGTGACATATAACCGTCTGATCCACTTCTATGGACGTGCTAATTATATAGGTGAGGCTGTTCAAGTGTTCAGTGAGATGCAGGAACTTGGTTATGAACCCGATCGTGTTACATTTTGCACACTTATTGACATCCATGCAAAGGCTGGGTTCCTTGATGTTTCATTGGACTTGTACCAAAAGATGCAAATAAAAAACACATTAGAGATAGTATTGCCTTCTAAAATACAGCTTCAATCAGAGGTACTGAATTAAATATAGATCAATCAAAAAAATCAATCAGAGGTATTGAAGCAAAAATCAGAGGTATTGTAGCAAAAAAAAGTCTCCATTACTAATGTTAATTAAATATAGATCAATCAGAGGTATCAACTGTACCAAAAATCAGAGAGTTTATGCCTACAGAGGTCATTATTGTTGAGCCAAACCTTCAAAAGTCCCTTAACAATAATATATAAAAAAGAATTAACAATCATTTGACTCTTTCTCATATGATTTTATTGAAGCATTAAAAAAAACTTACAACAATAGCAAGCCAAACATTAGACTGAATCAACACCTTGAACTTGCTCTCAAGCAAGGTATCTTTCTCTTCGTTATTTCTACCAAAAAAAGGGGAAAACGTACTAGAAAATTAGAATTCAAACATGTAAGAAATGTAAGTGAACAAATAAACAACTAGATTGCAAGCGACTAGTTTTAAAGAGATTAGACTTGCCCACTCATCAATGACGAGACCAACATCTTCTAAAGGTAGAATTCTTGCATACCTCAAGTGCTACCTTGGCCACAACAAGCTGTTGGTTCCGTCTCTTCAATTTCTTTAGTAAAAGTCACAATGTTAATTGTTATGAATGCTTTCAAAACATAACAAGCTATAGAGGAAAGTGTAGCTGCATACTTACATTCCAGGGTTGTTGCACATCCGAGAATACCACCCTCAGAATTTGCTCGACTTCAACCTGATCTTTCTTCTCATCAAACTTCAAAAGCCAACATACACCATCACCAGCATGGACATCAAATGAATATAATATAAAGTTGGTGTGACAATTTCTAAGAGATTTATTATGTCTGTCAGTAACAAGCTATCAACAATAATATCAATTGGGGAAACAAGTAGAAGACAACACAAGTTAAATCTCTCATTTGCCCATTATTTATCTAAAATTACTTAATCTGGGACTAAAAGCCTTACCATCTAGCAGAGCCATGATAGGACATGCTTTCTCCATAATCTCAGCTCCCACTGGATTTTCAGCAAACATTCTACTACTTCTGTAACCTGGAATTTGCCAAACAAAGGCACATGAAGAGCATTAAAATCATAATCCATTTACCATGTACAAAATTATGGTATTAAAAGCTGCTAATACATTGAGAGAAAAAAAATAAAATATTGATGGTATTAAAACTTTAAGTATGCACAAAGTAGTAGGTCTGCTTTGTACAAGTTACACAGCTCTTCAAGTGGGCCAACATTTATACTTACATCTTTATGTATAGCAGCTTCAATAAAGTTCAATTAATTGGGATAGAGGCTGAATCAACCCGATGAACAAACTTTACGACAAAATTACTAGCAAAATAGGTAAGAGTTTAGGCATGAACCACTTGCCATATCAGAAAGCATGCAAATGATATAGTACCTGTACTGGAGTATTGATAACTGCTCTTTTTATGTGTCCTTTCTGGGCATTACTGGCATTAGAGGTAGAAGGAAATCGGCATGCACGCCCAAGTAATGTATGTACACACCCAAATGTTTTTGCCTCATACTTCCGCTCTTTTTGCCAATTCAGAACCTCTTGTCTCTCTTTGTACCAGAGTTCTACTATTTCTTTAGCTTCTTTAAGAGATACCTGATATAAAATCGCTCCCACTTAAAACGCAATGATCCTCTTAAGACTTTCAGTGATTAACCATAAGTAAAATAGTGCACATCCTTCGGATAATTCAATACATTATATTCGACGTATTATATAGAATACAGGTAATATATTTTCTGTTTGGCCTTTCAATTCATCTTCCTTTCATATAACACAAGCACAAAGAATTAAGCAATAGTTATGAATGGATGCAAGATTGCACGTATTAATGCATGTCCATATATGTGAGATCACAGGGTTCCTAGCTCCAACTGATATAAAATATTACCTGCCACGTTGAGACTTGGGAGCAAACTGCTTGCACGAAAGAAGACATTTTCATGTGTTAATGTGTACATGTATGTAGCGGCAAAGGAGTGTTTCATGTGTATGTGCAACAAAGTCAATAGAGCTATCACAATTTTAGGGTGTCTGAGATTTAATTTCTTACTGATGCCTAATAGTAAAACATTTGCTCCGAGTCTTTAACATTCACCAGATAATGGAGAATGGTAAGGCCGTTGTTGGATGGTTGAAGATCAAAGCAGCTATGAGATGGGGAATCTTTATCAGGAAGAAGGCAGCTGAAAGGAGAGCTCTGCTTATTGAGCTGGAAGATTAGCAAGTTCTGTTAAAGTAGTAGTAATAGTTCTTCAATTGGTTCGTAACATCTGGTAACCAATTGATCCGGACTATCCCAGGATGTAGAAGACTGGAAGATATCAGGATTGGAATTCCATTTGAAATTGGTTCGCAAAACTAATAGTTATTTTGTTACGACTTTTTTGTATATATATGAAATTCTATATAACCAAACTGAGAGCTATTAAAAAACAAACAAGGAAAGAGGAAAACTAAATAAGTTTATAATGTTCATAATAAATGACATTCATCTTTACCTCTTGAGAAGATCTTGATTGTAGACAGTGAGCACCTCTTCCCTCCTCCTTTATCCGGTCTTGGGACCGGCAATGTAATGCTAATGCACTTACATTGGCAGAGTTAAAAAGGGGTTAAACAGAGCTGCAATCAATAAAACCTTATAAATGCATTGAAGTGTGAAAATTCTACAAAGAGCTAATTCAGCAGAGTTAAAAATATTAACCAAGTATCCCAAATATAGCATTAAAAACAAAAGGGTACTATCAAAATACTTAATGAGAAATCTAAACTGTCAAAGTACTTGATAAAGAGCCTAAACCATGAAATATCCCATCAAAAGCTTTAAGGATCAAGTGAAATGTATTGCTTATTCCACGCAACTGGAACTCCTATAGCATGCTCAACCAATGTCAAGTCGGATGTAGTCCTCCACAAATGAGCTTCAGGAACTAATCCAAATTCAATCCAAACCTTCCAAGCATCTAGTCCAAGGGGTTTGCAGTGCACTAGGGAGACGGGATCTACAGATGCTATTGATCCTTCTGCAACAATCTACCCCCTCTTGTACCAGCTCATAATCTTGCATTTTTGTCCAATGATCGGCTCATGGAGATCATTATTGGTATTGCTAGCATGATGTGACTGTTGTCAATGTAATGAATGTATAGTTAATACATAGTAAATAAGTTCTCTAAAATTCCACACATTTATATTTTTTTATCAACCCATTTACCTCTGGTGTACTAACAACTTGTGGTGATTGCACCTTCTCTTGTCCATTTCTTTTCTCTCCGTGCTGTGACAACCAAAAATTATAATACAAGTCATAAGTTATGAGATTTGTTAATTCCATTAACTAATACAACTACTTACCACGATTAATTTGTCCAACTTGTCCTCCAATCTATTGACCTTATCTTCGAGCGCATGTATAATCTTAGAAGAATGTGCTTGGACATTCAACTTAGTAAGTGTAACTCCAAACCCAAGACCAATTACTGTTCTACCAGGTCGGTCTTTACCCAATACTTTTGAGAGAGCATCATCTCTCAAGCTTGATGATATTTGTGTACCAGATTGCGATTCTTTGATCTCTTGAATTTTTTTCTAGAATGTTAAAAATAAAATTTTAATATAATTGAAGAAACAATATAAGAACATATGTAAAATATTCAAACCTTAATTTCTACTTACCAGGGATTTGGCAACAGATGCATTTGCTTGTTTCTTTGATTTATGCCCTTCCGACCACAAATCAACTCTTGATATTTCTATATGTGTTGGACCCTCTTTCTTCTACAAAAATAAATAAAACAACACAATTTCATATTTCAGTAAAATTTGAGAAATCAACTTGCAATCACAATACAAACATTATAAACTAGATAAACATAAGTAATTTTACCATCTTTTGTATCAGTGAAGTACCACAATGATGTTTATTAATTGCAGTGGTGGACAGTAGGGGAAGATAAACGTATGTATCAGTGAAGTACCATAATGTATCAGTGAGTGTACGAGTGTATCAATGATGTATGCTAGGATGGAAAAGTGTCGGGTGTCTAGGAGCGTATCAATGATGTCTGCAACTTAGTATCAGATATTGTCCCTCAGTGTTCATGGGGAGGAAGATCTAGGAAGCAAATTGGGCCCACCCCCTATTGTCCCTCAGTCATTTTTCTCCAAGTAATGGTACACTTCGAAAGAGGGTTTCATTCACTTTATCAGTGGATGGCATTTTTGAACATCATGTTGCAAATTTTGGCACACACTCAGTTGGTCCTTATATTGCAAATTGTAGTACAAATTACAGGGAAAAAAATAGTATAAATTATGGAATGGGATGAATGTAACAATTACCCGAGCTCATATAAGTCACGATTAAACCTATGTAAAATTTAGTGGATGATTGTCTTTCAATTCCTAATGCATTCAGGTATCTCACAGTTCTCGTTCCCGGTATTCCTTTTAATTTGATTCTTATCCTCTAACAGCGGAAAGTATTCATTACTATTCTTCTGAAAAACTACTGTAATTGCTATAGTACTGGTAAAGTACATATTCTCCATTTGCAATTTTATATCCTTATATAATATTCTCAACAAACAGTTATATTTTCACATGTAGTTCATGTAATAAATATAGATGTAAAATATTCTCAATTTTAAAGTAAGCATCCTTTGATAGATGTAAAATATCACAAGTTATTTGAGCAGTAGGGCACATGAACCTTGTGAATGGGTGTTCTGTATTTTGTCAGAATGGAGGATAAATTGCTTGTGAGAATCCAAACCTACTCCTAGGATATTTGATTAACCAAGTGCAGAAGTGCAAGAGTGTCTGTGAGTGATGTATGAAGTGTAGTTGTACCATGTATATTGTGTGTCATAGTGCAGGTAGCAGTGCCTAAATACAGAAGTACAAGAGTGTCTGTGAGTGATGTATGAAGTTTGTTGCACATGTATCAGTTATGTGTGCTATTGTGCCCTGAGTGTCAGATTTTAGATGTGCAGTATGTATTATGGTGACTCTTATACACAAGTAAAGTAATTTTACCATCTTTTGCTCCAATCGGGCATAACCCCGCCGACTCATTGTGTGGGGTAGTTTATGATGACTCCTTACATACTTCATTAGATCGCTCTTACTCTACATCAAATATGAATTATTAGTAACGAAAGGGGATAACTGAAAATGTAATATTATAGATGAACATCGAATGTTACAACTTACTTTAGTTGTTGCTGAGCATGCCCGTTTAATGAACTCTTTCCATTCATTATCTGTCAAGTTTTGAGGTTTTAACTTAGCAAGCTGTAGATGTGCTTCTTCTACTTCCAATGCACAAGCCGCTCTCACCTTAGTGGAAATCCTGGACCTATATTCTCTCAAATAGTTTCCCATCTTTTGCAAGGTATTTTTCTTGTTCACCTCATCTAGTTTGTACCTTTGCTGTAATGTAAATCATGCTATAATTACATTATGAAATTATAAGCGAACTTGAGATATTCAGCTCTAGTTAACTTACCAATATAACTGTCCACATGTCCTCTTTTAGCTGTTTAGAAACCAAAGTCCAATTCTTTACGGTTATTTGAACTGTAGATCGGACTAAAGCCCCTAAGAAAGAGGCAAAGGTAATTGAAGTATCACCTATAGGCTGCCCTCTTTCATTATATTCTACTTCTTTAGTCACATTTTGATCCATCCCAAGACCCTTGAGCTTTGTTGGGCCTCGTTTGTTCTTAACCGACATTGTCTCCTCGTTAATGTGGGAATTAGGTGCATCAAGCAAGTCAATAGGTGAAGAATGAGATGCATCTAAACCTCCCTCTGGGATTTCATCTCTCTCTTGAACATCTGAGATAACATATTTTTGTGATTTTTTTTTTCGTTTCGCTGACTTACTTTTTGAGGCCTACAAAAATAAATAACATTTCATGAATAAATTAAATTAGTATATGAAATGTAGAATTGAACTACATCAATATATGTAAATTATATATATATATATATATATATATATATATATATATATATATATATATATATATATTAATAATCTCAATTACCTCCGTTGTAAGCGCCATAGCTTTTATAATCTACAACTCTGGTGAATAGTAGTCAAATTGTTGTTAGTGACAAAATAGAACTAAAAAAGAATTTGATCGTATTCTAGAAGGCCAGATAAATGAAAAGCACATATAATGAAGGTAGTAAATTGCAAGTAAATGGAACTAATCATTATAATTCAAAGCTTCATATATAAAAAAATGAAACAAAATCCATCTTCAAAAGAGACATTAACACAATTAAACTAATACGCCATCTTCATTCCTTCTTTCATAGGAATTATCCTCATTATCAATAGCTTCGCCAAGTTTTGATATATCCAGCGGTTGACAACTTGTTTCTGCATTCTCATCATATAATTCCAATTCATGAAAACCTCTTGGTGGTGGTTTCAACACAACATACCAACTAGAAGAATCTGACTCTCTAGAGTAGAATACTTGCTTCGCTTGTGATGCTAGAATGAAAGGGTCACTTTCGAATTGATTTTTGAATTGATGGAGATTTACTAGCATAAAACCATCTTCAAACTTAACACCATGATAAATGTGCGCCCAATCACACCTAAAGATATGGATTTGAAATGTATTATAATCTAAAACAAGAATTTCGCGCAAGACCCCATAAAAAGCTCTTGAGCTTGAAGTTCCAGCATTGTCATTTGAATCTCATTGGCATACGGTTTTTGCTTCTAAAGAAATACCACTATTTTGAGTGGACCTTTGAACATCTTTGGTTTGAAATCGACGCCCATTGATAAGGAATGCAGAATATGACATTACTTCCTTTACAGGCCCATATGCCAACCACTTTATTGTATCACACACATAAATGCTTGTACTGATTTCCTTCTTAACCTATAAAAACCTCGTAGTAAGGTCTAATAATTTCATACATATTGCAATCTCAAAGAATATAGAAAAATATATGTATACTTGAACTATTACCTTTTTCTGAAACCAATCACAGAATGTATCTGAATGTTTCTTCCAAAGTTTGTTTTCATTTGTGAAAAGACGCTTATCTGAATTCTTCAACTCAATCAAATGCATTCTAGATGAAACAATATGGTAAGAAAACACATGGTCACGCCTAGTCTAAACATTAAATTATTAAAAAAGAATTATAATGAATCTCCTTATACTTACTCTTCATAAGGTGCCACCTTTGTAGTATTAAAAAGCACATATCGATGTGCAATTTTTAAGAGTTCATGAGACATTGTTACATGCACTCCTTTGGATAATGGGCGTCCCTCATGTAATGAGTTATCAGGAGAGTCTTCGTTACGTCTATGACGAACACCTATTTCTTTTGCTTGTTCTGTATAGCTACAACAATACCTCATGCACTCCTCAGAAAGATAGCACTCTGCTATGCATCCTTCAGGACGTGCTAAATTTTTGACATATCCTTTGAGTATCTTCATATACCTAATAAACATATTTCAGCTATTTATGAATGGTATAAACAAATATGGTTTTAGAAAGTAAGATGATATACTGGAGTACCTTTCAAATGGATACATCCAACGATATTGTACTGGTCCACATAAACGAACTTCTCGCACTAGGTGAATGGTCAAATGTACCATAATATAAAAGAAAGAAGGAGGAAAAAATCTTTCTAACATGCACAATGTTTCAGCAATTTCAGCTTCAAGACATTCCAATCTATCGGTCAATAACCCTTTGGCATATTTCATTAAAAAATGCACATAATCTAAGTATTACATTTCTCGGTCCCTCGTCTAAGAGATCTTTCAAAGCTACAGGAAGCAATTGTTGCATCAAAACATGACAATCTTGAGATTTCAGGCTTATTATGTTGTTATCCTTTGAGAAGCAATTTCTAATGTCAGAACTATACCCATCGGGTACCTTCAAATTTCTTAACCGATTATAAAATAATTGCTTTTCAGTCTTCGATAATGTGTATAGTGCTACAGGAAGGTATACTTTACCGTCTTTATCCTGTGGATGCAACTCTCTTCTAATTTCCATTTCTTGCAAATCTCTTCGAGAATTAAGACCATCTTTTGATTTCCCTTTAATATCTAAAAGTGTGCCAAGTATACTCTCACATACATTCTTTTCAATGTGCATTACATCCAAATTGTGGCGTAGAAGCAAATCCTAATAAGAAAACAAAGTTACATGTTATTATGAACTATATTTTGAACTCGGAAATATTAAGACAAAATAAAGATAACTAGATTGATTAAAAATGACTTACCTTCCAATAAGGCACCTCAAAGAATATTGACCTCTTCTTCCATATTTGTACCTCACCATCAATTGCAACCTTTGACTTCTTTCTTTTCTTTGGTTTTTGTTTTTTCTTTCCCCAGTCATTTTCAATTTGACTTGTAGCTTTCAATACATCACGACCGGTCATTATTATCGATTTTTCCCTATCTTTATGCTTTCCATCAAACCAACTTTTTTTTGTTCGAAATAGGTGTTTTGAAGGAAGGAATCTTCTATGAGCCATATATACTGTCTTACAGCTATGCGGTAACCACATAGATAATGTACTACCACCACAAATAGGACAAGCTGACTTTCCTATTGTTGTACATCCAGCTAGATTTCCATAAGCGGGAAAATCATTTATTGTCCACATTAAAATCACCTTCAAATTAAACATTGTCTTAATGTAAGCATCATAAACTTCTACCCCATTGTTCCATAACTCTGTTAAATCTTCTATAAGTGGCTGCAAGTAAACATTAATATCATTACCAGGTTGCTTTGGCCCTGGAATTAATAAAGTCAACATTATATGCTCTTTCAACATGCATAACCATGGCGGAAGGTTGTATGCAACAAGCATCACAGGCCAACAACTATAGGTAGAGCTAAGATTACTAAAAGGGTTAAATCCATCAGCAGCAAGACCAAGTCTTATATTTCGTGGATCTGATGCAAATTTGGGCCACTTTCTGTCTATTGCTTTCCAGGCTAACGAGTCAACTGGATGGCGTAACTTGCCATCTTTACTTGTATTGGTGCTATGCCACCTCAAATGTTCAGATGTTTCTATTGATAGAAACATTCTTTTCAGCCTTGGTATGATGGGAAAATATCTAAGCACCTTCACCGGAATCTTTTTTATATACTTGTTTCCATTTCTATTATCTTCGATATTGCATTCATTCACTTTCCAACGAGAATAACCACATTTGGGACAATTATCCATATCTGTAAGTTCTTTTCTAAATAAACAACAATCATTCTCACAAGCATGTATTTTTTCATAATTTAGATCAAAAGACTTCAATACCTTCTTTGCTTCATATGAGGTTTTAGGAAGCATGTTACCAACGGTTTTAAGAAGTTCATCAAAACAAACCTTGGATAAACCATTCGTAGTTTTGATTTTATACAAAGCAACTGTTGCAGTCAATCTTGTCTGATTCATGCAACCTGTGTACAAAGGGGTTTCAACATCTTCCGGCACATTAGCCGACCCTCCTCTTCTATCACTACTATGATCTGTAATCCCTTCATCTTGAGCAAGTGCATTTGCATACATTTGATACATATCAGATGATATTGTACCTTGATGCACCTCTGCATAAGGTGTAGATTGTTCCCCATATAATACCCAAGTAGTATAGAATGGATCCATTCCTTTACAAACTAAGTGCTCATACACGATTGGACCAGGAAGAGAATCCAAGTTCTTGCATTTCATACAAGGACATGAAATAGTTTCTGGATTACCTAGATTCTTCAAAGCAACATTTACAAAATTCATTGCTCCTTGTTGGTATTCAGAGGTGTGTCTACATATTTACAAGAAAAAAAATAGAATGAATATCAAAATGGTATACAGCAAAAAACAAAAAGAGCAATTAGTTTATTATGGGTAACTTCGAAACCTTTCAAAATTCAATCAAGCTTTATCCATCACTGGAAACGTGGAAACGGGCAATAGTACTCTAATTCACACCAAACAAAATAGCATTAGGGATAGCTACTAAGAAAATCAAATCAACTATTTTATAATTGAATCAAGTGAAATGATGCAATAAGAAATAAAAGAAATTAGATTAACTAATTAAATATCAGAGCCCCAAACGAAAAACAATTATATTTGTGATAAAAAAAATCACTTGATGTAACTTTAACAAGAGGCCTATGCTACAATGTAATCCCAATTTCATATAAAACTCTCAGACACATTGCACAAAGTTAAGGTTCTTACTATCCATTCTTCCATTCTTCATAGATCAAGATACATACTATAAAAACATTATTATTTTAAAGGTTATAGAACTTCTCGTTAATGACACTAAAAAGATTTTATAACAAAGACATGGTAGAGGCACCAGAATATTATTTTGCTTTTTTTTTCTTCACTCGACTTCATTTGCATCTTGAGATTCTAGACATCTTTCATCAGTGAAAATTGAAAGTAACTAAATAAAAAAGGGTATATAGTTTAACGATAAATTATTATTAAGGTGTTGCTCCCTCATTGACATCTAAATTGTTTGTAACAGAGATAAGGATGAGCGATTAAAACCAGAACATGCATGTATTTCTTACCTTAATTTATATATTTATATATAAGAAGTCATCCAATATCCTATGGATTATGATGTGCAGGAAGTAGATCCAAGAAAGCGCTAAGAAAACATCAAAATACATGACAAAGTTAGATATTGATAACTTTTTGGTTGTTAAATTAATAGTCCAATATTTCATTCCATCTCATGCATTCTATCATAATTGCATTAACTACTAAATAATATTAAAAAAATGAAAATGCTAACCTGTTGAAAGCAGTCGAGTGGTAGGGATGACAGTAATGAGTACCAATTCCTGCAATAATATACATTAATCAAGACAAGGAATTAAAAAAACCAATCAAGATAAAAAAAAATTAAAAACAAATCTTCAAAACTTCTTCATTGTCGTTACTCTCCCACCAAATAAGAAAACCTAAAAATCTGGATGACTGAAAATCAGACCAACTACAATATAATTAAAAGAACATATTTACCGACGTAATAATAAAATTCCTAACCTGTAAAATAACTTATTTCTCCCATCGATTTGGGAGTACCAAAATTATGGAGGTCATCAATCAATATGGAAGCACCAAATTTATATAGGCCACTGATCGATTTGAGAGCACCAAATTTTAGGGTTTTAATTAGGGCATAACCCAAAATCGAATCAAATTCTTTTTAAAAAATAGGGGTTTTAAATATCATCGATTATTTGGGACAATAAAATTTATCCGTTCATAGAAAATATCGGCAAGATGGAGTCGAAGACGAAAAGAGCAGAACCTACAAAAAATAAAAATAAAAAGCAAAAAACTTATTTCTCCGCTTCTGGAGATGAAGACGTCTCTGGACCCGGCGGGAACAACGAGCAAAATATTGGGAGAAACTCTCTCTGGACCCGGCGGGAGCAAAATATAGGGAGAGACTTCTCTCTGGACCCGGCGGGAGCGAAATATAGGGCGGGAGAAAAATATTAGGGGTTCGGTTTTGGGAAAGTATACGCGGGATATAAACCCTATTTTGTTTTGGGAAAATATAGGAGGAGATATATGTGGACCGCGGGAACATGAAAAGAGAAAAGAGTTGGTGAAATATTTAGATCCCGCTCGAACCCAATAACCTGCAGCTTCCCGCAACTCTTTAAAATTTTTTTTAACTATGCACAAATAAAGTTGTTAAAGTTTAAATTTACAACATTTATACTGAATTATTGTAAAAAAAAAACTAGATTCACAACATTTAAATACAAAATGTTGTTATCACCAACATTTTACAACGTTCTCATTAGAAATATTGTAAATCATATCACTTTTTACAATATTTTTTAAAATCATTGTAAATGAAACGTTATAAAATGGGTTTTTTGTTGTAGTGTGGGCGACTAGGCGTGGGTGAGGGTTGGTGAAGGGATGGATGCTGGTGGCGGTGGAAGATTGTGGCGACCGGTGTGTAGATGGCGGTATTGGCCGCAGCTTGCGGTGGTCGTGGGGGATGTGGTGACGGCCGTGGCGGTGAAGGAGATAGCAGGGAGAGGAGATGTGACCGGGGGACGATAAAGGAGATGGTTGTTAGAGTTTAGATGATGGATTTGTTATAGGGCGATCGTGTCCGGGATTGTCGGGCAAGTCGAAGATGTAATTGTAAAAAAATGTAAGGTAATGGAAACATATCCGGGGTCGGACCCGAGGTCGTCACGGAAATTGGACACCGACACGATGCACAACACATTTTGGTGGAGGAACTTTGTGGAGTAATTTGTGGAGAAAAAGAGAATGTGGAGGCTCGCCTATATATAGGGTTGAGGAGAATCCTAATTGGATAAGGATTTGGACCCAAATTAATTATTTAGATCAAATTTGGGTTCAATTTATATTTAGATTGTACATAATATCAAATAATGACCAAATCCTTATTGAAAATCCAAATAAATTTATTTAAAAAAATTTATCCGATTTATTCAGAATAACTAGTTTAAAAATTAACTTTTTATAATTCAAAAATATGCTATTATATTAATTTCAAAAATTGTACTATTATTTAAAAATAAACTATTAGATAATTACGAAATAGGTATGCATAAATAATATTTACATAATTATGCTTTTCTAGTATACAATAAAAATATTATTTATTATTAATAACTGTTAGAAATGAAAGGCTTTATAAATAAAATAACAAACTTGGGAATTTTGGTACGATAACAAAATAATTATTATATATATTATTTTAAAAATATCCTTGATAATAAAATCAAAAAAAGTATATTTTCTAAAAATATTTATCTCGCACATATTCGCACTCGACGAGAAAATACGAAAAACGAAATTTCGCACACGACGTACAATGCAACTACGTGACGTACAAATAAAAAAATTAGTATCAAATTTATATATAAAAAAATTAGTAAAAAATTAGGGGTTTTACATCCTGCCCAACTTAAAAAAATTTCGTCCTCAAAATTAAGAATTAGTAGGGGGTGAGAAGACACAAGGGGGTATCGATGGGGAACAAACAATGACAATGTTTCCACAAAATCATGTCGTAAGAAATCGTGATCTAAATCATAGAATTTTTAACACGGGTACAGTTACGAGGGTCGCGAGTTAAGGCATGAGTAGAAGATTAAGGGTTTAAAGTTTAAATCAAGAGTATCATGCAATAGAGAATGATATGGTATCAAGAGAAAATAAGTTAGAGACCTAGTAGATATAAGTTCTTGAGAGTAGGTTGAGGCACGAATAAGAGATCGATTAGGTTCATGCCTAAATTAAGTGATTTGGAAGGTTCATGATAGCGAATATAAGGCCAAGAAAAGGCTGAGTGATTTAGGATGAAGTTATAGCAACATCGAGTGAGAATGGTCATAGTCGATAAGAAGGCTAGAGAAAGTTCTAGTATAACGCCTTCGTCCTTCTAAAATAGGTGACGGCGAAAGCAATATAGAGTTCGAAGGAGGCGTTATCGAATACGAATACGTGATTCAAAGACGATCGAATAATTTCAAAGGAATTGTCAAGGCAGTCGGGGATGGGATTCTAGAGGGCAAGTTTAGCTATGTCCCAATCCACGTAGAACGATATATAAAAGCGAACCAAAGTGCACTAGGTTGATCAGACCATCATGCACCGCTTCTGAGTAGACAATACGTTAGTGGATACATCCAATAACATATGTCATGAACAAGCTTGATAAAGAATTTAGCTTGCAAAAACTAGGCTACATTAGCATCATTAGTTTATATAGTAAAAAAATGTAGGCACGTGAGATTAAGTTTGAAATAAAGTAGAATCAGCTCAATTTAAGTCTTTAAGTCATATCCTGTGTTGGTCTCCAAACAGTCGTCCTACAGTCTTCTTGTCCAAGTCTTTGGTTGACTAGATGGGTTAGGGTCCTCTAAATTCTAGAATCTAAGTAAACTTGTGAATATAGGTCACAAGGATAAAGGGATTGCTAGGTCACAAGGCATTCTACCCAACTTAAAAAAATTAAACAAATGGAGTTTTGGGACAAAAGAAACATGTCTAACTAGTAGGAATCACCTGTCTAATCTCTAGCAAGCACAAAGGGAAGACAGGAATTATGATAGAAGGAATCAAGCAAGATGCAATCGATGAGTCGAGCGGTAGTTCGAATATAGAATCGTGAAAAGAGGTCAAGTATGTGGATGAGATCCTAGACTTCTAATCCTATTCGCAGGCTTGCTTGGTACGGTAAAGTAACCAAACAATTTATCTTGACCTGCATGGGCCACCACAAAAACATGTAAGGCCACAGTCCCAAAATACATAGGACTAAAAACGTAGACATGCCAGCCGTATAATAAATATACGTAAGCTGTAAAATACAGTAGAACCATAACTAATCTCATCCATACAAAATAAATGAATAAAAGACATCATATAATGATAATAAATTTTCTTGATACAATATGTTGGGTGGAGACACATCCACTACCAACCAAAATAAAGGAAAGAAGTACATGATATATAAAATGATTTAACAAAGATAGCAAGATAGATCCCAGGCACGTCATCTTCGAATAAATGGAGAAGACCACGACCTCGGCTAGAATACCTGCAGAAGACACGAACACACCCCTGGGGAGATAACCAGGTCCTCAGAGGGACGAAACAAGACACATAATATCATGCCATATAAATTGAATAAATATTGCTCAAATAAATAAGTCAATTGAATTATAACATGGTCCAATACACACCTATTGAACTAGCTTACCATTCCCCCAACAAGGTTCAATATTGCTCAAACAATGACAGGAGATGGTAAACTAATTTACGGTGACGTATCTTTCCATGCTATGAATCTAATATGGTATTCGGACCCTAACAAGGTTCAATACCTTCTCATCGAAGTAGTAAGCCACACCTACAACCAAACAAGGACATGATGTGACAAACTAGTCCGCGACAAGTTATTGTTCCAAGCTACGGTCATATACAAGTACCCAAACCAAAAGTACTCGTACCTAACGGATAAGGTAGCCTAACCGTTCTAAGTGAAATGTAGTTAAGAACAATCCTTCCTACGTATGGGCCCTGGCTAAATAGGATCGGCGTAGTCCCCCCTTGGGGCACCAGAGGCCTAATCAATAAGAGCATAACTTTACGCAGAACGTCAGTGGCCGTCAGTAATCATGGGTCATTAGTCCCGTATCTCCAGTGGAGCTTTCGGGTCACAAGGGAAAGTGCATCGAAGCCCATACGCTAAGGAATTGTCCTTCCTGTCCAATGCCTACTATGTTGTATGCACAACAGAAACCTCTATAACCGCTAAGTCAAACTAGCATGCAATTCTATCAGCGGTTAATCCTATCGCACGGCTTATACGTACCGGTGGCCAGCCAGTTACGCATGTCCGTATTCTACATGCAATACACAACTTCGTGGTACAACGTGTCAAGGCCAATGAATGCAACACACAAGGTAGTCCCTTAAATCTAGGTTTAATGTGTAAGAAAAATAATACATAGCAGTAAATATAACTGAACAGTAAGTTCTAACAGGTTATGCCATGTATCACAATTTATTTTGCATAAAAAAATAATGAATAATGTATGAAATATGAGCTAAATAAGTAAACAGCAAATGGTAAGGTGTCTTGCCTGATTGACGCCTGAGGTGGTGCTGCAATAATCAAGGTGGCACAAACTGCGACTTCAGTGCAACAACTATACAAGGTGGCCTCTGATGGTGGCACGGACAGTGCTATTGGGTCCAAAAGGGTCGAATTAGTTAGGGCGGACACAAGGAGTTACCCAATTTGAGAGTGTATAGGAATAATGGGGTTGGTAATGGATGGAAGGAAAATTAAAGAAAAATGGGTAACATTAAATATATACATTTTTAGAAAACTAAATCCTTAAAGACATTTCTACTAGTAAAACAATTTTGATAAATATTTGAAAACAGAGGAATAAATAGATTTAGGTTTAAAACCCAATGTTTGTATAGCTATACTTATAATAGAAACTAAACTTCATAAACAAGATGTTTTAAATAATTATCCGAAGATATTGCTCAAATATTACTCAAATAAATATTGCTCAAACAATGACAGGAGATGGTAAACTAATTCACGGTGACGTATCTTTCCATGCTATGAATCCAATATGGTATTCGGACCCCAACAAGGTGCAATACCTTCTCATCGAAGTAGTAAGCCACACTTACAACCAAACAAGGACAAGATGTGGCAAACTAGTCCGCGACAAGTTATTGTTCCAAGCTACGGTCATATACAAGTACCCAAACCAAAAGTACTCGTACCTAACGGATAAGGTAGCCTAACCGTTCTAAGTGAAATGTAGTTAAGAAAAAATCCTTCCTACGCATGGGCCATGGCTAAATAGGATCGGCGTAGTCCCCCCCTTTGGGCATCAGAGGCCTAATCAATAAGAGCATAACTTTACACAGAACGTCAGTGGCCGTCAGTAATCATGGGTCATCAGTCCCGTATCTCCAGTGGAGCTTCCGGGTCACAAGGAAAAGTGCATCGAAGCCCATACGCTAAGGAATTGTCCTCCCCGTCCAATGCCTACTATGTTGTATGCACAACAGAAACCTCTATAACCGCTAAGTCAAACTAGCATATATTTCTATTAGCGGTTAATCCTATCGTACGGCTTATACGTACCGGTGGCCAGCCAGTTACGCATGTCCGTGTTCTACATGCAACACACAACTTCGTGGTACAACGTGTCAAGGCCAATGAAACACAAGGTGGTCCCTTAAATCTAGGTTTAATATGTAAGAAAAATAATACATAGCAGTAAATATAACTAAACAGTAAGTTCTAACAGGTTATGCCATGTATCAAAGTTTATTTTGCATAAAAAATAATGAATAATGCATAAAATATTAGCTAAATAAATAAACAGCAAATGGTAAGGTGTCTTGCCTGATTGACGCCTGAGGTGGTGCTGCAATAATCAAGGTGGCACGAACTGCGACTTCGGTGCAACAACTATACAAGGTGGCCTCTGATGGTGGCACGGACAGTTCTATTGGGTCCAGAAGGGTCGAATTAGTTAGGGCGGACACAAGGTGTTACCCAATTTGAGAGAGTATAGGAATAATGGGGTTGGTCATGGATGGAAGGAAAATCACAGAAAAATGGGTAATATTAAATATATACGTTTTTAGAAAACTAAATCCTTAAAGATATTTCTACTAGTAAAACAATTTTGATAAATATTTGAAAACAGAGGAATAAATAGATTTAGGCTTAAAACCCAAAGTTTGTATAGCTATACTTATAATAGAAACTAAACTTCATAAACAAGATGTTTTAAATAATTATCCGAAGATATAAATAACTTATTTAGGCCAAAACTATATCTTTGTCAAATAGAATATTTAGATTTATAAAGCTATATTTTTATTAGTAAGAATATGTTTATAGGTAAATGTTCCAAAAATCAGTTCAGGCAAAATATTGTAGGTTTGTGAAACTAATTTTGTTAACAACTATATATATATATATTTACTTTACAAATATAAAACTAGAGAATATATATATATATATATATATATATATATATATATATATATATATATATATATATATATATATATATTCAGTTGCTACACTTCATATTTTGAAAAATAGCTTTAACCACCATACTACACATATAGTTTTTAAATAATAATATTTCCAAAATAATAACCATTCTAATAATAATCACAAATTATAAGCTACTAACTAATAACAAGAAAATAAACTATTAACTAATAATTATAACAATAATATGATAATAATAATATTAATAATAATAAATATTAAATATAATGTTAACAACAATAATACAAAAATCAAAAATAGTAATAATAATCAATAGTAATAATATTAATAATCCTAATATTAATATTATATAAAAGTATAGCAGTTACATTAAGAAGCAAAACCAAAAAGACCAAAACTCTACACTTCTTCTCCTCGAGAGAAGAGCAACCACCAGTATTAATAAAATAAAAGATATATAAAAAAAGAAATAAATACTCATAAATGAGACGAGCAGAGAGAGAGAGAACGAAACTGAGAGGGAGAGAGGAGCGATCGGTATAGAGAGAAATGAGGGAAGAAAGGGGGCGGAGGAGAGAGAACGAAGCTAAGAGGGAGAACGAGAGGGCTAGTTGGAGAGGGTTCAGCGAGGGTTCCGGCGGGGCTCATGCGGCTGAAAGAGGCGCTGATCGAGAGCTAGGCGGCGGAAGAGCGGGGTTGGGGCGACGTCGAAGGGGCTGCGGTCGGGATCGACGCCGGTGGCTGGGCGCCGGCGCAATAGGCGGCACCGATCTCGGCTGGCCCAGTCTGGAGAACGCGGCGGCGCGTGGCCAACCTCGTCACGGCGGGGAAGCTCGTGGCTCATCGGCAACTGGAGGGTCATGGCGGTTGGGATGCCCGAAAAGGTGGGTTGGGTTTTGGTTTCTCTATGGGGTGGTGGAGGCTGTGGTCGCGGCGTTTGGCCGACGGATCTAGGATTTTCTGGTGGTGGTAGTAGGAGGGGATGACACTGGCGGTGGGTTGGTGGTGTGCGTGTGTCGGAGGTGTGGGGCCAGACTGTGCAGGAGGAGGTAGTCGATAGTACCGATGGTCGGCGACGAGGGTTTGGCTGGGTGGTTACGGTTGGGCCGGAGTGTAGACACTTCCGGCGGGCGACTAGGCGTGGGTGAGGGTTGGTGAAGGGATGGATACTGGTGGCGGTGGAAGATGGTGGCGACCGGTGTGTAGATGGCGGTATTGGCCGCAGCTTGCGGTGGTCGTGGGGGATGTGGTGACGGCCGTGGCGGTGAAGGAGATAGCAGGGAGAGAAGATGTGACCGGGGGACGATAAAGGAGATGGTTGTTAGAGTTTAGATGATGGATTTGTTATAGGGCGATCGTGTTCGGGATTGTCAGACAAGTCGAAGATGTAATTGTAAAAATAGTAAGGTAATGGAAATATATTCGGGGTCGAACCCGAGGCCGTCACAGAAATTGGACACCGACACGATGCACAACACTTTATGGTGGAGGAACTTTGTGGTGTAATTTGTGGAGAAAAAAAGAATGTGGAGGCTCCCCTATATATTGGGTTGAGGAGAATCCTAATTGGATAAGGATTTGGACCCAAATTAATTATTTAAATCAAATTTGGGTTCAATCTATATTTAGATTATAGATAATATCAAATAATGACTAAATCCTTATTGAAAATCCAAATAAATTTATTTAAAAAAATTTATCCGATTTATTCAGAATAACTAGTTTAAAAATTAACTTTTTATAATTCAAAAATATGCTATAATATTAATTTCGAAAATTGTACTATTATTTAAAAATAAACTAATAGATAATTACGAAATAGGTATGCACAAATAATATTTACATAATTATGCTTTTATAGTATACAATAAAAATATCATTTATTATTAATAACTGTTAGAAATGAAAGGCTTTATAAGTAAAATAACAAACTTAGGAATTTTGGTACGATAACAAAATAATTATTATATATATTATTTTAAAAATATCCTTGATAATAAAATCAAAAAATATATATTTTTCTAAAAATATTTACCTCGCACATATTCGTACTCGACGAGAAAATACAAAAAACAAAATTTTGTGCGCGACGTACAATGCAACTACGCGACGTACAAATAAAAAAATAAAAAAAATCAGTACCAAATTTATATATAAAAAAATAGTAGAAATTTAGGAGTTTTACAGGTGTCATAGTCGAAGGTGGCTAATCCTAAAGAGGAACGTGGGCTGGGGATTCGACGTCTGCAAGATGTTTTGGATGCTCTCACAGTTGAACTCTAGTGGAAACTCAGAACCTCTCATTCTCTTTGGGTCTCTTTCATGAAGTCTAAGTATTATCCTCACACCCAACCATCTCAAGCTATAGCTTCTTTGAGTTCATCTCATATATGGAAACGCATCCTCAAGGGAAGAGATATGGGGGATGATCACATTGCCATTGTACCTACCCAGGAGGGTTTGGAAAACTTTATTTGGGCTCTAGATAGTTCAGGAAAATTCTCTATCACCTCTGCTTGGAATTGTATCAGGATACATCAAGATATCAATGAGAGATACAATCAAATATGGGGATCATGTATACCAACTAAGTGGTCAGTACTACTGTGGCGTATTCTATGGTGTAAATTCCCTACTGATGATGTTATTCAAAGGATTGGCTTTCATTTGGCATCAGCATGCCACTGTTGTTCATACCCAACTGTGGAGACTACTAGTCATATCTTATCTGAAGGTGACTTGGCGAAGGAGGTATGGAACTACTTCAATGGTGTTTACAGAGTTCAGACTACACCTGGACCTATCGAACATAGGCTGAGAGCTATGTGGACAAGGGGCCATAAACATACCAAACAAATTACAGTTGGAGCTATTGTATGGGTACTCTGGAAAAATAGAAATAAATGGAGGTATGAAGGGTACTCGTACAGTGAACAACAACTTGTGTTCGAGGTCAAGAGGCAGATCAAGAAGGCTATGGTTAATTGCTCTCATGAAGAACTTCCTGTAGGTTTAGAGTGATACCAAGTTTTTGTAATATGAGGTTAATCTCATACCTTTGTAACCTGAGTTGGTACTCTATTAATATCAATAAAATTTTAGTGTTCCTCTATATATATATATATATATATATATATATATATATATATATATATATATATATATATATATATATATATATATATATTTTTCCTATATATATATATATATATATATATATATATATATATATATGCTCACCTATGTACATAGGCACACACCTTTTATCAATCCCTATTACACACAACACTTACCTAAAAGCATTCACACATATACTCATGTGTCAACACTCACATATGTGTAACCACATACACACACACTACACACACACACACACACATCTACATATATAATTATATGAATTTATATATATATATATATATATATATATATATATATATATATATATATATATATATATATACATGCCTATATATGAATACACACACAATACATGTGCGTGTGTGTGTGTACAGACAAACACTCTAATGATCCTCACACTATATCTACATGCACACACAATACAATTTATCAAACACTTGGTATGCACCATGCTAGTATCGTACCAAAACTCCGATACTCTTGTGATATGCCCAAGATACTCTACCAAATCTTTTTCGAACCTAATAAAACACATGAGCATGTCTAAAATGATAATTAAAGAATAATTAGAGCAATGCATAGCCAGTGTCTAGTGCTATGTGAAATATGGCATGTTTGTCACAAGTGTAAGTAGAGAAAAACCTCCAAATTGACTCAGTGTCCTAGAATACCATGGCACGGCCTACTCATATCCATTTGTTGACACGTATCTAGCCACACACAACAATCACATGCCTATTTAGCCTATCAAACCATATGACAAACACTTGGTGCACCATTCTTGAATTTTCCCAAAAATGGCATAAAAATTCTATGTAACATCTACCAAAATAGTCATTAGAGCCTAGTTCTTCCTCGTATATGTACCCCTAGTCCATGGGTGGGTTTCCTAATGGTCCAATGCATGTATTAGAGTCTAAAAAAAGAAAAAAGTTAGAGGTATACCTATTAGGAGATGGACTCCCAATGCAAAGTCCGGTGGACACGGTTTGAACGTGGTTAGGACCCAAACTCCTAATCCAAGCTCTCTCTCCTTATGCTCCTTCCCTTCAAAGCTTCTAGACTCCTTGGATGAAAAGTAGGAGAAGATTGGGAATGATTGGGTGGGAATCTGATGGAGGAATGAAAGGAATTTTTAGGAAGAGCACCAACCTAGGAAATTATGCCCAAATAAAAAAATGAAGACAACACTCTCTCTCTAATGCTATTGAAGGCCACTTGAGGCTGTCCAATAAATAGGCTAGTCCACTAACAAATGCAACCATTATTACAATTAATTAAATAAATATACACAATATTTTAATATGTAAAATGATAAAAAAAAGTATCTAGGATTATGGTAGTGACAAATCTATCCTTCTTCAAAATAATTTTGTCCTCAAAATTAAAAGACGACACAAGAATGCAATCAAGACAAGAAGAATGATACCTCAAGTTTCGAAGAGATAAGGGTATTGCTCACGTATGTCGTCATCCCTCTCCCAGGTAGACTCACATGTAGAGTGATGCCTCCATACAATACGAACCAAGGGGATAACCTATTTCCGGAGCACCTTCTCCCGATGATCCAGAATCTCTACAGGCTACTCTGGATAACTGAGAGTTGAGTCCACCTCTATCTCGGAGTGATCCAATACGTGACTAGGATCTCCCACGTAGCCTCTCAACTGTAACACGTAAAACACATTGTGAACTCCCTTTAGTGTAGGCGGCAAGTCTAGTCGATAGGCCACTGCACTGACCCTCTCAAGAATGGTGAAAGGTGAATCGCGGACTAAGCTTCCCGCCTTGTAACCCCTCTTCCCGAAATTTTGAAATATATTTTTTTGTTATTTATTTGACTTAAAAAGGGATTTATGGAATTTATAAATATTTTTCTAAAGTAATTATTATTATAGAAGGCCTTAGTCATGGTTAAGTTTTATAGTACAAGATGACGATGAATTGGCACGGATAGTGTAGTCGTGTGCTTTAACTAGTGTATTTACCATACTAGGGAAGGCCTGGCCATATCAGGGTCCTTACTAGAAAAACCAGTCAAAGTTGCGACTTAACACCTATAGATGATTTAATTATTTATTATTATATTATTGACTTTTTAGGAGATCCGATTGTGCTAAACTAGTCAAACTGGACCCGAACCAAACCCAAGCCCTTATAGGCATGTAGAGTACGTCTAAGGACGCCCATGTAGAGATATTTTAGATTCATATATCTCGAACATTATTTTAATTGACTAATAATTGTTTTCTAAATAATTGTTTTATAATATAAAGGTTATATAATTTTAAATGGATATTTTATTGTGAGAATGTGCTAATATATGTTAAGAATATTTTCTTAGATTTATAGAAATACTAGAATAATTTTAGGAATAATTTTTTTGTATTATTTAGGTATATAAAAAAAAAAAATCAGAATACTGCCCCAGAATCAGAATACTGGAGTGCGGGGGCATACATAGCCAGCTACGTATATTGAAATGGAATCCACCTCACTATACGGTCACGGTTGTCTAGATATATGAGGGTTTAACTACAAGCCATCAGTCTCTTATGGTCATGAACAAGTCTATTGTCTCAATCTCAAGCAAGTAATAATAGTTACAAGATGTCAGAGCACCAAATATACAATAGTAAGGCGTCCCATACATCACATATTTGGATGATCAGGAAGCGAGTCATTACAAAATGTGAAGACTAGCAAGAGTTTCAGTCATACATGATCAACCCTAGGATTTGTCAATCATGTTACAGCATGTAGGCAGACAGTAAGCAAAGTGCAATCGAGCTAACACGTGCTCATCGGCTAAACGCCTCAAAAGAATAATTTTACAATAGAGTGGGAGAGCCAAGATAAAACCCACTCATTGCCCGGATTACGCCTGGTGGTCACCATTGGGCTGGAAGGAAGGTAGATCCTCTGGAGCTTCTCCGGTATTTGGCCATACAAAACCAGCAGGACTAGATCCCAGAAAGAGCAAGTGCCACAAAGGAGGCTTCACTTAATAACTAAAACCAGCAAATTAGCACAAGAATATAATTATATAATAAAAGACTTATAGTATAGAAAATCAAGATGATATACGATAAGATAACCATGGAACTGTTCAGATAACCAAGTTACAACCCGTAAACCAAACAAGGACTGGGGTTGTAACTCTTCATCTGAACGAAACTTGGTTTCCTACAAATTATCAATAAAGTAAAGCCCAAGCATTCAGGTCATGCATTCAGGTCATGTAACAATCTTGTACAGAGTCAGGAAAAGTCTACATTGGGTTAAACTCCATCCAATCAATCACGGCCAAGCAATGAGTACGGCTTGATACTTTAACTAACTAGGATTATCACAGGCCTAGTTACTAGCAAGATGCAATGAGACTATTCCAACAGCCACAAGCCCTGCAGACCATCCAGGTTATCCAGGTCGAATATCCGTTTATGAAGGGTGCAACACATGACAGTATGCTGGAAATATACCCTACTCGTCAGCAGGCTACAAGACCACATGCGCGCCCAGATAATGGGATTGCCTGTAGCTGGAAAATCTCTTCATGACTACTGGATTATTCTAGTTATTAGCCTTAGTCAATTTTAGTAGGTACCCCTGACCATAGTACTCAGGGGTCCCTGTCCTAGACATGATGCAAGACAGTACTGGTTTATTTGTACAAACACAATCGTCCACGGTATCCGGGCCATTCATTATTGTCATGTCATGCTAGCCGTCGCAACAGCATATCGAGGAATATCATGTCAGGTTTACTTGTCAGGAGTGCGCCACGACGGGCCACTAGTATGTCATGTTACTTGTCAAAAGTGCACCACTACGGGTCATTGTCGTGTTCAAGCATTCTGTCAAGGGACCCAAGCTACACAGAGGGTCATAAGTCAAAATGTAAATGTAACAACTCAACATAAGATGGAAAGGGCTATGGAAGAGTCATGCGGCTCGAGAAAGTAGGCTCATGCGGCCGGGAAAAAGGGCGCATGAAAGGGGGGCCATGGGTTAAAGGCTCATGCGGCTCGGGAAGAACGAGCTCATGCGGCCAGGAAAGATCGGGCTCATGCGGCCAGGAAAGATCGGGCTCAAGTGGCAGTAGAGGAAAAATAAGCTCATGCGGCTTGGGAACCAAAGCCATGCGGCTGAGGCCAACCAAAGCCATACGGCTAAGGGGAAATCAAGTTCATGTGGCTTCAGAAATCAAGTTCATGCGGCTCGGAGAAATCCAGTTCATGCGGCTCGGGATCATGCTCATGCGGCTGGAGTAAAAGGGCACATGCGGCTGGAGGGGATGGATCTCATGCGGCTCGAGGAGAAAGGTTCATGCGGCTCGGGCTAATCAGAGTCATGCGGCCCGGTCCAAGCAATGCCATACGGCTAAGTCCCATGCGGTCAGGAGGATCAGGTTCATGCGGCTGGGAAAAGAAGTCCATGCGGCCCGGTCCAAGCAATGCCATGCGGCTTGGGAAAACTTGCTGCATGAAAGCCATACGGTCAAGCACTGTTCTTCTTCTCCAATTTTCGGGAAGAAGAACCATTAAGCCATTGCTCCCAAGCTCCAAAATCCATCATCTAAGGCCAGAACTCAGACTTCTATAGGTCAAAACAGGGTAGAACGAATTTCTCCACCACCTGGAACACTCAAAACTTGCAAATAACAAGGTTTAATAGATCAAAACCCAAGAAATCCGAAATTGAAACAAGTTTAGATCTACACAAAATGAGCCATGGAAATTAAAAGTGCTAAGTACTAAAATGTCTTAGAATCTCGTGAGGAAGAAAATGGAACAACAAACTTGAGTTCTTCCATAAAACAAGGTGCACTTGCCAGTAGGAGAGGGGGTAGGTGGAGCTCTACGCCAGGGAGGAAGAAGAAGTGAATGTTGAGTTATGAGGAGAGAGAAAAGTTAGGTGGGATATAAATGATGATGGTGGTGGTAGGTAAGGATTTTCTTTTGGTTCATGATGAACCCAAAAGCAAACTAAACCAAGCCAAACCAAACCAAGATAATCCATAACCAATGAAATGCTAAAATAACCATGCAATAAGACATGCAATACGAGTCAAAATACGTACACGTATACCAAAATACGTAATACGAACGACGAACGTTACAACTCTACCCCTCTTAAAAGAATTTCGTCCTCAGAATTTAATCAAAAGACTAGAGGGCAAGGACAAGCTATACTAATCACAGACAAGCTATACCAAGCAGTCCACCATGCAATCATTCATTCAAGCAAGGAATGAGAACATAAGGCATAAAAAAGAAATTATACCTTACGAGTCAAACAGGTCGGGATATCGCGATCGGATATCATCCTCACGCTTCCATGTTGAGTCACCCAAGGAGTGATGACCCCAAGCAACACGGACTAACTTGATAGTCTTATTCTTGAGTATCTTCTCTCTTCGTTCCAATATGGATACGGGTCTCTCGTCATACGAAAGGTTGGTACCAACAACCAATTCCGAATGATCTAGTACATGACTCGGATCTGGGATATACCGTCGTAGTTGGGATATATGGAAGACGTCATGCACCTCACGTAACGACGGCGGGAGAGCAAGACAATAGGACACATCTCTTACTCGCTCAAGGATATCGAACGGCCCTATATACCTAGGACTAAGCTTTTCTTGCACGCCGAAATGAATGACGCTACGGGTCAGCGAGATCCTAAGGAATACATGGTCGCCGACAGAAAATTCAACGGGATGCCGATGAGAATCGGCCCAATGGCGCTAGCGATCTTGCCCAACTCGAAGATGATCCCTGACTCTTCTGACCACCTCGACTGTTTGAGTAATCATTTTCAGACCGAACATCTGCCTTTCTCCAACATCATCCTATGCTAGCGGGGATCTGCACTTCCTGCCATACAGTGCCTCGAACGGTGCCATCTGGATACTGGCTTAGAAAATGTTATTGTACGAGAACTCCAACAGGTGCAGGTGATCTTCCCATGAACTACCAAAGTCGAGTGTACATGACCACAATATATCTTCAAGAGTCTGGATCGTGCGCTCTGACTGACCATCTGTCTGCGGATGATAAGCTGAGCTGAACTGGAGGTGAGTTCCCAAACTCTCCTGCAGACTGTGCCAAAAGTGCGACATAAATCTTGAATCTCTGTCCGAGGTGATACTGACTGGTACACCATAAAGTCTGACGATCTGCCTGAGGTACATCTCTGCTAGCTGAGCCGTCGACTGACCAACTCTGAATAGAAGAAAGTGAGCCACCTTTGTGAGCCTGTCTATAGTAACCCAAATAGCATCTCTATCGGCCGGGGACCTAGGTAATCCAGTCACGAAATCCATGGTTATATGCTCCCATTTCCATTCTAGAATCGGCAAGGGCTGAAGAAGTCCAGATGGCCTCTGATGTTCATCTTTAACTTGTTGGCAAACTAAACACCGAGAGATGGACCGGGCTATCTCCCTCTTCATGCCATTCCACCAAAAGTGCTGACGGATATCACGGTACATCTTTGTGCCACCGGGATGAATCGAATACTGAGAACTGTGAGCCTCTGCCCTGACTTTTTGTCTGATATCTCTACTGGGTACACAAAGACGCTTCCCATATCAAAGTGTACCATCCTCATGGATACATAACTCTGGTCTTCATCCTTCCTCACACTCTGCTCTGAGTCGCTGAAGCTTGGAATCTGTTGATTGTGCCATCTGGATCCTCTCAACTATACTGCACTGAACTTGCATACTGGCCATCAATGCTACATTGGTAGGAAGGACAACTTCTATACCAACTTCTGAAGATCTGACAATAACTCTGGCTGCGCTGTTAGAAAATAAACTCCGACTCTCTTGCTCAATGCATCTGCTACTACATTGGCCTTTCCAGGATGATACTGCAAGTTAACATCATAATCCACAAGTAGCTCTAGCCATCTTCTCTGACGCATATTAAGATCCTTCTGAGTGAACACATACTTCAGGCTCTTATGGTCGGTGAAAATCTCTACCATATCTCCATACAAGTAATGTCTCCAAAGCTTAAGTACAAACACTACTGCTGCCAACTCCAAGTCATAGGTTGGGCAATTCCTCTCATGATCAGGAAGTGGACGTGACGTATAAGCTATTGCCTTTCCATGCTGTATCAAAACACATCCCAAACCTCTACCTGAAGCATCAAAATATATTGAGAATCCTCCGGTCCCATCTGGAAGCGTGAGAATGGGTACCGTCATCAAGCCTCGCTTCAACTTCTCAAAAGATTCTTGACATTCTGCTGTCCAAGCAAACTGCACATCCTTGCAGGTCAACTGGGTCAATGGCGCTGAAATCTGAGCAAAGTCTGAAACAAATTGCCGGTAGTAGCCGGCCAATCCAAGAAAACTTCGAACTTCTGCAACTATGCTGGGTACAGGCCATGATTCCATAGCCACAATCTTCTTGGGATCCACTTCTACTCCTCCTCTGGTGATGATATGACCCACATACGAAATGCGATCGAGCCAGAACTCGCATTTACTAAACTTCGCGTACAACTGGTGCTCTCTGAGAATCTGGAGGACAACTTTGAGATGTTGCTCATGCTCCGCTTCACTCTTGCTGTAGACCAGGATGTCGTCTAGGAACACAATCACAAACTGATCCAAATAAGGCATGAAGATACGATTTATGAGGTCCATGAATACGGCTGGCGCATTGGTTGCTCCAAATGGCATAACAAGGAACTCCTAATGCCCATATTTAGATCTAAAAGCTGTTTTCGGGATGTCCTGCTCTCTGACTCTGATCTGATGGTATCCTGCAAATCAAACTTCGAGAATACTGCTGCCCCTCTGAGTTGATCAAACAAGTCATATATCCTCGGAAGAGGGTATATGTTCTTGATTATCACTGAGTTCAAGGTACGATATTTTATACATAATCTGGACGTACCATTCTTCTTTTTCACAAGAAGCATCGGGGCTCCCCAAGGTGATCCACTAGCATGAATGAATCCCTTGGTCCTGAGTTCTTCAATCATCTTGTACAATATCTCTAACTCTGACGGCGCCATCCTGTAGACTCTCTCTGACACTAGGGCTGTCCCTGGAATCAAGTCGATAGTAAACTCGATCTCTTGCTCTGGCGACATTTCTGGAAGCTCTTCTGGGAAAACATCTGGAAACTCCTCGACTATCCGGGGTAAGTGCACTGCTGCTACTGCCATCCGCAATACTGGAGGAGAAGGTTCTACCTCGCCTCGGGAAAAGAAAAATTCTGGCTCGTCTGGAATGCTAAAAACAACCCTGCCAACATGGCAGTCTATCCATGTATACTGGTTTCTTAATTAATCCATCCCTAAGACCACATCATAATCGACCATCGAGAACTTTATCAATGTAGCGGGGAACTCCCTACCGCTAACGACGATCCGATACGAGGAAAATACTTTACCTACTCCCACGAGACCGTTACCAGTAAGTATATTGAGCTTTACTGATAATAACTCGGGCTCCAGTCATATCCGTGTCGTGAATCGTACAGACATGAATGAATACGATGCATCAGAATCGAATAATACTGATGCTGGGAAGGAGTTGACGAGAATAGTACCTGCCACTACCTCACCTAGTGCCAATCCTTCTTCTATGGTCATCGCCATTGCCTGACCGTGTCCTCTGGGTGCTGGTCCCCTCTGATGGAAACTGCTCTGCCGGTTCTAAATCTGGGCTTGGGTTTGCGCATACTGCTGGGGGTTCTGCTGCTGAAATGCTTGGGTCTGAGGCGGCAAGGGCCTCGAAACGGATACTGCTGCTGCTGCTGGACTGGTGTTGGCCCTCTCACCGAAGGACTAGTAAAGGTCGAAGAAGATGAACTCCTCATATTCGGGCAGTTTCCAGCCCTGTGTTCCAGTACTCCACAAGCCAGGCATAATCCCTGCGCTCTGCGACATTCTGCCACCATATGTCCTGACTTCCCACAATGAGTGCAACCTATTACGGAAGTCTGCTTCTGCTTCGGCTGCTGAGGATATGTCGGGGTCGAATGCTGGATCGACGTAACTGATGTTGTCCTTCTCGGAGCTCCAATGGTCAAAGCCCTAGCTGCCGAGGCTGGTGCCGAAATTGGTTCATCTGGCCGTAGGTTCGCTTCCGACCTCCTGTCCTGTCCACAATCCTCTGGGAGGTATACCCATGCCTCTTAGCTGCTCTTAATACCGCATCGAAAGTCTGATGCTCAAACTGCTCTACTGCCAGTAAAATCTCCAAGTGAAGCCCCTGCTGGAACCGCTGGGCTCTATTAAACTCGGTCGCCACCAAGGTGGGAGCAAACCGACTAAGTCTGGAGAACTCGACCGCATATCCATCGACCGTCCTGCCCATCTGCTTCAGATTGGTAAACCTCGTCTGTAGATCGTACCGAGCTACAGCATCCAAATACTTGGTCTGGAATCTCTCACGAAATACTGCCCAGGCAATAGGTGCCACTAATCCAACGGCCTGCGCCACCCACCAGCTGCGGGCCAGGTCCAATAACTGCAGGCACACCACGGCCACCTTCTTGTCTTCTGGAGTCCTGGCTACTTCTAGAATAACCTCAGTGTCCTGAAGCCATGCATCAGCAGCAATAGCATCTTCGCTGCCATCAAAGAAGGAAGGGTTCAAACGCTTGAAGCTGTTGGCCGCACTGTTACCTGGATGACCACCTCTGCTCAGAGCATCTTGTACTGCCTGGTGCAGGGCGTCGTCCCGACGATCTGGAGAAGCTAGCAATGTCCTGATGGGACCCACCAAGGTACCATCATCAGGCTCGATAGGCTGGGCTGGCTGAACTGGTGGCTCTTGACCCCCAGTAGACATGACTCTGGAGGCTACTCCTGAATGCTGGGCTTGATCTCCAGGTTGCTGCTGGTCCACGGGAGGTGCTCCGCCTTGCCGATCGGTAGGACCAGAAACAATGCCGCTGAAGAAGACGACATAGGAAACAATAAGAAGGACCAGGACAGATCAAAGATACAAGCATGTGATCAGGTCAAAAATTTAGGAATTTAGAGGATACGAGCAGAGATCAAGGACGAGTGCTGATTGAAACATCTATTCGGTAAACCCCTATATATCTTGATTTACAAGACCTGCATGGGCCACCACATAAACCATGTAATGCCCCAGAACCAGAATACTGGAGAGCGGGGGCATACATAGCCAGCTACGTATATTGAAATGGAATCCACCTCACTATACGATCATGGCTGTCTAGATATATGAGGGTTTAACTACAAGCCATCAGTCTCTTATGGTCATGAACAAGCCTATTGTCTCAATCTCAAGCAAGTAATAATAGTTACAAGATGTCAGAGCACCAAATATATAATAGTAAGGCATCCCATACATTAGATACTTGGATGATCATGAAGCTAGTCATTACAAAATGTGAAGACTAGCAAGAGTTTCAGTCATACATAATCAACCCTTGGATTTGCCAATCATGTTACAGCCCGTAGGCAGACAGTAAGTAAAGTACAATTGAGCTAACACGTGCTAGTCGGCTAAACGCCTTAAAAGAATATATTTATAATAGAGTGGGAGAGCCAAGATAAAACCCACTCGTTGCCCGGATTACGCCTGGTGGTCACCATCGGGCTGGAAGGGAGGTAGATCCTTTGGAGCTGCTCCGGTATCTGGCCATACAAAACCAGCTGGGTCAGATCCCAGAAAGAGCAAGTGCCACAAAGGAGGCTTCACTTAAGAACTAAAACCAACAAATTAGCACAAGAATATAATTATATAATAAAAGACTTGAAGTATAGAAAATCAAGAAAATATACGATAAGATAACCATGGAACTGTTCAGATAACCAAGTTACAATCCGTAAACCAAACAAGGATCGGAGTTGTAACTCTTCATCTGAACGAAACTTGGTTTCCTACCATTTATCAATAAAGTAAAGCACAAGCATTCAGGTCATGCATTCAGGTCATGTAACAATCTTGTACAGAGTCAGGACAAGACTAGACTGGGTTAAACTCCATCCAATTAATCACGGCCAAGCAATGAGTACGGCTTGATACTTTAACTAACTAGGGTTATCACATGCCTAATTACTAGCAAGATGCAATGAGATTATTCCAACAGCCACAAGCCCTGCAGACCATCCAGGTTATCCAAGTCGAATATCTGTTTATGAAGGGTGAAACACATGACAGTGTGCTGGAAATATGCCCTACTCGTCGGCAGGCTACAAGTCCACATGTGTGTCCAGATAACGGGATTGCCTATAGCTGAGAAATCTCTTCATGACTACTGGATTATTCTAGTTATTAGCCTTAGTCAATTTCAGTAGGTACCCCTGACCGTGGTACTCAGGGGTCCATGTCCTAGACATGATGCAAGACAGTACTGGTTCATTTGTACAAACACAATCGTCCACTGTGTCCAGGCCATTCATTCTTGTCATGTCATGCTAGCCGTCGCAACAGCATATCGAGGAATATCATGTCAGGTTTACTTGTCAGGAGTGCGCCACGACGGGCCACTAGCATGTCATATGACTTGTCAAGAGTGCACCACTATGGGTCATTGTCGTATTCAAGCATTCTATCAAGGGACCCAAGCTACACAGAGGGTCATAAGTCAAAATATAAATGTAACAACTCAACATAAGATACAAGGGGCTATGGAAGAGTCATGCGGCTCGAGAAAGCAAGCTCATGCGGCCGAGGAAAAGGGCGCATGAAAGGGAGGCCAGGGGTTAAGGGCTCGTGCGGCTCGGAGAGAATGAGCTCATGCGACCAGGAAAGATCGGGCTCATGCTGCCAGGAAAGATCGGGCTCAAGCGACAGTGGAGAAAAAACAAGCTCATGCGGCTTGGGAAACAAAGCCATACGGGTGAGGCCAACCGAAGCCATGTGGCTAAGGAGAAATCAAGTTCATGCGGCTCCGAAAATCAAGTTCATATGGCTCGAGGAAATCAAGTTCATGCGGCTCAGGATCATGCTCATGCGGCTGGAGTAAAAGGGTACATGTGGCCGAAGGGGATGGGTCTCATGCAGCTCGGGGAGAAAGGTTCATGCGGCTCGGGCCAATCAGAGTCATGCGGCCCGGTACAAGCAATACCATGCGACTAAGTCCCATGCGGTCAGAAGGATCGGGTTCATACGGCTGGGAAAAGAAGTTCATACGGCTTGGAAAAGAAGTCCATGCGGCCCGGTCCAAGCAATGCCATACGACTAAGGGCCATGCGGCTTGGGGAAACTTGTCGCATGAAAGCCATGCGATCAAGCACTGTTCTTCTTCTCCAATTTTCGAGAAGAAGAACCATAAAGCCATTGCTCCCAAGCTCCAAAATCTATCATCTAAGGCCAGAACTTGGACTTCCATAGGTCAAAACGGGATAGAACGAGATTCTCCACAACCTGGAACACTCAAAACTTGCAAATAACAAGGTTTAATAGATCAAAACCCAAGAAATCCAAAATTGAAACAAGTTTAGATCTACACAAAATGAACCATGGAAATTAAAAGTGCTAAGTACTAAAGTGTCTTAGAATCTCGTGAGAAAGAAAATAGAACAACAAAACTTGAGTTCCTCCATGAAGCAAGGTGCACTTGCCGGTGGAAGAGGGGGTAGGTGGAGCTCTACGCCAGGGAGGAAGAAGAAGAAGTAAATGATGAGTTATGAGGAGAGAGAAAAGTTAGGTGGGATATAAATAATGATGGTAGTGGTAGGTAGGGAGTTTCTTTTGGTTCATGATGAACCCAAAAGCAAACCAAACCAAGCCAAACCAAACCAAGATAATCCATAACCAATGAAATGTTAAAATAACCATGCAATGATGCAATACGAGTCAAAATACGTACAAGTATACCAAAATACGTAATTTGAACGACGAGCGTTATATATATATATATATATATATATATATATATATATATATATATATATATATATATATATATGTTACCATATACAAATTACAAATGGCACTGTTCCACGCAGGAACAGGGAAAAGATGAGCCCAACTTGTATAAGAAGAAATCCTTTTTCTCTTATTCGAATCTTCATCAATCGTTGTCAAATCTTTCAAATATTAGTATGCCTAATCTCGGTAAGAATCTCCCCAAACCATCTAAATCCCAACTAAAAGAAAACCTAGTATAAAGGGAACCCCAACTTTGAATTCTCGAGAGAACCGACACATTCACCCGTGTCCATAAACAGTTTGAAGCCAAACGACCCCCGCCACCCCGAACTCCAGGCGAATGCCCTGACACTGTGCCATCGCCAACCCCGTCACCGCTGGCCGTTGGAATGCACAGCTGCAACAGCATCAGAGGATAGAAATAGGGTCATTTCTGTTGTGCAGCACGAGGTACACCTGTTTGTAACCTAATTTCTTCCACTCTAGTTAATCAACTCTCGATCCAATAATTTTATGGATAGCCTACATGACAGACTTCAAGATTCACCTATTAGTTTTGGTTCTAATATACAGAATTTTTTGAAATAATTCTCTGAAATCCTCAAAAGGTCACAAAAATCTGTTTACAGTTTTAATATGTTACCCCGACTTGGTAGAGAAATTTTGCACATGATATAGGGTTTAGAAAGATCTAATTAAACAGGATTGAAGACAACATATAGGAGATCAAAACCTATTCTGTAGTTATGAATTTCATTAATTGTGTGTAGAGAAAATAGTTTTCAAAATCGAAAAAAAAACTATATAAACATTATTTAGAATTTTTAAAAAATTTCTGATACGGGGTCCGTCCCGTCAATTCGTTCGACTTGGTCGCAATCCGTTAGCAACGAAAGACGCATACGAATGTTGCGGACGTCTGGGATTCGACGGAACTCAATTTCGTTGTGGGTGCACGACAAAATCGAGGCGTATCGGTCAAGATACCCCGTATCGACTTCTTTGTAAAGTAGTCCATAACTTCGTATATTTTGTCATCTTGAGACAAAAGTTGCACCAATAGGACCGTGTTATTTTTTTGTTTGTGAGCCAAGTTTGGTCCGATTCTAAGAAGGTCGACCGGAACGCTATTTTGGCGGGTCTGTGACCCGATCCAACGGGCGAATTTGTGCACGGTCCACCAAAATTTAACTTCGGACATACGGTTGGGTTTGTATCATCAAATCGAACCCGTAGACATAAGTTTGATGACTGTAGAGACCGTAGGTACTGACACACTATTCGGTACAAAATGGGTCCAACAACGGATATTGTTGACCTAAAATTACGATTTTGCCCATGTGTCCAGAATTAGACTTTGGGTTAGGCTTTTTTAGACATATCTTTTATACCAAAGATGTTTGTGATATTTATTTCAGCATCTTGGGAGAGTTTGACACTTGTAGCTCACTAAGTGGTTGGGTATTGTTGGTTTTGTGTGCTACCTCTAACCAACTAGACTATTCCGAATGCGATGGTATTATTGGCTTCACCAGCAAAGGATTTTAGGTGAGTACATTTTCTGATATTTTTTATATTTGATAACTTCTATGATTTGTGTATTTAGTATTATCTTACATTGATCTTCTATTGATTCTCGACACGATGGTTACACGATGTAGTATGTATGGATTCCTTTCATGTTATATTTCGTGATTACTATGTTCGTGATAATTTTCGTATTCATGACCTATTTGGATCCATTATTACTAGTCTGACAGGAAAATACATTAGTAGACATGTAAATATACCCAGAAATATCCTTTTTGTCTAATCGTGTCTGATAGCAGTCACACACTTCAAGTGTGGGGTGCCAGATTAACCGTTTAGCCGTTTACATGTCAAAATGGTATTTCAACTCACTAGTTAGATGCAGTCTTGCTATATATTATCGTTTCTGTTTCATTCGTATATTATTGTTACTTTCTTGTCTTTGTTACCATGCTCTCCTGCTTTTACTCACATGTTTCGTACCATAATTTTATGTTTATCCTTCCATCATGTATTTCAGTATTATTTACTGTTTTATAGATTTTATCAATTACTGGAACTGTTGTTAGAAAGTATTTGTTTCATTCCTGACTGGAAACTAATATTTTTCAGATGATCGCCTGCTGCATTACGCTTTGGACCAGTCGGAAAGACATAGGTATGTTGGAAGGCCAACCTAGAAGACTAGTTAGATAGATTAGTTGTTTCATTTTATTTTGTGAGACTTGTAAATTCTTTAAATATAAATCTTGTAAATGTTGTAATTAATGTAGCAATGTGAATGAGAAATAAAGTTATATTTTATGTGATTTTGAGCATTGTTGCTAGAAGACTAGTTAGATAGATTAGTTGTTTCATTTTATTTTGTGAGACTTGTAAATTCTTTAAATATAAAATCTTGTAAATGTTGTAATTAATGTAGCAATGTGAATGAGAAATAAAGTTATATTTTATGTGATTTTGAGCAATTGTCGCTATAGCGTACTACCGTCGATACCGCGGTGTAGGCTGGACTTGGCTACATACTCGTATCCCGAAAAGCAGGTGTGGGTCATGACAAGTTTTTTTTGGTGGTCCATACAGGGTTGTCTTTGCAAATTGTGCGAACTCATGGTAGTATCACATTAGTCGTACTGCTGCGAGCCTACGACTAGGTTGCTCATTCACAATTAGGATTAATTTGATTTTAGGAGAATGATTAGGACTATGAGTCCCTTATTCGACTTGCCTGTTGGGTAGTTAAGGTTGCTTAGTAGGCCATATGATTTAGCCAAGGATTCATTGAATTATAAATTCTATTAATAACTTGAGAATTTTCATAGAGGGATCTACCATTGTGTTTTGATACGATGGTAGAATCTAAGGTGGGTAGACCTTCGCTTGGTAAATTAGGCCTTCCTATGACTCAATCCCTAACCTTGATAATTTGATCAATTTAACTTTTTTGCCCCCATCTAAATATTATTATCATATCATAAGGCTTGTATTGCTTATTTATTTTTCATTGGCCCTAGTAATTATTTTTCTAAGAGTAGATGTTCTATTTCCATCTATTGAATTTTGAGCCTAACATGATCCATTATCCATATATCTATTCTGAGTTAGTTTGTTGGAATTCAATATATATATATATATATATATATATATATATATATATATATATATATATATATATATATATATATATATATATATATATATTCCCCTCGATCTTGAATATTTGATAAATAGAAATTAAAGTTTATATTTCTCTTGTCTTCGATTATTTTCTTCCTAATCAATCGTTTAATTTTCAAAACTGATACTTTATCTTCAAGGACAGATGCGTACACTTTTCCTATCATGATTAATTTGTTTGAATTTTTAACTTTCTCTATCACGATCAATTTTTTTAAGCATTTTAGAAGCTCCTTTGAAATTTTATGGATATAGTTAAAAGAATGATCGGTGACTTATGATGGCAAGACAGCAGCGCACTGTCGCTATTTAATTTAATTATCGAGACTGCGGGTTCACTACAGCCAGCAGTGCGCTGGCATGGCATGATCCCTAAGTTGAAGTAATTTCGAGTAAGTGTAAGTTCTTGAATGTTATTAAAACTATGTCCTAGTTGCCCTATTTTGACCTTTGAGTTGTATGTTAATATTGGTAGAGTTAATTGAATATCTGATACAGTCATATTTGAGTCATGAAACCAAGGGTTTACTGCAACCAGACGTATACTAGCGAGGCATGGATTCTCGGTGAAACGACTTCAGATATGCATACGGTTTTCGAATACTATAAAGGCTATATCTTTTATTGGCATATGACTATTGATCTTTAATGATTCGTAAAATCTTGCACTCTCACTCCAAACTGATTTGATATCTTATTCCTTATTAATGCATTATAAATAAAGCTTGTAGTTCTTTCCTTCTTATCTTTCTTTCTTATCTTCTAGTCGTCGAGTCGTCATTTGGTTCCTCCTCATTTAAAACCTATTACTAGATTTTAATTCCATGTTCCACTAGATTCATAATCACACCTAGATTATGATTCTATAATCATGCCTACATAATTGATCGTGCTAAACAATTTTGATTTGGATCATCCTTACGACTTTCTGATCGCAACTAGACTATTTTGATTATGTTTGCATCAATTCGCATATTTTTCTAGATTTTGATTCTGTAATCGTGCCTAAATAATTTTGCTTAAATAGTTAATCAAGTTAATCGTGCCAACAAATTTTAATTTTAATCGTTCCTAAATGACTTCGATCGCGACTAAACTATTTAACTATAGTCATAGTCGTGCCTATATTTCAAACTCTAATATTGCTCATGTTTAGATTTATTCCAGCCTTGATCATGTTTAGTTTAATTATATTCATACTCGTGCTAAATTTTAATCATGCTTGGATGACTTGCATGTTTAGCCTTGATCGTAACTACATACTACTCGTATCAAAGTAATTTAATCCTGTTAGACTTTGTCTAACATTTGATATCATGCTTACAAAATTTCAGCTGGTGGTTAACCATGCCTAATGATATTTTGGCTAATCCTATTTCGATTCTATCCTTAAACATGCTTAGAATTTGACCTTGATTAGATCCTTGACCATATAATTTGGTCATATTTTAATCGTGCCTAAACAATCAATCGTGCTAAACCAAATTTTTTGATCATCCTTAAACAAAATTTGATCGTGACTCAATCATAGTATATTTTGATCGTGCCGAATCGTACTTTTTCTTTTGTTTATTATTTTGGTTTTTATTCGCGATTACGCGAGACTAATTTGATCAGGAATCATATCATTCTCTTGAATATATCAATTGTCGTTCTTATTCATATCGATTGAAATTTCGTCTCTTGATTATATTCTTAGTCGTACCTAATCGTTTCCTTCAAATTTTGAGGACAAAATTTTCTAAGGTGGGTATATTTGTAAGCCCACTTCCCCATTCCAAATCTTTACTTTTCTAACTATTTATTTTGTTTGAACATCATGATTAGAAATACTTTCTCTTGAAACGATTAAAGATTATCTTGCTATTATTTGTGTATTTCAAAAACTAATTAAAACTTATAGTTTAAAAATGCTATTTAATTTTTATAAAAACATATGTTCTCGAATTTTTTGATTTATAAAATATGTTGTTCAATTTTTTATATCTAAAATAGTTGTAAAAGTTTTCCATTAATTTCTAAATAAGATTTTGATTAATATATATATATATATATATATATATATATATATATTCTTTTTAATATATTTTTTTAATATTTTTTTTAATATATATATTTTTAATATATATATATATATATATATATATATATATTTTATTATATATTTATATATATATATATATATATATTTTATATATATATATATATATATATATATATATATATATATATATATATATATGAAATTTTCTTGATGATATCGTTATATTCAAATTACTAGGATGACTAATTGTTTAAAATAAGATTTGAGTTATAATAATATACTTTAAATTATTTTAATAGAAACTAAAAAAATTTAATTCTACTTTGTCATCTTTTTGTTCAATGCTTCATATTATTTTCTTGGCTATTCTATTTAAATTCGAGGACAAATTTATTTCTAAAGTGGGTAGATTTGTAATCCCTCTTCCCCAAATTTTAGAATATATATTTTTATTATTTATTTGCCTTAAATAATGATTTATGGAATTTATAAATATTTTTCTAAAGTAATTATTATTATAGAAGGTCTTAGTCATGGTTAAGTTTTATAATACAAGATGACGATGAATTTTGGACGGATAGTATAGTCATGTGCTTTGACTAGTATATTAGCCGTGCTAGGGAAGGCAAGGCCATGTCAGTGTCTTTATTAGGAAAACCAGTCAAAGTTGCGACTTAACCCCTATAGATGATTTAATTATTTATTATTAGATTATTGAACTTTTAGGAATCCGATTGTGCTAAACTAGTCAAACTGGACCTGAACCAAACCCGAGCTCATGTAGACATGTAAAGTGCGTCTAAGGACGTCCATGTAGAGATATTTTAGATTCATATATCTCGTACTTTATTTTAATTGCCTAATAATTATTTTTTAAATAATTGTTTTATAATATAAAGGTTATATGATTTTAAATGGATATTTTATTGTGAGAATATGCTAATATATGTTAAGAATATTTCTTAGATCATAAAAAATACTAGATTAAATTTAGGAATAGTTTTTTGGTATTATTTAGGTATATTTTAAATTAGATATATACATGTGTGTGTGTGTGTGTGTGTGTGTGTGCGTGTGTGCGTGTGTGCGTGTGTGCGTGTGTGTGTGTGTGTGTGTGTGTGTGTGTGTGTGTGTGTGTGTGTGTGTGTGTGTGTGTGTGTGTGTATAATGAATGCTTCCTCGTTGGTTTGCCTTTCGAAGGGTTACAACTTACTCCATGCTATCCCCCCGTCACGTACGGATAACTGCTCAATGGCTTTTTCTTTCTCTGCGAAAAAGTGATGAGTGAGTGATGCGATGCACTTCTTCCTTTTTCTTTTTTAGGCACTAATAGACTCTCAGTGGTCGTGGGACCCTGACTCCTCTGACTCATTATTTAGCCGAGCAATCCGAGGCGAGATATATCAAAGTGAGGCAAAATATATCGAAGGGAGGTGACCATGCCGGGAGGTAATAGAGTTGAGCTGATGTTCTATGTCATACTTAACCTAAGGAAAGTAGGCACAAACCATATGGAAGATATCCATTATGTGTATTTGATCGTCTGGTCCGGATAAAAGAAAACTTGCCTGGAGTAATCGTTTGATCTCCTTGGTCATCTGCTGAGACATAAGCATATGAAGCATATTGGTTCTTTGATAACCGAGAGAAAGGATACCTAGTTGAATGAATGCAATGAAGCTGGTCATCCGTCAAACCCCTCACATTTAGGAAATGCTTTCTGGAAGGGTGCCCTGGAATCGAGATAATGAAGGTTGAAAGACCTGGTCCATGCTACTGGATTGAGATCCACTCCATGGGTGACAGCCAGGGATGAACTTCTCAACGGGGCCAGAAAAGGAAAAAAGAGAAGAGTGCGACCATAGATAATCTTCAACGAACCCCACCACTGGGTCTTTCTTTCTTAGTGTCCTTGTTCTCCCGTAGTAAGCTCCCCGACTACTGGCTTGGCTAGGAACCTAGTCCCTTCTCATGACAATAGAAGAGAAGATCTTCTTCGGGCGCCTAACGGTCGCCTCTCTTCCTGCTTTTTGAGGGCTCTGATCTTTTTCTTTTCTCTCGCGCATACCTTTGCGTACTTGAATCTCTCGTTCATCCTTGAATCTTTGCCTGGAAGCGCTTACTTTCCTTTCTGACCTCGATTCTAAAAGATCTATGGACCATGCCGTGACATATCTATTTTTCTCTTGTCTGACTCAACCACAGACAAGGAAGATTGATCTGAGCTCGTTCAATCAGGGAAGGGGCCCTCTTCCTTGTTCCAGTGGTGTGGTCTTACAATCTTGTCAGCGAAGCAGAAAAAGATTGCTTTTCAGTGGACAGAAGGGCTAGATCCCGAGTGTTAAGTACCAGATCATGGTCCACAAGCCAGCCCAGCCAGTAAGTAAGTAAGCAGGAAGAGGAAGAGAGGTGTTACGAGGCTCCAGATCGAATGAAAGGAGAAGTTTGGTTCAGTTCAGTTGTTGCAATTGGACAAGAAAAGCTATATGCTTCACATAGTTTGTAATTTTCTCTTTCTTTCGCTTGATCGAAGGTTCCTATTATTTTAGTAGGAAAGATTAGGCTTGGCAAAAAGAGGCATTCGCTACTTCCAAATCTCCGTCTTTATTTTCTTTCTTTAGCACTCCTAGATCGTTTACGTCGATCAGCCATAGAACCCGTTATAGACAGCCCTTTGGAAGATTGAGAGTATATCGATAATCTGTCATCTTGAGAAGCCCAAGCCCGAGAAAGAGAGCTTGATTTTCCCCTAACAACCTTGCAGACCAGTCAAAGAAGAGAAAATCAAGATTAAAAAAGAAGTTCTTTGAGATTAGAGCTAGTAGAGGTGCTAGCTTCCGTGAAGATCATAAAGTCATCAGCAAACAAGTTGTGTGTGACCTGATTGGCATCATTCGGGAACATGGTCTGATGAGACCAAGGCTTGTTCTCTCCTTCATAAGAATCGACCATAATGATACAGAAAAGATAAGGAAAGAGGGGGCCTCTTTCGAGTCGCAAAAAAGAGGGTTGTTTCCTACAACATGGCATGAAAGTCGCTTTCTAGAATTGGACTGTCCAGGCGGATAGTATTCTTTTGTGTGTGTGTGTGTGTGTATATATATATATATATATATAATATATATATATATATATATATATATATATATATATATGTGTGTGAAAATATATATATATATATATATATATATATATAAAATATATATATATATATATATATATATATATATATATATATATCTGTGTGTGTGTGTGTGTGTGTTACTAGATATAAATTGCAAATGGTACAGTTCCACGCAAGAACAGGGGAAAAATGAACACGACTTTTGTAAGGAGAATTTTTTTCTCTTATTCGAATCTTTATCAATCTTTGTCAAATCTTCCAAATATTGGTATGCCTAATCTCGGTAGGAATATCCCCAACCCGATCTAAATCCCAATTAAAAGAAAACCTAGTATAAAAGGGAACCTCGACTTCGAATTCTCGAGAGAGACAATACATTCACCAGTGGCCATAAACCCTTTGAAGCCAGAAGACCCCCGCTAACCTGACCTCCAGGCGAATGCCCTGACACCGCGCCACCGCCAGACACGTCGCCGTTGGCCGCCGGAACGTACGGACACAACAGCAGCAGAAGATAGAAACAGGGTCCTTTCTGTTGTGCAGCAGCGAGGTACACCTGTTTGTAACCTAATTTCTGAAATAACGTGTATGCAACTCTAGAGGGGATTGAATATAGTTTGTGTCGATAATCACCAAATAAAAAATAACTCTATATCACCTCCACAAAACAAATATTAAGATAGTAAATAAATCAGAGAGAAATACGGAAGTAAATAAAGATCAGAAGAGCATTCGCAGACACAGCAGTTTTAACCTGGTTTCCCTCATGGAGGACTAGTCCTGGCCTAAGAACTTTAGCTCAGGATTGAAATCTACTATTTGTGAAATAGTGTACAACCACGTGCCTTTACTCAGAAGAGCACGCCAACTTCTTACAGATTCGTAGGTAGCAAAACTTGGAATTGTCCAAGTGACTTTTCTTTCACTCTTGCACACAACTTCTAGCAGATATCGCACGGAGCACCTTGTAGGCTTGGGAGAGTTGTGGCTTAGGAGATAAAAGAATAAGGCTTAGAGTAGTAGAGCATAGAAGGCTTGAATATTTGAAGGTGAAAGATAATTTGAAATAAAAGAATTCAAGCTCTATTTATACTACTCTAGGGAGGCAGAGTTCGGCCCAAATTCTGCCCCAAGAATTCAAATTTTTGAACATTGGACAGCTTGTACCAAGCAAGCCTTAAAAATCAGTTCCTAGAAATCAGGGGACAGAGTTCGGCCCGAACTCTGTGTAGGGGCAGAGTTTGGCCCGAACTCTGCCTCCTAGGTGGCAGAATGGCCTTTGGGCTTTGTTTGGCTTAGTGGAGCTTGGGCTTGGTTCAGGAATTAGTCTGTTTGTATGGTAGGGCTTGGAGAGATATGTCTAGGGGTTGAGATGACACAGTGCGACTCAACATACACATTCTCCTAGACTCAATAAATTGAAGATTACAGACTTGGAACAAATAGAAAAACCAAGAGCCCTTTGATGACGCCTTTCTTCTAATATTTGAGCAGACCTGAAGACGTATTTTTCCTTGATCGCAATCGTCCAAAGATAAGCAGATCTAGAAATCTGAATACCTTTCGGGGGCTTCGTCCCTGAACCCCCGACGAGGGGCGCTGCCCCCTCGACCCCTGTCCGCTGACCGGGCAGCGGAACCCCCGATGCGAGGCCCCGGATAGGTCACTAGGTGGTTCGGAGAAATATTTTTATATGACGCCATCTTTAGTCCATCATTAATTCTTTATTGCCTATGTCCTGGTTTGATCATGTTAGATCATGCTTACTGCATGTCTACAAATACATGTTAGGTGAGCAAAATATGTTACAGTACGAAACAAGCATGGCAATATGATATAGGACAATTAGGACAATGCTAAGTTTAAGCATCAACATGATAGTGAGTATATGAATATTAGTGACATTATTATGTTAAACTTAATTAATTAGCCATATTCAAAAACACGATGTAATCATTGGGATAACAATTTCTTCCACTATAGTTAATCAACTCTCGATCCTATAATTTTATGGATAGCTTGCATAACCGACTAGAAGATTCACCTATTAGTTTTGGTTCTAATACACAGAATTTTACGAAATAATTCTCTGAAATCCTCTAAAAGTCACAGAAATCTGTTGACAGTTTAATGTTTTATCCCGACTTGGAAGAGAAATTTTGCACAGGATAATAGGGTTTAGAAAGATCTAATTAAACAAGATTGAAGATAACATATAGGAGATCAAAACCTATTTTGTAGTTTTGAATTTCATTTATTGTGCGCAGAGAAAACAGTTTTCAAAATCGAGAAAAAACCATGTAAAAACTGTTTAGAATTTTTAGAAAATTCTCGATACGAGGTCCGTCACGTCAATCCGTTAGACTTCGTCGGAAAATGTGAGCATCAAAAGATGCGTACGGATGTTGCTGACGTATAGGATTCGACGAAACTCGATTTTATTATGTGTGCGCGACAAAATCGAGGCGTATCTGTCGAGATATCCCGTATCGGCCTCTTTGCAAACTAGTCCATAACTTCTTGCACGTTCATCAACTCGAGACGAAACTTATGCCAATAGGATCATGTTATTTTTTTGGTCATGTGAACCAAGTTTGGTCCGATTCTGAGAAGGTCGACTGCAACACTATTTTGGCAGGCCCACGACCCGATCAAACAGACGAATTTGTGCACCGTCCATCGGAATACAACTTTGGACATACGGTTGGGTTTGTATCATCAAACCGGACACATAGACATATAGTTTGATGACTGTGGAGACCATAGGTGCTGGCACACTTTTCGGCACAAAGCGGGTCCAACGGCAGACATTGTTTTGATCCAAAATTATGATTTTGCCCCTGTGTCCAGAATTGGACTTTTGGGTTTGGATGTTGTTGGTTTTCTGTGCTACCCCTAGCCAACTGGAGTATCCTAAATGTGATGGTATTATCGGTGTCACCAGCAAAGGACCCAGACGACTACATTTTTTTATAGTTTTCATATTGGTTAACTTCTATGATTCATATATTTAGTATTGTCTTACATTGATCTTTTATTGATTCTTGACACGATGGTTACACGATATATAGTATGTATAGATTCCTTTCATGTTATATTTTGTGATTACTATGTTCATGACTAATTTTCATATTCATGACCTGTTTGGATCCATTAGTACTAGTCGGGCGGGAAAATACATTAGTAGAGAAGTAAATTTATCCAGAAACATTCAATTTGTCTAATCGTGTCTGCTAGCAGTCGCACACTTCACGTGCAAGGTGCCAGATTTAATTCTTAGTCATTTACATGTTGAAAATGGTATTTCAACTCACTAGTTATATACAGTCTTGCTATATATTATTGTTTCTATTTTAGTCGTGTATTACTGTTACTTTTTTGTCTTTGTTACCATGCTCTCCTGCTTTTACTCACATATTTCATACCATAATTCTCTGTTTATCCTTCCATCATGTATTTCAGCATTATTTACTGTTTTATAGATTTTGTCAATTATTGGAACTGCTGTTAGAATGTACTCATTCAATTCCTGACTGAAAACCAATATTTTTTAGATGATTGCCTGCTACATTACGCTTTGGACCGTTGGAGAAGACATGGGCATGTTGGAAGGCCAACCTAGAAGACTAGTTAGATAGATTAGTTGTTTTATTTTATTTTGTGAGACTTGTAAATTTTTAAACGTAAATCTTGTAAATGTTGTAATTAATGTAGCAATGTGAATGAGAAATAAATTTATATTTTATATGATTTTGAGCATTGTGGCTAGACAACGTACTACCACCGATATCGCGACGTATGCTGGACTTGGCTACATACTTGTATCACAAAAAGTGGGTGCGGGTCGTGACACGCCTCCACCAAAACGGATCATGTCCCGTGCCAAAAAAATCCTCAGGAACACCAGATCGCCAACTATCACAAAATAAGACCTCAACAAAATTTTTAAAGCCACAATCACAAGCAAGAACAATCTAAAGAACTAAAGCTATACCTCAAATTCCAATGGTCTTCGGTAGCTATCGTTCCAATGCTGATGTCTGTCCAACGCCACCCGAATTCTATCTCTAATCAGCTTGACCTTCTCCGCTGCATCTACAATCATTTCCGGGCCAAGAAAAGCTTTCTCACCAACATCGTCCCAAGGCAAGGGAGTGCGACACCTCCACCCATATAGAGCCTCAAATGACAACATATATATACTAGCCTGTTAGCTGTTGTTGTAAGAAAACTCTACCATATGAAGATGGTCCTTTTAAGATCCCCCGAAATCTTGTATACAGGTGCAAAGCATATACTCGAGAGTTTGAATATTCCTCTTCGACTACCCATTCATCTGAGGGTTATAAGCGGTACTGAACTTGAGCTGAATGCCCAAGCTAGCCTACAAACTCCTCCAGAAGTGATAAGTGAAGTGACTATCCCGATCCGAAACTATTCTCATAGGAACCCCGTGCAACCTGTCGATCTGCTTCACGTACATCTCGGCTAGCTTCTCCATAGACAAACCCACCTTAAAAGACAAAAAGTGGGTCGATTTGGTCAACCTGTCAAAGATGACCCAAATCACGTGTTTCCCTCGTAGAGATCGTGGAAGTCTAGACACAAAATCTATGGTAATGTGTTTCCACTTCCACTCTAGAATGGGTAATGGCTGGAGCAGACTACCTGGCCTTTGCCTCTCTGCTTTCACCAGCTGGCAAACTAAGCACCTGGATACAAACTGTGCCACCTCTCGCTTCATGCCATACCACCACACATGCTCACTCAGATCCCTATACATCTTATTGGCACCAGGAAGCATAGAGTAGTGAGAACGATGTGCTTCCTGAAAAACCATCTCCTACAGCTCTCCACTAGGCATGCATAATCTGGTACCATGATTCAACGACCCATCTTCGACAATAGAGAAGTCATCCAACAATCCTGCCTGAACCTGCTATCTGATTCTCCTCAGAGTCACATAATCAAACTATGCCGACTTAATCATGTCCATCAACTCAGACTAAATCTTTAAACCCCACATATGCACCTCCATCCCAGGAACTACCACCTCGATACCCAAGCTATCCAAATATGCCAACAAGTGACGGTTTACTATCAAGTACATAGCTATCGGATACCTGTTCAAGGCATCGACAACTACATTGGCCTTTTTTGGATGATACTACAAGGAGATATCAAAGTCCTTCATCAGTTCTAGCCACCGTCTCTGCCTCATGTTCAACTCTTTCTGAGTGAACATGTACTTCAAGCTCTTGTGGTCTGTAAAGATATCCACACGCTCTTCGTACAGGTAGTGCATCCACAGCTTAAGAGCAAAGATGACAACTGCCAACTCCAGATCATGGGTTGGGTAGTACCTCTCATGAGGACGTAATTGTCTGGATGCGTAGGTAGTCCCCTTTCCGTGCTGCTGAAGAACAAAACCCAAGCCTTTCCCAGAAGTATCAATATAGATAGTGAATCCACATATCCCCGATGGCAACGTCAAGATAGGAATTGTAGTCAACCTCTTCTTCAACTCATCAAAGATAGCCTGGCACTCTTCGGTCCAAACGAACTCCATGTTCATCCTAGTGAGTCTGGTCATCAGCTCAGCAATCCTGGAAAAGTCCTGCACGAACTTCCGGTAGTAGCCTGCCAGACCCAAGAAACTCCGAATCTCTGCAACTGTGCTCGATGTGGACCAAGACTCAACTACTGCAAACTTTTTTGGGTCCACCGAGATCCCCTCTTCATTTATAATATGACCCAAGATCTCCACTCGGTACAGGAACAACTTACACTTCGACAGATTCCCGTACAGCTTCTCCTTCCTAAGGGTCTCTAGCACAATCCTCAAATGCTTCTCGTGCTCCTCTGGCGTCTTCGAATAGATCAGAATATGTGTAACCACCGTTCCTAAAAACCCTATTTTAAGATTTTCTATTATTTTGTAAGTCTTAGTTTGAGATTATTTTAAATAAATACTAGTTTCAATAATTTTTTTACTTTGAATATTACTAATGGCATTTTAGTAATTGGATATGTCATGACATATTTGGTAGTTATCAAGTTGTAACATGGTTAGTAATTTGGAGAAAAGCATTTAAGAGGGAATATTCTAAAATTAATTAATTATTGATTAATTAATGATTAATTATTACTCATGGTTAATTAAAATCTAGAAGATTTCCTCTGAATACTTTTCTAACCAATCTATAACTAACTTGTAACAACCTCTAACCACCCTAACTAATTTAAAACCAACTTCTAACCACCTTGAGAAAGCCCTACCACTACTCCAATCCTATAAACACCCTTAATTATTGTTAGTGATCACATTTCCTACTCATCCACATAACCATCATGCCCGTGTCAGCGTGTCTACCATATTTTCTTTATCGTTCTAGCAATCATAATACATTTTCTTGTCCAACATTCTGGACACACCAACACCAACCCCCATTACTATGTCTACACAAATCTAGACACATTACAGTCCAATTTTCCCTACATCATGTGCCCTGACATCCTATGGACACATACAGACTCCACAAACCCTAACCCAGATCTAAACCCTAATTCCAGCAGAGTGCCGTTGGAGATCTCGTCAGAGTTGTCGTGTCTGGAACCTGTCGACCACCCCATCACCGGATCTAGACCCTTCCTGCCGTTGTCTCGTCGAGAAACTGTATGCTTTACCGCCTCCTTCTTGATTGTGTCCACCACTGGTCATCGTTGTGTCCTGATCCATCAGTCGAGCGTCTTCCCGAATGGAGTTTACCGCCGCCGCTATGACTGGATCTGTCATTCCTACTTCCCGGAGCACCGCCTAGCCGTCGACCTTTCTCGAGATCCACCGCAGTCATCCTCGTCAAGCTCTGAACATGCCTCGCCGAATCTATGTCGTCATGTCTGGGTCAGACCATCGCTCGCTGAAGTACTCCACGGCGGGTCTAAACCCTAGATCTAGAGCCACCAGATCCATCCTTACCCAAGACCTTCGTCCACTTGTCGAGACCGACCTCATCTGCCACTATCAAACCCTCATCGACCGGATCCTCGAGCGCCGCCCAGAGTCATGGAGGCCAGATCTGAGTCATCTCATGGCCGATCTACATCAAACGTTTCCCAGTGAGCCGTCGGTAACCAATCTGCGCTCGTCTGTCCACCTCGTGGTTCTTCCGTGCCACCACCGGTTGCGTGCCACCCAGACCCATCTTCGACGTCGGCCTTTAGGAGAGCTCCTTCTCGATCCTCCTCCTACTTACTCTTCTTCTTTGTTTTCTTTTTCCCCTTCTCCTTAGAGAGTTATAAAGAGATAGAGGGATGTTGTGAGGGTCTTTGTAAATTATGGTTGAGGCTGTTGTGTGCGTGCATTGAGAAAGAGTGAATTATGAGGTGATTAGGGTTTATGTCAAAGAGTATGGGCCGAGTCCCAGTTTGGATGGCGGGATTGGGTTGCAGGCTGAAAGGAATGAAATAAAGTGAAAAGAAAAAAAGAAAGAAAAAAAAGAAAAAGGATCTATTGGGCTTGGGCCAGGCCGGATTGGTTGGGATATGAAAGAAATATTTCAGAAGACATAAAAAATTAGGAGTGGGCTGAGCCCGGTTAGTTGACCCAGAGAGGAAAACTGGGCCAGAAAGGAAAGAATAAATGATATTTGTCTGGGCGGATTTATTAAAGAGTTGGGTTTGGCATTTTGGGCCATGATTTCAGTCGGAGTTTTAGACTAATTGGTTTTGAGCTTGGACTCATGTTTTAATAAATTTTAGTATTTGGGCTTCTATGAATACATTGCTCTCTTTGGGCTTAAGTGAGGATATACAATGGATTTTGAGGCTTTGGGATGATATTGTGCTTGGGGTTAATACATTTGGTAATTTGGTTTGGGTCACGTGTCTCCTAGGATTTAGAGGCTAAATAGGAATTATATGAAGTGGATGAACACTAATACCTAATCATGTATTTTATTAGGTTGGACTAAAGGAGCAATTTGACAAGTTAGACTTGAGACAAGTACTCCGTATTCATGTTTCTCAATACTTAATAAATGCAAGTTCTTTATTGTTTGGTCTGATTGCATGTTACATATTGAGATACGACTCTAACACGATGAGATTATTGTACGACTCTGCATCATTGATATGTACCTGATTCTGAATTTGACTCTGATTTCTGAACCATGGGGAGGAAAAATGTTAAGTAGATATGTAGCTAAACCATTGTACTGTATGAATCATAGTTCGACATGCACCGTACATATGTCGAACCTGACCAAGTCTGAACCTAGCCTTAGCCGACTACATATTGAAAATGAAATTTCAAACCACATAGCAATTAGCATTTCTATTATTGTTTCATAGTTTTTTCTCATGATTGTTCGTATTGCAGGTTGTATTTCATTACATATTCCATTGCATTGTCTGCTTCAGTTTTTATCTTCTTTTACTGATTTATTTCGTATTGTGTGATATTATAGGGGACGTACTTTGCTCCTTTTCTGACTAGATAGTTGTCTACCAGGTGTTACCAGGCTAGCATGGAGAGATGCCTCGAAGGATTTAGAATTAGTTTAGATTATTAATGTATTATTCTATTCATGATGTATATTATTTTAGGATTGGTCAGATTTGTCTCCGGGATGTGATGGACATGTATTATGTACAAAAGGGATATAATAGATTGTGTGTAGTAACCCTAGAGGGGGGGTAAATAGGGTCAAGCTAACTAATCAAGCACTTAGTACAAGCTAATGGACAATTTAAAAATATAAGTGCAAAAGAAGAAGCAAAAACAATACCGAGACACGATATATCCTGGTATCCTCCCAAGGGGCACTCCAGTCCCGGAACTCTCTCCGACTTTAATCCACTATTTGAGTAAATAGTTACACACGAGTTTGGATCCGAAGAACTCGCCAACTTCTTACACAAGAGCTTTAGTCCGAAGGCCTCTCCGACTTCAACCGAGAGTTTGGATACGAAGACTCTCCAACTTCAACCGAGAGTTTGGATCCGAAAACTCTCCAACTTCAACCTTTCATAATAGGTTTTGATCTCCTTATACAACAAGGTGAAGATCTTACTTTTCAACTCAATAACTCTAACACAATTTGTGGATTGCAAATGAAAGCTTTGTAGAGTTGTTTGTGGATAGGCTTTGGTGGTTTAAAAAATTTTAGGCTCCAAGCATCAACCATGAATGAAGGGGTTCAAGGCTATTTATATCCAAAGCATTGAAAAGAGCTCAAGGGCAACTTTTCAGTCAGCGAACGGTATACCGTCGGTACGAAACGGTATACCGTCGGAATACCGGTCTGGAATTGCAACGGCTAGAATTATAGCCGTTGGGATCATTAAATATTCGAAATCCGACCGTTGGATTTTTAATGTTACTGAATCGGTATACCGTCGGTATAGATCGGTATTCCGTCGGTTTGCCGATTTTGTAGACAGAAACTTTTTGTGAACAAAAATCGGTATACCGTCGGTATAGATCGGTATACCGTCGGTATACCGATTTTCATCCGAAAATGATCCTGGGCTAATTTCTACCCTAACTTTCGATTTTGCCATCAATTTCTTATGTTTACAATTATTCCTAAGACTCATTACAGACTCCAGATATACTGTAGCAGGTGTAGGCTTCTTCAGAATCATGAAATGATGATGGCATGGCATGGCTTCTTTCCTTGATAGATGTTGGCTTCTTCCTTGACGTCAGCTGCCCCCTCGACCCCCATCCGTTGACCGGGCAGCGGAACCCCCGAGTGCGTAGCTCCGGAGATGTCGTTGGGTGGTTCAGAGAAATATTGTAGGATCCATCGTCTTTGGCCCACCATGATTTTTTTATTGCATATGTCCACATTGATCTTACTTATTGCTTTTCTGTATGTACATGTTAGACGAACAAAGCAATATACATGTAACAAATATGATAAGATAAAGCACAGTAGGACAATGCTAAGTTTAAGTATAAGTGCTATAGTGATAGCATAAATATAAGTGATATCATAATGTTAAACTTAATTGAATAACCATAATCAAAACATAATTTTGATTTTGGTAACTCAATTAAATTTAAGATATACATAATAAAAACTCATATCACTAATAAGTAAAATAATTAGCACATATCACCAAAGGTATAAGTATAAATAGAAATGCTATAGTGATAGTATGAAGATTAGTGATAATGAAATGCTAAACTTAACAGATTAACCATATTCAAAAACATGATACAATCATTGGGCCAACATTGTGGTGATCGTGTGCGTGAGTAGGTAGTATAAAGTTCTGCTTTGGTTTTGTAATTGAGCACAATTTATAATGTTTTGGAGATTAATAATGATTATCGAGGTCTAGACAGCTCACTACTATCGATTCTGCGGCGTAGGCTGGACGCACTCATAAGTCGTACCCGATCATACGGGCGCGGGCGTGACAACATCATCGATGAATACCACCACAAACTTGTCAAGGTATTGATGGAATACCTTGTTCATCAAGTTCATAAACACATCCAGGGCATTAGTCAACACAAACGGTATTACGGTGAACTCATACTGGCAATAACGAATCCGAAAAGTAGTCTTAGGAATGTCTTCTTTCTTCGTCTGATGGTCCCCTGACCTCAAATCTATCCTGGAAAATACCTTTGTGCCGCTCAGCTGATCAAATAAGCCATCAATTCTCAGCAACAGGTATTTGTTCTTGATAGTGAGGTTGTTCAGTGTGCTGTAATCAATATACATATATAACGATCCATCCGTCTTCGTTACAAACAAAACTGAAGTGCCCCAAGGTGAAGAACTGGATCTGATAAATTCCTTGTCCTGTAGCTCATCTACCTGCTTCTTCAGCTCTACCAACTCACTGTTGTTGATCCTATAGACATGATACGAAATAGACTCCACACCCGGTACCAAGTCTTTAGAGAACTCAACATCCATGTCTAGTGGCATCCCTGACAACTCCTTAGGAAAGCATCCAAAAACTTTTCATTCAATGGATGCGGAAGCTCCTTCTCTTCCACCATAGCTCCACAGGTATAGCTATCCCTCCTTCACTTATTCCTCTGACAAACTCGAACTCTAGCTTTCCTGGTGGACTGAACACAACTATACCTCCTCTACAATCTATGATAGCATGGTACCTACTCAACCAATCTATCCCAATTACAATATCGTAGCTCGAAAGTGGCATTACGAGTAAACTTGCACTCAGTTCCCAGCCTCCCAAGGAAACTCTCCGCCCCTTGCAAGCATCACTGACTAGGATAATGCCTTCTCGATCATGATCTTGCAAGTCTGACCTAATGGTTCAGCAACAATATGGTGTCCAAGAGTAAAAGATATAGAGACAAGGCTATGTGTAGCACCAGAGTTAAATAATGCTAAAGCAGGAAAAGAATCAAGAAGTACAGAACCTTTGACGACATCTCCAACGGGCTCAGCCTCCTCGATCATCAAAGCAAACGCCCTGCCCTGGGGTGCACCCCTATGTTGCTGGTGCTGGATGAAATGCTGATACTAGGTCAGAAGTGGCGGTATCCTCGGCTAAACTTCAGGTACTACAGGTGCTCTTCCAGAAGGTGCTCTGGCTGGTCCTTCCTGAGCTGAATGAGCTAGACAATCCTTCAGCTAACGGTTCGATGACCCATAAAAAAGGCACATATCCAACCTCTTCCTACAAACCACTCTGGTGTATCTTGTCTTTCCATAAAACTCACACTAAATGGCCTGTCTCTGCACGTGCAGAATATGAGCATGGACTAGGGCATGGTATTGTTGATATTGATGTTAATGCTGATGCTGTTGAAATGGCCTCTCTGAATGTGAGTATGCTTGGCCGATCCCGTACTGGTACCAGCACTACTCATAGCATCTCTACTCCAATTAGGCCTGAGGTACAAGTCCTCCTCCGTAATTTGGGCATCCATCAGAATTTCCTCGAAAGTCATCGTACGACGCCCAGATGTACACGATCTGACCTCTCTGTTCAGGCCCCTCCTAAACTTTCTGGCCCGATATCTTAGCCCCCGAACTATGCTCTTCGTGAAGTGGCTCAGGCAGGAAAACTTAGCAGCATATTCGTCAATTGATAATCTCCCCTAAACCAACCTAAGGAACTGGCTCTCCAGGGCACCCAAAGCTATATCAGGGAATAACTTCTCCTTAAAATGCTTCTTGAATGCCTCCCAAGTGAGTCCAACCACGTTGAGCCAGGGATCCGTGTGATACCAGGTGAGCACAAAATTGAATAGCTGACTGGCTGTCACGCCCCGCTCTCGTAGGAGCGATCGTTCTCGCTAAGACGTGATGCCGTACGAGCCTAGATTGCGCTCGTGCAAGGCAATTCCATAACGGCCGATTACATCGGCGGCGACGGGGTCGTCGCACAGAAGTCCCAAGCAGAAACATTGAATACATTACAGCAAAATTTAGAGAAGAACACATGAACACAAGTCATTCAAAAGAAGCTCTTTTATTGATATTGAATACAAGATTACATTTGTGGGCGCAAGGCCAATTTACAAGTCTCTTATGCTCACTTTTCTCTCGTTTACAAGTCACTCTGCTAACTTAGACAAGACTTGTTGACCATAGTATCACTTTCATGAACATCCCGACGCCATCTATCGTGCCAAGCACGGTGCCTATGCTGCAACCCAATCTTAGGCCCATACATTGTGTTTTCTGCTAGACAAGCATTCAAGTTCTAGACTCAATCTAAAGGCATACACGCGGTGTGCCACTATCTGCCGACACATCTACATGAGGTGGTCACTAGCAATTTCAAGCTATCTTGGACTGGCTCGTGGGATATCCACCTGTACCAACACGGGTAGCTAGCCCGGTGGGGTGGAACTCTCCCATGCGGTCATCCAGCATCCTACTTTGAGCCATACTAGCTTCCCCCGGGCTGAATGATTCCGGCGCCCCGGTAATCATTCAAGAAGACTACACCTTGTCGACAAGTTGTCCATGACCATGCATACTCGATCTATCCAGTCTATCCAGTCCTTTCTTAACATGACTATGCATTCCTTCTTTCTTATCGAGACTTAACGAGACTCCCAAGCTGCGGGACCGATCTCGTGTGCGGGACATATCAAGACTTAGCGAGACTCCCAAGCCAGGGGACCGATCTCGTGTGCGGAACATATCATGACTTAGCGAGACACCCAAGTAGCGGGACCGATCTCGATGACAACCAGTCGCATGGACTTTCTTTGTTCATGGCAAGCTTTACACTAAACCGACCGTAACTCGTGCCTTAGACAGGCCTGTTTCTATAGGCGACGCTAACGCTCGAGTCGTATACTTATATGATGAGCCTTATTCTCAAGGGACTACGCGACTTGACAACCGCAGATAGAGCGGGACCGTGCTAGAATTGGCTTCGATAGCCCAACACAACTCTTGTCTAACTTATTCGGATAATGACTCGACGAGCAAAGGCTACGCCGAGCTTCGCATCGAGAGGACGTGCTAGGCACGGGGTCGACTTGGACAACCAACTTTTCGGGTGCCTAGACTTAAGCCAAAGAGCCGTGCAAGAAGACTTAACTTGCGGGACGTGCGAAGGCTATGCCAAGCCTTGCGGGACAAGACCGTGCATGCTTTATCAAGCATTCATGCGGGCGATGCCTATGACTTAGGCTAATTCAAGTGTTGGGACAAAATGACAGGACCGTGCATGCTTGGTTAAGCATTCACGCAGGCGACGCCTATGACTTAGGCTATTTCAAGTGTCGGGACAACTTAGCCACTTAAGCCAACTTCCTTCTCCCAAGCTACGGGATCGAAGGATCGTGTGTCATTTGAAAGCACGCTGAGCCGACTTCTATTCAGACCGTGGGACCATTTTCTATGTTCTAAGACATTCCGACCCGACGGGATTATTCCCTTAGCTATGTGAGTTCGTAGATTTTAGATTAGCCTACTTGTGCAAGTTGAAAACAAGCGAGTTATTAAGTGAAGGCTAAGATGAAGCAAGTTCACCGAAACTCCCCCACCTGTGCGAGGAGTCGCCTCCGACGAGCGAGCCTTTCGAGCAGCCGTTGCAAGGCTAAGTTCCAAACGCTGTCGGCATTTCAATTCCTCCGATTGACTTTATGGGTCGGGGCACTACAACATACACCACTCAGAACAAGTCTCGTCCTCGAGACTTTCCTGAGGGCAAGCCATCCTTCCATTTCTATGGCCAAGACTTAATCGTACATATTTTGCCTATGCATTTCCTCAATTCCGAGCCACGCTCGTACTACAATCAATCTCTCCTTTAACGCGATTCCAAGGTCTCGGCACTCTCCCCTTTTCAAGTCTTGCTTGAACTCATTGTATCACTTGGCTGGATCGTGCACGCATTCCAAGCGTCCCCAAAATACATGTATTCAGCCAAGCCGCATGATAGAGAATTTGTCATTCTCACTCGAGTCGCATCGTGCACATACCCGGCGTCCCTAAAATATATGCATGTCAGCCGAGTCTCGTGAGCCGGGTTTCCTATTCTTGATTCACGCTATCTATCCATGCCAATCCTCAAGATCAATTCTTCGATTGATAACTCTTGTAACAGGGTGTTTCGCCTAACCGTTAGGCCAATCTTTGCGAGGCTAAGTCAATGTCAGGATTGGAATCATAGTTCCCCAATAATAATGTAAATACTGACCCCAATCCTAGGGTCAAACCAAAGTCAGTAGTACGGGGTTTTTCTACCCGAGCTTGCGTCACTCAGATTTCTAAACATCAAGCATGATCGCCTATTCGCATCAATGCATTCGTTGTGTGTGTTCGAACCCATTCAAATCCCCAACTCTAACCAATTTATGTATTCGATCACGAGATCGTCTAGCTTTAACAATTCGTTGCGCCCCAATCTCACGCAAGTCTGATTACCTACGGCGGTTCATGAATCACCATGCAACGCTCCCACGAAATAATCATTCTCATCGGGGCGTAACTCTTGTTTGAGTTTTAGAATAACTCATTCTCGATACGCGGATTGGACCTACTCAATCCTCAAGTTCAATCGTCAAGCACACAATTCATTCTCGAGTCACCTTCGCGTCAAACCACAAGTCGAAGCATACAAATTGCCATGCCATGCAAGTTCAATCACCCCCGCTGTATGAATCACCATACCAGCGCTCACGCGGAGTGATCGCCCTAATCGGCACGACGCATGTGCGAGGCTGGAGTTGCGCTCACATAAGACAAAAATGTCGAAGTTGTGGTTATCGACGAAGCAAATCCAAACATTTTATTTCCTCCAAGTCAAGATTTCAATTCGATAGTTTACCCGTCGTTTGTTCAACCAGAAAATCCTCGAGCCAAATTTATCTTTTCCTCGACATATTTTGATATCCCGAGTATAGCATCCATCGGAACAATGACATTTGTACGATCGCCATTCGCCGAGTCAGAGTACGCCCGAGTTATCGCATATCGATCTTTGATACGCCTCAATACCATCGACGATATGCGTAACCTGACGATCTTCTTTTGTAACCAATTTCGAGTCGTACGTTGATGCTGTCGTCCGAGTTAGATATTCCATAATTTTTTCGATATTCAAGATCAAGTTCTATCGCTATTCTTCAAGTTCGTTGTTCAAAACTCAAGTCACGATTCATTGAATCAATCCGAAATCGTACGCGCGATTCCTCTAAGTTTCCTCAATCAAGACCATTTATTTTCATTCATCGTTTCGAATCATTTCAATATCGTTTTCTAACTCGCGTTGCCTATTCGCAAGTTGTCCGAACGAGATGCTCATTCGGGACATTCGAAGTCACGACCAACTAAACGTGACGCGCTCTAAGGCTCTGCGCGATCGCATCGCCTCGCCGATATACTCGAAATCCTTAATATTTGCTCAAATGTTCTCTAAGAAAATCCATACGCCACTCGGATTCGAGCCATCCGATCGAGTCCTCAATCAAGTTCGCATATGCGCTAAGACGTCTGTCAGATTCGTTCGACGACTCACTAGCGTAGTCGCTCGTGTCGTATCGACGCGCTAGGTCGATCGCACTATTTCCCCAAAATCTAAGCCAATCTTTCGCGTACGCCTAAGCATTAACTCAATAGCATTCCTATCGATAGACACTCTAAGTGTAGCTCCATACCCGACCGAATGATACTTAATATCGCTCGTAACTCATTTGCACCAAAGGGTCGATGTGCGCAATATGAAACACAACTTAGCCAAAAGGCTGTGTGCATAGCTATCCCGTGCGGACTATACTTCGAGTTTGCTCGCTCAATTGCTAGGGTCATCGTAGGACTAGTTAGGCACGCAAGCGACATGTTAACTTTAGCACATGTTTTCTATATCGAGACAAGTTTGACACCGTTCGGCACAAAGGCCTACCGATGCATCCGGCGATAGCTTACCGATGCGTTCGAGTGAACGCTTGTGCGAGCTTTTGAAAATATTTAGACTTATTGTATGGACATGCCGAGGGACATTTGAGAGAGAGCGCACACTTGTTTTCCAACGACGAGCTTTCAAAACTGAGAAATCGATGTGAAGTCCAAGGACGTAAAGCCGTGCTCTGATACCATTATGTCACGCCCCGCTCCCGTAGGAGCAATCGTCCTCGCTAAGGCGTGATGCCGCACGAGCCTAGATTGCGCTCATGCAAGGCAATTCCATAACGGTCGATTACATCAGCGGCGACGGGGTCGTCGTACAGAAGTCCCAAGCAGAAACATTGAATACATTGCAGCAGAATTTAGAGAAGAACACATAAACACAAGTCATTCAAAAGAAGCTCTTTTATTGATATTGAATACAAGATTACATTTGTGGGCGCAAGGCCAATTTATAAGTCTCTCGTGCTCACTTTTCTCTCGTTTACAAGTCACTCTGCTAACTTAGACAAGACTTGTGGACCATAGTATCACTTTCATGAACATCCCGACGCCATCTATCGTGCCAAGCACGGTGCCTATGCTGCAGCCCAATCTTAGGCCCAGACATTGTGTTTTCGACTAGACAAGCATTCAAGTTCTAGACTCAATCTAAAGGCATACACACGGTGTGCCGCTATCTGCCAACACATCTACATGAGGTGGTCACTAGCAATTTCAAGCTATCTTGGACTGGCTCATGGGATATCCACCTGTACTAACACGGGTAGCTAGCCCGGTGGGGTGGAACTCTCCCATGCGGTCATCCAGCATCCTACTTTGAGCCACACTCGCTTCTCTCGGGCTGAATGATTCCGGCGCCCCGGTAATCATTCAAGAAGACTACTCCTTGTCGACAAGTTGTCCATGACCATGCATACTCAATCTATCCAGTCTATCCAGTCCTTTCTTAACATGACCATGCATTCCTTATTTCTTATCGAGACTTAACGAGACTCCCAAGCCGCGGGACCGATCTCGTGTGCGGGATATATCAAGACTTAGCGAGACTCCCAAGCCAGGGGACCGATCTCGTGTGCGGAACATATCATGACTTAGCGAGACTCCCAAGTAGCGGGACCGATCTCGGTGACAACCAGTCGCGTGGACTTCCTTTGTTCATGGCAAGCTTTACACTAAATCGACCGTAACTCGTGCCTTAGACGGGCCTGTTTCTATAGGCGACGCTAACGCTCGAGTCGTATACTTATACGACGAGCCTTATTCTCAAGGGACTACGCGACTTGACAACCGCAGATAGAGCGGGACCGTGCTAGAATTGGCTTCGATAGCCCAGCACAACTCTTGTCTAACTTATTCGGACAATGACTCGACGAGCAAAGGCTACGCCGAGCTTCGCATCGAGAGGACGTGCTAGGCACGGGGTCGACTTGGACAACCAACTTTTCGGGTGCCTAGACTTAAGCCAACAAGCCGTGCAAGAAGACTTAACTTGCGGGACGTGCGAAGGCTATGCCAAGCCTTGTGGGACAAGACCGTGCATGCTTTATCAAGCATTCATGCGGGCGACGCCTATGACTTAGGCTAATTCAAGTGTTGGGACAAAACGACGGGACCGTGCATGCTTGGTTAAGCATTCACGCAGGCGACGCCTATGACTTAGGCTATTTCAAGTGTCGGGACAACTTAGCCACTTAAGCCAACTTCCTTCTCCCAAGCCACGGGATCGAAGGATCGTGTGTCATTTGAAAGCACGCTGAGCCGATTTCTATTCAGACCGTGGGACCATTTTCCATGTTCTAAGACATTCCGACTCGACGGGATTATTTCCTTAGCTATGTGCGTTCGTAGCTTTTAGATTAGCCTACTTGTGCAAGTTGAAAACAAGCGAGTTATTAAGTGAAGGCTAAGATGAAGCAAGTTCACCGAAACTCCCCCACCTGTGCGAGGAGTTGCCTCGGACGAGCGAGCCTTTCGAGCAGCCGTTGCAAGGCTAGGTTCCAAACGTCGTTGGCATTTCAATTCCTCCGATTGACTTTGCGGGTCGGGGCACTACACTGGCGGCTGCCTCGACCTGTAAAATCTTCGATATCTCAACCAGTCACAAAATCTGCTCGATGTCCTCCATCCAGTCGTCTGCATAAAGGAGCCCCTCAGTACCCTTAAACTCCCGAGGAGATATCCTCTTGAAGTCCAAGACGGTATCTGACCTCGGCTATTGCTGCTGAACTGGAGCACCCTGAGGCTGAACGAGAGCCACCTTCTCTAATCAGCTAGTGCCAGCTGGTGCGCACTCTCGATGCTATGACGCATCACCTAAGCATGCCTCTATTAAGCCTCGACATACGCTCTCTTGGACTCTATCATCTGCTGGAATAGTATGAACATCTGCGTTATATATTGTAACACCCAGTTTTCCAAATGAGGGCAATTTTGAAATTTTATATTTAAAATCATTTAATAATGATATTTAAATTATATTGTGATTTTTGGTGATTTTTAATCAATTTAAAACTATTTAAAATATTGATTGTGTTTTTGATGGTTAACTAGTTAAACCCTAGTTTTGCTAAGCCTAGAGACTAACCATGACCAAGGGAACCTAGTCACGTGATTAAAATTTCATGTTACCAATTTTTAGACTAGGGGTATTTTGGTCATTTTGACAATTTTGTGAATTTATAATTTATATTAATTAAATATTGTGCTAGCCTTTTTGTGAAGCCTTAACCTAGAAGTTAACCTAACCTAGATTAGTCATGAGGTTAAAATTAGGGTTAGAACATTCCTACTAAGTGCCAAGGTTAGTAATATCTAGATATTATTAGGAAGGATATTTCCTTTTGAGATATTTGTGAAAAGAAGCCTTAACCAATAGGAAGCCTTGTAAATTGTTGGAGCAACCTCAACCACTCATCTAAAACCCTAATCCTAATGATTTCAACAGCCACACAAGACCCCCCCCCCTCCTATAAAGTCACATTAACAAAGCCTTGGCCTCTTTTACAAACCCTAGAAAAAGCCCTACTTGTTCTTCCCTAAAACTCTCCCCATTAATCCAAATTGAGCCCAAATTGAGTCAAATCAATTGCATCATCATCCCCAACAGTAGAGGATACTTGTGGGTGCTTGCTAGCAAGGTTCGAGGACGGTTGAACCGAAGAAAATCGAGGAAGACGTCGATTTGAAGCTCTTTACATTGAGATTCTAGCTCTCAATAGGTAAACCTATCTACACCCATTGAAATCATGATTTTTCTTCATAGATGCATTCATTTAGGGTTCCCCTAGGTGTAGCCCAAGTTTGGTAGGAATCCGTGTCCATTTCGTGTCCGTATCGAACACGTATCGGTTTAATTAATTGGGTGTTCGATAAAATGTCACATAGAAATAAAAATTGTTAATTTCAAAAACTAATTACATGATTTTGTAGCCCTTGGCATGCTGAACACGAATCTATGACACTGAGCACATTTTTGAGCCGTGTTCGTGTCCAAAATGGACACGAACACGCTGTACGACACTGTCGTGCAATGTCCAGCTGCTCGCGTGTCCTAGCGGACACGACACGGAGACTCAAGCCACGAAACTTGACACACACGTTGTCCTAATAATTGACACGTGACCCACAAAGTTTCATGGTACCTCGATGTGTGTGCGCGAAGAAATCGCGTGTGCACGTGTTTTGCCCAACACTATGCACGCGTGTTTCGTGTCTCTGATACGGGGCTGTAGTTTTGACACGACACGATTTTGACACGTTGCATGGTATTGAAACTCTAGCCCTATCATGGGCGAATGTTTATGCACAGGCTCAACACCTCTTGAGCTCTGTGTCGTGTCCAATCGGACACGGCATTGCTGTACGAGGCTGCCTGTACAGCAATTGATGTATTGTTTTCGATTTGTTTCTTGGACACCTCGTGTCCATATAAATGGACACGAATACACCCCCAGGAAACGTATTTATAGGAAGAATACTTGATCACACTGTAATTGGATTTAATTGGGTTTTTAGCTTTGATTTAGCATTCTTCATGATACTCATTATTTTTTTCTGATACCTGGGTTCGAATGGGGATTGTTTAGGTTTTTGAGATTTGATCTATTCATTTTCTATCGATGCTTAGATTCCAGATAGGATTCGAAATGTTCATTTCAGTTTTGGGTTTTATGGAGATTCGAATTATATACCAGATTCAATGAAACAGAACATTTGGTAACTGTCATGAGTTAATCCATTTTTTTTCACTGATAAATTGTTACTGATTCTTTAAAATGTTTTCAATAGTTCAATTTGATTTCAAAACGAGTTCATATATTACCTGAATTGATGTTAATTTCAATTTGGTTCATATAGGTTTCAATATATTTAGCTTTCAGTAGGTTGTTTTGAGTATCCTTTGAACTGACAGTTAAATTCGAACCCATTTCATTTTCCTGTTATAGAATGTTAATCTACTGTCATTTGACTGAAATGAGATTCAAATATGGTTTGGGATGTTGAATGACATATACAAGCTACTGTCATGAACCTGAGAATTGATAACAGTGAGTACTAAAATCTGAAAAGAAAACTGTGATCTAATTTAAGTTAGATTAGGATATGTTATCAAATGATAGGTTTCGAATTGGATGTTGGAAAATGGGGTTGGACTGATAATGTGTGATATATATATATATATATATATATATATATATATATATATATATATATATATATATATATATTTATATATTTATATATATATAAATATATATATATATATATATATATATATATATATATATATCACACTGTCACTAAAATGTGGAATGATTGAATGATATGTATATGACACTATCAGCTGTTAATTCATTAAACTTCTGAAGTTAGTACATTGGTTAAACTATTTTTTTGAAAACTGTCGATTCCATTATAATTGCTCACTGATTTATTGTTTTGGGATAGATGCTAAACTGTCATTTTCCTGAGTTAATGACTCTTGAAAGTCTGTTTTAAACTGAGCCTGTTAACTGAGTTTAAAACTTGAAAACTGAAATCTAGGATTCAAATCTCTGAAAAGAAAAACCTGAGTTACACACTACCCAAAATCCTGAGATTCAGGTAAACTGAAATGGGATTGGGTTGACACTTGTTGGTTCACTGTTTTCTTTTTTTCCTGAGAACCTGACTGAAAATCTGATAATGGGGTTAAAATGAAATTCAAGTTTGACTGAATAAATGAATGGATATATGTATGCAAGTTTATGTGCATGTAGTGTAATGTGAAGGTTGTGCATGAGTCTATGCATATATGAATGTGTATGAATAGGTCTAAGTACCTATCTATTTATACAAGTATGTATGAATGTACATTTATATGCAAGGTAATTGGCAAGATCATGAATGCATACTAAAACTATACACCCATGTTTGTACCTATGTATATATGCCATGTAACTATCTATATATGTATCCTTATATGAATGTGTGTAAAAGTGTATACCTATCTTTAAATGCATCTATGTAACTATAGATAATGCAAGCATCTATGTATACATACCCATGTAGCCATATAGATATGCAAGATGTAGTGAATGCTAATATTGTATACATAGTGTAAATGTAAAATGAAATGCATATCCAAGTAATGTATGTAGGTGACCTTGTATAGCATTGCCTTACGTCTCAACACACACACTTTCACCTTGTACTTTGGCACTCACAATTGCTCTCTCCCTATGAATAGATATGTATATAATGTATTCATATTGTAGTATAGCCATGTGTATTTATATATATGATATATATAATGTGTGATGCTTGTGGCTCGGTAATTGTTGCTTGGTTGCTAGTATAAGCTTGGTTAGGCCCAGTGAGACTTGTCTGGACTAGGATTGACCTAGTTGACTAGTGTAATTGACCAAGGTTTGACTTAGACCTAGTTTGACCTGGAAATCATGTAGATTGCATCGTAGATTTCATTTACCTTATTTTAAACAAGTCATAACCCATACTTCTCTATTTAAGACATTGTGACTCCGGTGCAGACATCTGATATTTTATTACTCTTTTCAGGGTAACAAGCGAGTACATTCTCTGATAGTTCTTTCATTTAATTGTCAATTACTGTACTTCAGTTCTAGTTAGTTTTATGTGATTCTTACAATACGTATGGATATTTCTGGATTCATGTATGCGACACACATACCATTTGTCTGGCCTCTATTTCTGGAATCACTACTGGCATCACCTTCTGGAACCACTACTGGCATCACCCTCTGGAAACACTACTGGAACCACCTACTGGAATTACTCTGGAATCTTTTGCTGGTATCATTATGTTTGGCTGGACTCATCTCTATTTCTCGTGTCGTTTTCTGGATTCACTTATACTTGTGGGCGGGAAAATATTGGAGTAGACATGTGAACATTCCCAAATACTGGAACCACTCTCTTGGAATTATTCTGGAACGATAGCCATCCCACACTTGGCCGAGTGTGCGGTGTACCGTATTACGTACAGCCGTTTACATGTCGATCTCGGTATTTTAAAACACACTGTTAGAGTATAGGCTGGAATCATCCTGGAATCTTTGATCACTGACTGGAATCATCTTACACTGGACTCATCTTGTACTGGAATCACCTGGTATCAGATTCATGTTGTCTGGATTTACTTGGGTTTGTACTTGTTACATTTACATTTTGGACTTATATCATGTTGCTCTAGTTCAGCAAGTTTCTATTTACAGTCTTATTTGCTATGGTTCTTCTCTTGTTTTTACTTACCTTACTTCCCTTGTATCTTAACTGTTTCTCTATACCATCACCTGTATACAAACTACCATGTTTATCAATAAAACTGTCTATAACTGCTTTATAGTTCTCTGTCATTTACTTGAAATTTCTTGATAATTTGTACTCGTTCCTGTCCTGACTGGACCTGTTGAAATATTACAGATGACTGCCCTGAGGACATTTGCCCTACTTGCCTTGGAGCAGGAGATGGCTTAGCTACATGTGGCCCCGACACTCAGGAATGATCGGGAGACTAGCTAGTAGACTTGGTTTAGTTTTCATGTTTTAGAATTTGAATTGTAATAACTTGAGATACGAGTTTGTATTTGAGTTTGTGTGAGATATTATTATTTAGCAGTTTTTAAATATTGTTATTTAGTCTTTAGTTATAAACTTCTGTGTTATCTTATCGTTCTTAGACTGTGATTGAGATTCATTATATCTATACTTGTCCTCCGTTCGGAGTTGAGATTTGACAAGTACATTATATAATTGCATGAGTTGTTGATTAGATAGTAACCTAGGACAGCGTTCTACCGCCGACACTGCGACGTAGGCTGGACGTACCCACTTCTCGTGCCCTTACTACTAGGGTGCGGGTCGTGACACGTTTTTAGTGGTGGCCCATGCAGGTCGAGTTTATGTAGTGGTATTCGAACTAGAGTATCACTACAGCCTGCGATAGGATTTGAGAAATAGGCTTAAACGGAGAGGTACTCAATCACAATTAGGAAAATTCTGCTTCAAATCATGCCATCTACATATATTACTGATTGTCTTCTTTGAAATAAACTGTCCTCCTTTGATTTATCGATTCCTACTCAGTATTGACTTCCTTTTCGATATGTCTTCAGGATGGTGGAGACACGATCACATCACTCTGGTACAGTAGCCGCTAGAGAGGGGTCTGCCACCTTTCGTCCATTGCAGCAGCCTGTTAAGACTGTAGCACCTTCTATTCCTGATCAGACAGGAGCTGCTGTAGCCATTGGGGGTATACCTCCACTTGTTCAGAGGACGACCTCAGTCATTCCTGAGATGTTTCAGCAGTAGCATCAGTAGCCACCTACAGGATTGGTTGACGCTGCGTACATGTTTTCATTTGTGGAAAGGATCTTTGAGTCCCACCAGCAGCAGCGACAGACTGCCGATTATCGTCAGGGGATTGACGAGGCCCACCAGCTGGTTCGTACTACAGTAGAGATGGTGACTGCTCGGGGGGAGCATCAGTAGCTTTACCGGAAGGAGGAGGATATCCAGGATTTTCAGAAGATGCATCCTAGAGAGTTCCTAGGCACAGAGGGCATCCATTTTGCAGACGATTGGATCGAGCACATCGAGAAGATATTTCGACTGGCGGAGATACCAGCTCGACTCCATATCGAGGCGGCGGGCAGTCAGATGCAGGACTTAGCCCGTGCGTGGTATCAGACGGATCCCAGGGTGGAAGTTGAGGGCCAGACTTGGGCCCAGTTCAAGGAGCTGTTTAAGGAGCAGTTCTTTCCTGATGCGGCCTTGGGAGGTATCGAGGCACAATTTGAGAGCCTGGTTCAGGGGAACCAGTCAGTAGCTGAGTACGCCGAGGAGTTTTGTCGGTTGGCCAGGTTCATTGATGACTTGACTGAGAAGACGAAGGTGAGGAAGTTCTGCCGAGGCATGATTAGGAAGGTTCGGTCGCTGACTAAGAGCGACCGGAATGCTACCTATGTGGAGATATTTTCTGGGGATATGGCAGCGGAGGACGACCTGGGGTTGAAGTTGAAGAGGGGTCGGGACTTCCTGGGTGGTAGCAGCAGCGGGGGTCAAGCCAAGAGGCCCCATGTGCAGGCTCAGCAGGCACAGGCACCAGTGAGAGTGCAACCGGCACAGCATCAGCATAGAGGACAGGACCGCAGGGTGCTAACTTGTGCCTACTGCAAGAAGGCAGGGCATGTTTGGGAGTCTTGTAGTAGGAGACTGAAGGTTTGTCTATTCTGTGTGTCTGGTGCTCACAAGATGATAGATTGTCCCGTTGTACCTCTTCTTGGGGGAGCTAGGCCACCTGTAGCTCAGCACCAGTGGGGTGGAGATTTTCCTATGGTAGTCGAGGAGACTGACGTTGTAGGTGACGGGTTAGCAGGTTTGACTTCCTTGTTCTTCTCTTCCACCTTCATGTGTGATTTCCATTAGTACCTGCCAGGATATGTTTGTGATATGCTAGATAGCGTAGTTACCCTGTTCGAGACTGTAGAATCACGACCAGTAGGACTATGATTGCATGTTATCTTTCGACCTTGTTTGATTGGGGCTTGACCTAGGAGGAGTACGATCATCTTAATTTCGAGGACGAAATTCTTCTAAGGGGGTAGACTTGTAACACCCAGTTTTCCAAATGAGGGCAATTTTGAAATTTTATAATTAAAATCATTTAATAATGATATTTAAATCATATTATGATTTTTGGTGATTTTTAATCAATTTAAAACTATTTAAAATATTGATTAGTGTTTTTGATGGTTAACTAGTTAAACCCTAGTTTTGCTAAGCCTAGAGACTAACCATGACCAAGGGAGCCTAGTCACGTGATTAAAATTTCATGTTACCAATTTTTAGACTAGGGGTATTTTGGTTATTTTGATAATTTTATGAATTTATAATTTATATTAATTAAATATTGTGCTAGCCTTTTTGTGAAGCCTTAACCTAGAAGTTAACCTAACCTAGATTAGTCATGAGGTTAAAATTAGGGTTAGAACATTCCTACTAAGTGCCAAGGTTAGTAATATCTAGATATTATTAGGAAGAATATTTCCTTTTGAGATATTTGTGAAAAGAAGCCTTAACCAATATGAAGCCTTGTAAATTGTTGGAGCAACCTCAACCACTCATCTAAAACCCTAACCCTAATGATTTCAACAGCCACACAAGACCCCCCCTCCTATAAAGTCACATTAACAAAGCCTTGGCCTCTTTTACAAACCCTAGAAAAAGCCCTACTTGTTCTTCCCTAAAACTCTCCCCATTAATCCAAATTGAGCCCAAATTAAGTCAAATCAATTGCATCATCATCCCCAACAGTAGAGGATACTTGTGGGTGCTTGCTAGCAAGGTTCGAGGACGGTTGAACCGGAGAAAATCGAGGAAGACGTCGATTTGAGGCTCTTTACATTGAGATTCTAGCTCTCAATTGGTAAACCAATCTACACCCATTGAAATCATGATTTTTCTTCATAGATGCATTCATTTAGGGTTCCCCTAGGTGTAGCCCAAGTTTGGTAGGAATCCGTGTCCATTTCGTGTCCGTATCGGACACGTATCGGTTTAATTAATTGGGTGTTCGATGAAATGTCACATAGAAATAAATATTGTTAATTTTAAAAACTAATTACCTGATTTTGTAGCCCTTGGCATGCTGATCACGAATCTATGACACAGAGCACGTTTTCGAGCCGTGTCCGTATCCAAAATGGACACGAACACGCTGCACGACACTGTCGTACAGTGTCCTGCTGCTCGCGTGTCCTAGCGGACGCGACACGGAGACTCAAGCCACGAAACTTGACACACACGTTGTCCTAATGACTGACACGTGACCCATAAAGTTTCATGGGACCTCGATGTGTGTGCGCGAAGAAATTACGTGTGTACGTGTTTTGTCCAACACTGTGCACGCGTGTTTCGTGTCTCTGATACGGGGCTGTAGTTTTGACACGACACGGTTTCGACACGTTGTAGGGTGTTGAAACTCTAGCCCTATCATGGGCGAACATTTATGCATAGGCTCAACACCTCTCGAGCTCTGTGTCGTGTCCAATCGAACACGGCATGGCTGCACGAGGCCGCCTATGCAGCAATTGATGTACTATTTTCGATTTGTTTCTTGGACACCTCGTGTCCATGTAAATGGACACGAATACCCCCCAGGATACGTATTTATAGGAAGAACACTTGATCACACTGTAATTGGATTTAATTGGGATTTTAGCTTTAATTTAGCATTCTTCATGATACTCACTATTTTTTTCTGATACCTGGGTTCGAATGGGGATTGTTTGGGTTTTTGAGATTTGATCTATTCATTTCCTATCGATGCTTAGATTCCAGATAGGATTCGAAATGTTCATTTCAGTTTTGGGTTTTATGGAGATTCGAATTATATACCAGATTCAATGAAACAGAACATTTGGTAACTGTCATGTGTTAATCCATTTTTTTTTACTGATAAATTGTTACTGATTCTTTAAAATGTTTTCAATAGTTCAATTTGATTTCAAAACGAGTTCATACATTACCTGAATTGATGTTAATTTTAGTTTGGTTCATATAGGTTTCAATATATTTAGCTTTCAGTAGGTTGTCTTGAGTATCCTTTGAACTGACAGTTAAATTCGAACCCATTTCATTTTCCTGTTATAGAATGTTAATCTACTGTCATTTGACTGAAATGAGATTCAAATATGGTTTGGGATGTTGAATGACATATAAAAGCTACTGTCATGAACCTGAGAATTGATAACAGTGAGTACTGAAATCTGAAAAGAAAATTATGATCTAATTTAAGTTAGATTAGGATATCTTATCAAATGATAGGTTTCGAATTGGATGTTGGAAAATGGGGTTGGACTGATAATGTGTGATATATATATATATATATATATATCACACTGTCACTGAAATGTGGAATGATTGACTGATATGTATATGACACTATCAGCTGTTAATTCATTGAACTTCTGAAGTTAGTACATTGGTTAAACTGTTTTTCTGAAAACTGTCGATTCTATTATAATTGCTCACTGATTTATTATTTTGGGATAGATGCTAAACTGTCATTTTCCTGAGTTAATGACTCTTGAAAGTCTGTTTTAAACTGAGCCTGTTAACTGAGTTTAAAACTTGAAAACTGAAATCTAGGATTCAAATCTCTGAAAAGAAAAACCTGAGTTACACACTACCCAAAATCCTGAGATTTAGGTAAACTGAAATGGGATTGGGTCGACACTTGTTGGTTCACTGTTTTCTTTTTTTCCTGAGAACCTGACTGAAAATCTGAGAATGGGGTTAAAATGAAATTCAAGTTTGACTGAATAGATGAATGGATATATGTATGCAAGTTTTTGTGCATGTAGTGTAATGTGAAGGTTGTGCAAGAGTCTATGCATATATGAATGTGTATGAATAGGTCTAAGTACCTATCTATTTATACAAGTATGTATGAATGTACATTTATATGCAAGGTAATTGGCAAGATCATGAATGCATACTAAAACTATACACCCATGTTTGTACCTATGTATATATGCCATGTAACTATCTATATATGTATCCTTATATGAATGTGTGTAAAAGTGTATACCTATCTTTAAATGCATCTATGTAACTATATAGATAATGCAAGCATCTATGTATACATACCCATGTAGCCATATAGATATGCAAGATGTAGTGAATGCTAGTATTGTATACATAGTGTAAATGTAAAATGAAATGCATATCCAAGTAATGTATGTAGGTGACCTTGTATTGCATTGCCTTATGTCTCAACACATACACTTTCACCTTGTACTTTGGCACTCACAATTTCTCTCTCCCTATGAATAGATATATATATAATGTATTCATATTGTAGTATAGCCATGTGTATTTATATATATGATATATATAATGTGTGATGCTTGTGGCTCGGTGATTGTTGCTTGATTGCTAGTATAAGATTGGTTAGGCCCAGTGAGACTTGTCTGGACTAGGATTGACCTAGTTGAGTAGTGTAATTGACCAAGGTTTGACTTAGACCTAGTTTGACCTGGAAATCATGTAGATTGCATCGTAGATTTCATTTATCTTATTTTAAACATGTCATAACCCATACTGCTCTATTTAGGACATTGTGACTCCGGTGCAGACATCTGATATTTCATTACTCTTTTCAGGGTAACAGGTGAGTACATTCTCTGATAGTTCTTTCATTTACTTGTCAATTACTGTACTTCAGTTCTAGTTAGTTTTATTTGATTCTTACAACACGTAAGGATATTTTTGGATTCATGTATGCGACACAAATACCATTTGTCTGGCCTCTATTTCTGGAATCACTACTGGCATCACCTTCTAGAACCACTACTGGCATCACCCTCTGGAAACACTACTGGAATCACTCTGGAATCTTTTGCTGGTATCATTATGTTTGGCTGGACCCATCTCTATTTCTCGTATCGTTTTCTGGATTCACTTGTACTTGTGGGCGGGGAAATATTGGAGTAGACATGTGAACATTCCCAAATACTGGAACCACTCCCTTGGAATTATTCTGGAACGATAGCCATCCCATACTTGGCCGAGTGTGCGGTGTGCCGTATTACCTACAGCCGTTTACATGTCGATCTCGGTATTTTAAAACACACTATTAGAGTATAGGCTGGAATCATCCTGGAATCTTTGATCACTGACTGGAATCATCTTACACTGGACTCATCTTGTACTGGAATCACCTGGCATCAGATTCATGTTGTCTGGATTTACTTGGGTTTGCACTTGTTATATTTACATTCTGGACTTATATCATGTTGCTCTAGTTCAGCTAGTTTCTATTTACAGTCTTATTTGCTATGGTTCTTCTCTTGTTTTTACTTACCTTACTTCCCTTGTATCTTAACTGTTTCTCTATACCATCACCTGTATACAAACTACCATGTTCATCAATAAAACTGTCTATAACTGCTTTATAGTTCTCTGTCATTTACTTGGAATTTCTTGATGATTTGTACTCGTTCCTGTCCTGACTGGACCTGTTGAAATATTACAGATGACTGCCCTGAGGACATTCGCCCTACTTGCCTTGGAGCAGGAGATGGCTTAGCTACCTGTGGCCCCGACACTCAGGAGTGATCGGGAGACTAGCTAGTAGACTTGGTTTAGTTTTCATGTTTTAAAATTTGAATTGTAATAACTTGAGATACGAGTTTGTATTTGAGTTTGTTTGAGATATTATTATTTAGCAGTTTTTAAATGTTGTTATTTAGTCTTTAGTTATAAACTTCTGTGTTATCTTATCGTTCTTAGACTGTGATTGAGATTCATTATATCTATACTTGTCCTCCGTTCGGAGTTGAGATTTGACAAGTACATTATATAATTGCGTGAGTTGTTGATTAGATAGTAACCTAGGACAGCGTTCTACCGTCGACACTGCGGCGTAGGCTGGACGTACCCACTTCTCGTGCCCTTACTACTAGGGTGCGGATCGTGATGTATCTACCAGTACTGGAGGTGGCGGAGGAATAGTCTTTGGCACTGCGGGTGTAGTCCTCTGTACAGGTGGAGGTGCACCTTCAAAATCGGCTGAAACTCCCATATGAATAAAAAACGGCAGGAGCAACCCCCGCAGCTAGAGTAGAAGGTCGAGAGGTAGCAGACCTCTCAAAAGTTGTTGCGGGTCCTACGGGTCCAGAGTGCTGAGACCTAGTCTTCGATGGCATCTTGAAGTCAGATCAAACAAGGAAGTCAATATGGCGCAAGATAAGATATTATCAAGGAAGGACAATTAAATTTTAAAAAATAATATACAAAAGAATTTGGAATGATAATCAATTAGATTGAAAGTTTCCTAATTGAGATTGAGTATCTCCTACTATAGCCTATAACCGATATCCTAATAGCAGGCTCGTAATATCACTCTAAGTCTGAGCACCACTACGATATCGCATTAACTATGACCTCTAGGACCTGCATAGACTACCACAAAAATATATCACAATTCGCACCCGATTTACGGGTACGAGTACATGGGTACGTCCAGCCTATGCCACACCATCGGCGGTAGAAGGTTGTTTAAGTCAACACTGCCATCTAACAAGTCTAAGAATAAGTGAGTCACAACCTGTTAATAATAATGACATCTCTGAACAGAGGACAATATAATATCTAGAATCTCATACTCAATCGCAGATTGCTAAAGGAAGATAATGGCACGAAATGATAATAAGATACGAAATGGTAAACGGAAGAATTCTAGTAGCATACACAAATCCACATTATAATCTAATAGTCTAACTTCTCAATAATCACGTCTCAAATAAATAAACATCCTATGTCTCATAAATTGGAGATAAATCCAGTAATCATAGCTACAAGCTAAGGCACTACTGGTGGTGCATCCTCAACGGGCACCGGCTCCAAAGAAAGCTCATAGGCATTGTCCTCGTCTACTCCAGCTCCGTAATATGTAGGACAGAGGCCCTCTAGATCCTCTGAAAAATATTATCAAGTCAGGATTGAAGCAAAGTACATAAACTAACAGCAGTTTCATTAAATTGACAAAAACTATAAAACAGTAAGTAATTGAAATATATGATGGATTATACAATACTGAACAATGAGAATATAGGAAAGCAGGTAATCATATCATGGACAAGTAAGAACTGTATGTAATCATGAGTATGATGTATTAGCAGGTAATATCTAGTACAGAGCATGTAATACCAAACTGTGCCTTGAGACATTAGTTTATTATGTGATCGGATTGGAAGAAGATCAGGCTATTCTATTTGACCGGCTATGCACTAGTACAAGTAATGGATCAGGCCGGCCATACATAGAAAGCTATGCATAAGTATAATAAGATCAGGCTACACCCTGCATGAGGTGAGGGTGGGCTATGCACAAGTAGTTGGGATATGATCACATAATCTACTAATACCTTCCCATCCCCCGACTAGTATAGTGGATCCAACCATGGTACATTACGACACGGGATTCTCTAAAAGGGTAGCTAATCCCCTCAGTAATCGATGTCCATACAAGTACAAGAACAAAAAAAAGGCCTGCACAATATACTAAAACATACCAAGGGAATAACATCTCATGACGGGATCCTAGATATACTAATTTGTGTACTCTCATGTCAGGAATCAAGTATAACACTACAGACTGATTTCATAGTCATCAAGTAACAAAAACTATCAGATGATGTACTCGTCTGTGGTCCTGAGTAACGAGTGTGGATCGAGGTCCAAAGTAGAGTTACAAAGACCTAAATATGATATATCCATATCAATTGTTATTTTGGTGTGCTAAAAGATTGATATCTAAAGTAAAATATAATTTTTAGGTCAATTCTAGGTCATAGAGGTCAAATTAGGTCAATACTAGGTTTCTATGGTCAAACTAGAACAAATTACCATAAAGGTTGACTTTTAGGGTCAAACTAGTTAACACTAGTCAAAACTAGGCCATACCTAGGTTTCTAGGTCCATACCTTGTCATACTAGGGTATTTTAGCCTCTACTAGGCAATACCAGGCCTTACTTTATGCAATTACCAATATTGCATACACATAGGCTCTATGTGAAATACCTTATTCCTATTTATCCCAATACATATACATTTACCTATACACAACCCTATACCCTATAATAGTATCTATGTATCATATGGATTCACATTAGGATATTCCAATACCTTACCATTATCTACCATACCATCTATCATTTGATACCCAAATACCCTGGTCTATGTGTTAACCTTAACACATACCTAAACCTAGGCATTTCCCCTAGCATTTCTTTTCTCTGTAGTAGCACACACTTTACAAAACCCCTAAGCTTAACTACTAGTAGACCACCCCTCTTAAAGACCCTACTGCTAATGCTTCACATTCCCCCTCTACTGCCAAGGTGTGCACCTGAGTACACACTACCCTTCTACTGCTGCTACAAGTAATGGATCATCCCTGCTGCAACTACAATCTCCAAATCCCAGCATAACCTACAGGTTGATGTTGTTTGTAGCATTAGCTAATGCTGCTACAAAGCAGTAAATACTGCTGCTATAGAGCTCTGTACATAGGCTATCCTACAGGTACTGCACACACCAGTGCACAAGCCATGCCCCTCAACTGTTGCATTTTCTAACAACAGAGTGCTATTGTGCACTTGCTACCAAGGCAGACCCTGCTGCCTAGTATGCAGCTGTTGTACCTAGGTGTTCCTTGCTCCTTGCTGTTGTGCAAGGGGCACAGGTGCACAGGCCCGCTTATTTGCTGCTATATAAGGGTGCACAGGTGCACAGGAACTCCTTAGCTGCTATGCAACAAGTAAACACCTGTGCATAAGGTGATCTTCATACCCCTGCTGCTATCCTCTCCATCCCTCTTCCTATCTATCTGACTACACATAGACACACACACACTTATTTTTTTTTAACACACACACACTTATATATATATATATATATATATATATATATATATATATATATGTTAACTACAACCCGACTTTATTCATGTGTTGGCACAAAATGTCGAAACCTTTACAAGTAAGCGTTAAACCGCCAAACTTCTAAAAAGAAGAAGAACGAGGGGGAAGGGGCAAGGAATTATCGCCACCTGAGAAAAGTCAAATGTACAAGGATTGCCAAAATCCCTCCCCAACAAATTTGCAAAGTCTGCTGATTTTGTAGATCTGTCTGATGGCCTCCCTGGTCAGTTGGTTAGAGTTGTATTGGCGTCCTTCGTATCTAAATTTCTTGCGGTTCTTCCACAGGACCAATATGGTGGCGGCTGCTACGATCTGGTGGGCGTACCAAAAATATCTGGCCAAAAATATCTGTTGTTGGAGTCTACGGTGGAGGGGTGGGAGTACCAAAAATATCTGGCCTTCATGAATCGCGCTTAGATAGAGTGGCTCGTGCGAAGCTTCCACCACGACTTCATGGCACAAGCGTCTACGATGTACGTCAATTTGCTGAAGCCCAACCCTCCCTCATCGGTATGGCTGGACATAGTGTTCCAGCTGGCCCAGTGGTGCTTGTCCTTGCTGTCGCTATGACTCCAGAAGAAGTTGGCAAAGAGGGTCTCAATGGAGGAGAGCACCTTCTTAGAGGGAGAGCAGGCGGCCATGGTGTAAACGGGGATGGAGGACAGGACATGCTGGATAAGAATCATCTTTCCACCCGGGGAGAGGATCGCATTGTGCCAACCCTCAATTTTTTTCTTGATTTTGCTCACCAGTCCGTCAAAGATACCGGCGTTAGATCTGTCGTACACCAACGGGCATCCTAGATAAGAGAACGGTGGGTAATCTACCGTGAAGGAGGTGATGTTGGAGAGGGTCTCGGAGTGGTCCCTGTTCACCTTATGGTGGGTGTAGATGACGCTTTTGTTGGGGTTAACACTTTATCCGAAGCATCTGATGTATCTCTCCAGCGTGTTGTGGATTACTTCCACAGATCCCACGTCACCGAAAGAGAATATGAGGATATCGTTCCTGTAAGCCAGGTGGTGATGATAGGGCATCCAGTGTTGGTGTAAAAGTGTTGAAAACGGGGGGTATTGACTATTTAGTTGAGGTTTCTGCTGAGGACTTCTGCGGCGATGAAGAAGATGGTGGAGGATAAAAGATCTCCATGCCTAAGTCCCCTACTAGACTTGAAGAAGCCTTCAGCTAGTCCGTTGACGACAGTGGAAAACCAAGAGTCGCAGATGGATCTGAACATGATGTCAATCTAGGTCTCCAAAAACCCGAAGGCCCTGAATACCCATATCATGAATTGCCAGTCCAAACGGTCGTAGGCTTTCTCCATATCCAACTTGATGGCAATGTTTCCACCCCTATCCAAGAATTTCATACACGTGATCATCTCTTGGGCCAGCAAGATGTTGTCTAGGATGTTCCGGCCAGAGACAAAGCCGCTTTGTTCTTCCGATATAATCTTTGGAAGAAGCCTGGACATGCGGCTGGCGATGATCTTGGAGATGATTTTGTTAGTGAAGGTGCATAAGCTGATAGGCCAGAAGTCTTTGAACGTTTCTGGGTTTTCCTTTTTGGGGATGAGGATAAGGTTTGTGCAAGAGATCGATCTAGGATATCTCGCTCCTTGGAAGAAAGCGGTGGTTGCTGCAAGGAGGTCATCTTCGATAATATCCTAGAAAGACTTGAAGAAGGTTCCGAAAAAACTGTCAGGTCCCGGCGCACTGTGCTCGTTCAGGGCCCAGTCTGCAGTTTTGAATTCCTCTATGGATGGGAGCTGCAGCAACTGCTTGTTGTCATTATCGTCGATCAGGTGGGGGACCTCCGTAAGGAAATCATCATACTTGACTATGACTTATTTGGATAATAACTGGGAGTAGTAGCTAGTGGCGGTGGACTGGATGTCCTGATGGTCTTTAAGAAGAACTCCGCTCTCGTCGGTTATTTGGTGAAGGTTGAGCTGTTGTCTGCGCCCCTTAACGCATGAGTGGAAGTAATTGGAGTTCTTATCCCCTTCGATGTCCCAAGTGAGCCTAAATTTCTGCTTCCAGAATTCTGTTACAACTTTGAGCCGAAACTTGAGCGGCACTCTGGTGAGGTTGAAAGATTTGCATGCCACCGGGGATCTGTCAGTAGCGTAAAGAATATCTGTGCGGGTGATGTCGTCCTCGGCCGAGCGTACGGCCTAGAAAATATTGCCAAAGGCATTCTTGCTCCAGGCCGTGAGGGCTTCCTCGTGGCTTTGAGTTTAGCTGCCACTCGAGTGAGGGGGTCGGGGTCGTTCGGGGTGTTCCAAGTTGTTTCCACAATGTTCCTAAATTGGGGGTGGTGGCTCCAGAGGTCGAGAAATTTGAAGGTTTTTTTTATCCGGTTCGAGTTGCTACTGATCTCAATGAGGAGGGGGAGTGGTCCAATTATGTGGTATTGAGGTGTGAGAGGTTGGATATGAGTCCTATGTCTGAGTAATGGTTGTTGACCAGGGTGCGATCTAGACTGGAGTATTGCCTCCGGGAGCCTGTTTGCATGTTGCACCACGTGAATGCATTGCTGGAGAACAGAAGGGAGGACAGTTGGTGTTGAATATGAAGCTGTTAAAGTTATTCATGGACGTCTGAGGGGGCGGCCTACCTCCTGACTTCTCCTCTCTGCAGGTGATGGCGTTAAAGTCCCCCATACAAATCCATGGGAGGTTGATGAAGTGAAGATGAGTATCCGTTAGGGTGTCCAAGCGTTGTTTGCATTCCGGGATGTCGCAGCTATCGTGTACGGTTGACAGAAGGAAGCGGTGCCGGAGCGTGGGGTGTTCCACCCAACATAAGAGAGCTTGTCTCGAATCATGGATGATGCTGAACTTGATGTCTGCTGCAAAAAGGATCCAAATGTCGTTGCAACCCGCTACGGCGGATGGGAAGCTGAGCTGAAGCTGGATGGATTTTAGTTTCTTGTGGTGAAATTTGGGTTCTATGATCACTAAAATATCAATCTTGTAGATTTTTTTGAGACTGATTAATCTTCTCAAGGTTGGCTTGTTCGCCAGGACTCTAACATTCCACGAAAGGATGTTAAGCATTTGGTGTGACGACCCGCACCCGCTTTTCGGGATACGAGTGTGTGTCCAAGCCAGCCTACGCCCCAGAGTCGGCGGTAGAACGCTGTCACGGCCATAATGCTCAATATCACATGAACATAACATTTATTGCTTATTTATATTTCTAAATTTATTACAAAATTTACAATATTTATATCTGAAAGAAAGTACAAAATTTTACAATTTCTATTACAATAAAATTTAAACTAGCTAGCTAGCTTCTAGGTTTTGGCCTGCAAGTACACCCGTATCTCCCAATGCTAAGTGAAGCCACAGTTAACCAAAAAAATGTTGGTTTCCAGTCAGGAATGGAACAAGCACACAAACCGACGACAAATCGAAAACACAACAGAATTCATAAGACATGAAAATAACATATGTGGAATGAAACTAGATAGTAACTGCCGTCAAGGCATGTCGAGAAAGAAAGTAGATAACTCTACAACATGATGTTTCAACTAGAGAAAAACATGTAAACATGGTGACATGGCAAGTGGTGAAGAAATCATGGAAAACCTATCTATGTGTTTTGAAATATCTTGTTCGATATGTGAACGGTTAAGGGGTAAATCCGACACCTCGCACGTGAATTGTGCGACTACTATCAGACAAGAATAGACATTTTGGGGATGTTTTTGGGTAGTCCACATGTCTACTAAGATATTTTCCCGTCCAGCTAGTACTCATGGAATCAAGTCGTAAGCATGGTAATCATGTAAATGACAGTCAAGAGGTACAAACCAATCCATAATACTAATCCGTGCGACAACGTGTCATCAATCAAGAGAGCATATGTATAAGCATGAAATGGAAACTACTATGAATCGAAAGCAATCAGAAAGTGCACTTCCATGAATCCTTGCACAAATCATAGTCACAAGTCGAGGATAAGGAGATTGTCGATCTAGATGCTGTTAACCTGTAACATATATCGTACCACGAACCATGTATGAAAACCACAAGTCAATTCTAAGGTTCTAGTTCTAAATTCATGGAATAAGTGGCTAATGGGTTACTAATCTAATAACAGTTAATTCTGAAATAAATTACTTAAAAACCTAATTTAACCTAATAGTAATCTGAATATAATCTAAACATGTAAGTTTGGCCATAAAAAGTCATGTTTCTAATTTTAGAAACCATAGCATACAAATCGAGACGTACCATTGACTATCTAGTCAAACATCATGAACTTAAGGTTTTGAAAGTGCACCTTGGTAGATTTCAGTGCCACGAGTGCGCTGGAATCAACCTGCCGCAAATTTACATTTTGGTCAAAAGATACCGCCGTTATGGCTAATCGTGACCAAAACGATGATTCATCGATCGATTCTGAGTTCAACAGAAAAACTAAAATACTAGATGAACGAATTAATTTTAGAGAAAAAATATACGTCGTAGAGCTCTGTGTTAGCTTTCCGAAACTTCAAACGGTTCATGATTTCGATTTTCGGTCCTCCCGGAATCTCGAAAACACCAAAATGTATCAAGTTTCGGACAACCGACACTCTACGAATTTTACAAAAATTAAGGTTCAGAGGTAATAAAAATAAATTAGATATTTGAAAAGTATACCTCAATACGAATCCAATAATAAAAACGGCACGCAGAAAGGAGGTCGGAGTTGTCCGCAATGGCCTCGGGAAGTCGGGGGTCTCCTTGGAACAAGTTTCCTCAAAATCGGCCAGAATTAAATTAGGGTTTATTGTTCAGCGAAAAAATATATATATATATAGGGCGGGTACAGTCAGCACCCACTAACTAGGCGTTGCAATGGCTGACAGGTGGGACCAGCCAGCGCTGACTTGGTATGACTGGATAATTAATTAAAGAAAATGACTTAAAAATCATTCTAAGGCCAAGTAAACTCAAATAAAATCCTAAAAATTCCTAAAAAATTGTAGAAAATTACAAAAAATATATCTAACCTCCTAGAATATAAATGAAAATAATTTACCTCATATTAGTCTCAAATGGCCACATAATAAATATTGGAAGCCTTTAAAATATATGAAACTTAATAAAATAAATATCTAAAAATTGCAGAAAATTCTAAAAAATTATAGAAAATATTTATAACCTACTAGAGCCTACATAAATTACTGGGTCTCAAAGTAGTCTCAAATAAAGCTATTGTAAAATCTTGAAAGTCATAAAAAATATTAAACCTTAATAAATAAATATCTAAAAATCTCTAAAAATTATAATAAGCTATAAAATAATTAAACAATGCTTATATAAACCATATAAGGGCTAAATGACCATAATATGATCATAGCTCTCTTACGAGCTTAGGTACAAATCCTAATGACCATAAAAGTTAATCATAATCAAAATAAAATATAAAAATTGGGAAGTGGGCTTACAAATCTACCCATCTTAGAAAAATTTTGTCGTCGAAATTTCAAAGGATACGACTAGGCAAAACTAAAAATATTATCCACAAATTATAGTCAAAAGGGTTAGTCAAAATCTAGGCTTGGTTAAGGATAGAATCGAAATATGATAGAAAGAGAGAACTACCAATTGTTGAGAAGGTGGTAACAAGAAGTAAACATCAAATCAATTTAGAAAAATTAATAGTCATATGCCAATAAAAGATATAGCCTCTAGGATATTCGAAAATCATAAGTATATTCGAAGTTATTTAACCAAGAATCCATGCCTCGCCAGTGTACATTTGGCTGCCGTGAACCCTTGGTTTCATGACTCAAGTATAATATGTTATCGAACACTCTACCAACTCTACCCAATATTGACATATAAATCAAAAGATCAATAATACAGCAAGGATATAGTTTTAGTAATATTTGACAACCTACGCATACTTAAAATTGTTTCAACTTAGGGATCATGTCACACCAGTGCGCTTCTGACTACAGTGAACCCATAGTCTCCATAATTCAAATAAATGGGGACAGTGCGCATCTGCCTTACCGTTGTAAGTCATCAAAAATTATTTCAACTATATCCATAAGAATTTCAAGGAGCTTCTATAAATTCAAACAAGTCGATCATGATAAGAAAATGTAAGTATATATCCTTGAATAAAAGTGCCAGTTTTGAAAACAAAATGATCGCAAAATAGTTTTGAAAGTAAAACGAGGTTTAGAGAAGACAGAAGATAAAATGGCACAAAAATGATCAAAATTAGGAATTGAATTCTATGAAGGCCTAACTTACCAAACGTATATTCTACCCACCATGGATCATACCCTCGTATTAAAAAACAATAGAATTATATGGCCTATGTAGCAACCTTATTTACCTAACAATAGAATTAAATAAGGGACTCCCAGTCCTGCTATTCTCCTAAAATCAAGTCAATCCTAATTATGAATGAGCACTTCCTAGTCGCAGGCTTGCAGTAGTATAACTAACTTAAGTACTACGACAAGTTCGTAATCATTTACGAAATTCGACCTACATGAGCCACCACAAAAACTTGTCATGACCCGCACCTATTTTTCGGGATACGAGTGCGTGTCCAAGCCAGCCTACGCCGCAGAGTCGGCGGTAAAACGTTGTCAAGCCCGCAATAAATAAATGCTCAAAATAAACTTTATAATAAGCTATAAAATAATTAAACAATGCTTATATAAACCATATAAGGGCCAAATGACCATAATATGATCATAGCCTTCTTATGAGCTTAGGTACAAATCCTAATGACCATAAAAGCTAATTATAATCAAAATAAAATAAAATAAATCGAGAAGTGGGCTTATATTTGGGAACTTGTGGGGGGAGGGGGTTTGGTGAGGTTAGCGGCAGACCTTGTGGTCATGACCGTGGACTCTTTGTCGCTCTTCTTCTTCATGTTTCTTTTGGATATAGCGTTGGGTTTCGCCTCTGATCCACTCGAAGTGGAGGGCGTGTCTTTGGTAGGAAATGCAACTTCCTCAGGTGGGTGCACGTATGCCTCTCCCTCTATTTCAGCTAGAGCCCCGAAGTGGCTGTTCGGGCTGGTGAGACCTGCTTCCATGGCTTATTGCAAGCTGGCCACTGCGGCTTAGCCGATGTTGGCCAAAGCGTCCACGCGAATACTTTCTGAGTTGTGGGGTGGTAGGGTGATATCTGGGCATTTGGAAGCTGGTGAGAGCTCCGATGAATGGTTATTTACCCTTTTGCCATCTGGGTTGCCCTCAGAGGCCTCTATAGTAGCTTATGTGGAATCTTCGAAGGTGGCATTCACTGGGGTTTATCTAATGGGGCTGAAGAAAGGGCATCAAATTTATTGGTGAGGCTGATGATCGGAGGGTTGAAGGGTACAATAGCTCTGTTTGTGGTGGTGGGGGATTGGGGACAGGGTACACTGGCGGCTTCTTCGAATCGAACGTTGGAGTTGCGTAGAGGTAGAATTGGAGATTGATTATTTTGTTGAGTTTGCCTGGTGTTGTGTATCTTTCTGTTCGATTTCTTCTTCAGCTCCGGGTGTGCCCTGAAGTAGAGCTCCGTTGAGTGCCCTCTCATTTGGCAGTGCTTGCAGAAGATGACGTTGTTGTCGAATACTAGATTCTGGGTGTGCGTCTTGCCTCTGAGCTCTATATAGATTTGTGTGGGCAGGTCTTTGGACAGATCGAGCTCCATGCAGATTTTTTGCGTAGTTTCCTCTGGTAAGGTTTCTGGTCTCTTCGGCCATGGCCACAAATGTCCCGAATGAGCTGGCGATTCTTTTCAAAGCAATAGGGTCGAAACAGATTAGGGGGAGGTTGGAGAGGGTGACCCAGAGCAAGACTATCATCGAGTCTACTTTTGTGTTGAAATCAAGAGACCATTTAATGATATTCATGCTCTGGGCCTCAATTCTGCCGGTACCTCTCGACCATACCTTCTTGTGGTCAGAATCAGATGAGAGGTGGAGGAACAAGTGCTTGGAGTCCAAAAGTACGATTCTGTAGGTTGATGTGAGACCCCATTCGGCTATGGCCTCTTGCACTTTGGAGAGCTTCGGGTAGCCGTTGGAGAATTTCAGGACAAAAGTCTTCGAGAAGTTGATTGACAAGGATGAGATCTCTTCGGTGGAGAAGGGGACACGGATAGATTGTCTGTCAGACGGAGAAGGGAATTCTATATCTGGGAGCTCGATCTCCTGGGGAAGAGGGGGAGAGTCGTCGAGAGATCGGGCCTGAGCATCGCGGCATAAGTCAGGACGGGAGGCGGGTGAGCCGCGGAGGCGGGGGGTGGAGGAGAGCCGGTCTCCGACAGCGGAGCTAGAGGAGGGTAGGTCAGAGACAAAACTGGGGGTGGTGTGGGTGGGGGGCGCCACTGCAAGTCTGTGGGTTGGAGGGGAGTGGGCAGGCTGCAGACTGGATAAAAGGCACCAGGGCTAGGAGATCATCTGGAAAGGTCATATGGGGCGAGAGGCACGAAGGGGGATGAAGGGATGTGCGCCTCCCGTAGGGCGTGCAGGATCATTAGCGCTGCCTCGCTGGGCGCCCAAGTTATATATATATATATATATATATATATATATATATATATATATATATATATATATATAACGAAAACCCTACGATATATTAATCAAGGCTCAAAATGCCGAAGCCTGAAACGAATACAAGGCCCAAAAAGAGGACGCCTATACAAGTATACCAGCAAAAGAAGGAAAAAGGGGGTGGAGGACGACGCACACGTTCAGAGGTAGTTCTGGAGTAGCGACCAGAATGTGCTCGGGCAGTAGGGGCACAGGGTACTACGCTTTTGGTATTGGCGAAAGACATCACGAATGAGCTGGTCGACAGGGAAAAAGTGTCCTTCGTATCTCGCTTTGTTGTGATTCTTCCAAATCACCCACGTGGCGGCCGCAGCGACGATCTGGTGCCCGTGAGAGGTTCTGCCCCAATCGGCCGCAAGATCGTGGAAGCGTTCACCTCTCGGCTCAATGCTGAAACGCTGGTTAAGGGTCCTCCAGATGCCTCTGGGCAGGTTCCCTTGACAAAAGATGTGGTCAATGGTCTCCATCTGGTAGTCAGAACAGAAATTGCAGGCTGAGGCTAAACTGATCCCGATGGTGTTGAGGATATCGTCAATAGGCAATTTTTTTCTAATAGCTCTCCACATGAGGAAGGACCACTTTTTGGGGATAAAGGTGTGCCAATAGTGAGCAGTGGTCTGGGTGGGCTGGCCCGTCCCGAGGAGGGAGGATCTGTCCGATCTGACGGAGAAAGCTCCGGAAGCCTCGAGTGTCCATCTCAACGCATCTTCCGCGAGACCGATCCTAAGACCGCTCAGACGGACGCTATTCTCCAACTCGGTGCCTCCCCATTCACGCATCTTATCCCAGTCCCAGACGTTGTTAGTGTGGTTCCACATGTCCTTGATCCTACAGTCTCTCGGGACTTCCGAGATGCTGGCGATCAAGCTATCTCCGGACCATATCTCCCGGAATGGGTTGGACTCGTCGTTGCCCAGGTGAAGCCTGATAGCCTGTTCGGCAAGGTTAGCCCGATTAGAATACGGCGCCAAGCCGCCGATGATCTGTAATTAGAATTGGCCTCTGCAGGGTGGATGTGTTTGAAGTACCTGGCTTTCATGAATTTGGTCCATAAATTCTTGGTCGTGCGGAGATGCCACCACAGTTTCATCGAGAAAGCCTGAACGATGTGGGTGAGTTTGGTAAATCCCAGACCCCCATCCTGAGTCGGCTGAGCCATGGAGTCCCAACTCGCCCAATGATGCTTTTCATGGCCGTCGTAATGCCCCCAAAAGAAGTTGCAAAAGATCTGCTCGATCGAAGTCAGAACCTTCAAAGGCGGGGAGCACGCGGCAAGCCTATGGATCGAAATGGAGGTGAGCACATGCTTGATGAGGATCATCTTGCCTCCTGGGGATAAGGTGGCATTGTGCCACCCTTCAAGTTTGTTCCTGGTTCTAATGATTAACTTCTCGAAGATCCTGGCATTGGATTTCCCGTACAGCAGGGGGCATCCGAGATAGTTGAATGGGGGATGATCGACAGAGAAGGATGTTAAGTTGGAAATCTTGCTGGCATGCTTTGTGTTGATGTTGTGGTGGGCGTAGATGATGCTTTTGGATGGGTTGATTTTCTGTCCTGAGCAAATGGAGTACCGCTGCAGGGTATTGTGGACCACTTGAAACGCTCCTTCGTCCCCTGAAGAGAAGATAAGTAAGTCGTCTGCAAAGGCCAGATGGGTGATGGTTGGACACCCGCTGGTAGTGTGGTATTGTTGGAAGTGCGGGACGCTGATCATGTTATTGAGGTTCCTGCTGAGGGCATCAGCCGCAATGATAAAAACAGTGGATGATAGAGGGTCGCCTTGCCTAACCCCGCGGTGGATTTGAAGAATCCCTCGGCATGGCCGTTAATGAATGTGGAAAACCACGAGTTGCTGATGGATCTCCACACAGTGTTGGTCCAAGTTTCAGAGAAGCCGAATGCCCTGAAGACCCAGATCATAAATTGCCAGTTCAGCCTGTCATAAGCTTTTTCCATGTCAATCTTAATGGCGATGTTGCCACCTCTGACAGGAAATTTCATACAAGTGATTAACTCCTGTGCTAGCATGATGTTGTCTTGGATGTTTCTTCCACGAACAAACCCGTTTTGCTCGTTAGAGATGATCTTGAGGAGAAGACCCGACATTCTGTTAGCGACGATCTTGGAGATTATCTTGTTAGTGAAGGTGCACAGACTGATAGGCCGAAAGTCACGGAAGGACTCCGGGTTATCTTTTTTCGGAATGAGGATCAGGTTGGCGCAGGAAATGGCTTGGGGATAGGTGGCTCCTTCGAAGAAGGCAATTGCAGCTTCGGTGATGTCCTGTTTGATAATGTCCCAGCACATGCGGAAGAATACCCCCGATAATCCGTCAGGACCGGGAGCGCTGTGCTCGTTCAGAGCCCATACCGCATCTTTCACTTATATAGCCTGGAAGTGCGGGGGGGGGGCGCCCGAGCATAGGTCTCGGATTTGAATCCCCCTTGGACGGTTGGATGGCTTTGGGCCACCACCCGGCTTGGAGAAAGGACACCTCACCTCAATTTTATATATATATATATGGCAAATGACCTCTAGCCTAGTGGTTAAGAGAGATGCATGCAGCCCGAGTGGTCAAAAGTTCGTATCCCAGTGGGAGCAATTCTAGAAACAATTTACTTGGTTCCAAAAGAAAAATACTTATACGTCTACACTCACCTATGTACATAGGCACACACCCTCTATCAATCCCTATTACACACAACACTTACCTATATGCACTCACACATATAGTTATGTGTCTACAATTATATATATGTAACCATATACACACACTATGTTAGAGACACGCACACACACACACATCTACATATATAATTATATGAATTTCTATATATTTTCATGCCTATGTATGAATACACACACAACACATGTGTGCGGACACATACACTCTCATGATGCCCACACTATATCTACATTGACACACAATACAATTTATCAAACACTTGGTGTGCACCACGCTATTGTCGTACCAAAACTTTGATACCCTCGTGATACGCCCAAGATACTCTACCAAACCTCGTCCGAACCTAATCAAAACACATGAGCATGCCTAAAATGATAATTAGAGACTAATTAGAGCAATGCATAGCTAATGTCTAGTACCATGTGACATGTGGCATGTGTGTGACAAGTGTAGGAGGAAAAAAACCCTCAAATTAACTCTATATGTAGCTACCACATTTTCAGAATCGGGGTTTTTTTTTTCTTTTCCAAATCTTGTACCAATTTAAAATTTATTTCATATTAATTATAATGATTGTATTTTTATTTTTTTATGATTTATATTGTTTCATATTATTAAATATATGACATTGTTAGTTGCTAGTTGTTAGCTACTAGTTAGACTAGTTGTTAGTGAGCCTAGATCGACCCAACTAGACTTGTCATGACACCATTAGTGAGCCCATTAGTTGGTCATGTTATACCCATTAGTTAGAGAGCAAAGAGTAAGAAAAACCCTTCTTTAGTTAGTAGAACCTATCCTAATAAAATCCGTTTCTAAAACAAACCTTCATGACTCATTGTGAGGACTTATTAGACATTTTGCTTTGCATTTAGGGTTGGGATACATGGCTGTCATGCCCCAAAACCAGAATACTGGCAAGTAGGGATGGACCAGGCCAGCTACGTATTTCAAAGTACTCTAGTACCCCAAAATAATGTATAAGTTATATAGACATGGGGGTTACTACTACAATACAACAGTCAATCCTAGGTATCTCAATTACAAGCAAATATGCAAAGTACAAGAAGTATTATCATCAGACATAAAATAGTAAAGCGTCCCAAACTATATATACATGGATGATCATGAAGCTAGTAATATAAACTGAAGAACTAGCAAGAGTGATAGTCATACATGATAAGCTCTAGCTATAGTCTAGAATACGCAAATCATGTTTAGGCCCGTAGGCTAAATGTCAAGATCTAAAACACGAGCTAAATACGTGCTCAGAGGCTAAACGTCGCAAAGAATAATATACATAACTAGTGGGAGAATGATATAGAAAAATCTACTGAGGTACTCCGGTACACCGGGTAGTCACCGTTGAGTAGATGGTACGGAAGATCCTCCGGGCTCCTCTATCATATCTGGCCAAACAAAACCAGTGGGGTCAGACCCCTAATAGCAAGTACCACAAAGAAAGACAAACTATGAACTAAAACCAGCAATAACTAACAGAGCAATGGATAGAGACAAAAATAAGTAAATATGGATCGAGACTCGTGCACTACCAATGCACTTATCCCGAGAATAGAAAAGACAATAAGCAAACAACATGGAGCATAAAGTAAATAATATGTGGCATAATATAAACTATGGATATGTAAGGTAAACGGAAACATGTGAACATGTGAGATAAACTGAAAATGTGAGCATGTAGAGAAATGGTACATGTGAGCATGTAAGATAACTGGAACATGTGACATGTTAGATGACTGGGACATGTGAGCATGTTAGATAACTGGAATATGTGAGCATATTAGATAACTAGGACATGTGAGCATGTTAGATAACTGGGACATGTGAGTATATAAGAACTATATAGAATGACAAATGATAAGATAACTTAGGAACTATTTCGGAACCCAAGTTACAACCCGTAAACCAAACAAGGACCGGGGTTGTAACCCTTCTCCTAAACAGAACTTAGTCTCTAATTATTTATCGGCAAAAGTAAAGCATAAGCAATAATATACTGAAATAAACAAATTCGGACACTGCCTAGACAAAACTAGACTAGAATAGACTCCATACAATAAACACGGCCAAGCAATGAGTACGGCTTTATACATTAGCTAACTAGGGTTATCACAATCCTAATTACTAACAAAATACAGTTTTGAGAAATCCAATCCAGTTACCTACCCTGCAGACTACCCGACTCATTTAGGCCAAAAGAAAATTAAGTATAGCAGACACACCGCAGTAAGATACATATTTTCTAGAGAAGTGCCCCACTCGACGGTATGATGGAAGTGTGCTCATCAAGACAGATAGCTCCAAATCCTATGTATATATAAATATATAGACCGGAACATGAAGGGTTGCAGGTAACTAGGAAATTCTTTTCTCCCAATGATCTAGATAATCAAGCTAGTTGTTTAGTCCTTAACATTTTCTTATTGGATTCTAGGTGTGGCATTCCGCAGAATTCATCCTAGGCATGATATGCAAGACTGGATAATACAAGAAAGTGTACTATAACAAGCCACAACAAGAAAATATAATAAGCTGGAAGCTAGGAGTGCGCTACGACGAGCCACTATAGAGGAAATACGCAGTACGCCATGACAGGCCACTATCATGTAAGTAATAAAAAACATGTACAAGAGTGCACCACTACGGGTCACTATCTAGTAACCAAAGAAGACATGTAACATGAGTGCACCATGACGGGCCACTATCTAGTAAGCAAAGAAAACATGTAACATGGGTGCGCCACGACGGGCCACAATTTAGATTATCAACATGAAATCATGTTGTCATGTTCAAGTTAAGTTCAATATTAACAAGTTATCAAGTTGGGTCATCGCATTTTAGGTCAAATATAGAAAACATGCAAAGAAGATCAAAAATTATGATTGAAACTATCAGTCGCATATGAACTCCAATTAAAGTAAAACAAGAAGATTTTTGAAGCCAAGACAAAGATCTACAACTTTCATATTTTAAGTTTTTCAAGATTCTAGCTACAAAACAGCAAAAATGGGCAAAAATAAAGCCATTCGCGTACGGGCACACTGCGCGCACGGGCAAAACTGCCTACGGGGCACGGCGCACGGTCTGCACACTGCGCACGCGAGAAAAACTGCCAACGGTGTAATGTGCGTGCAAGCACGGCGCACGGGCCCGCGGCGAAAAATCGTTCGAGCGCGCGGCACACGAGATGTACTGCATGTGCGGGCAAAAATGCCCACGGTGCAAGGTGCGCACAAGCATGGTGCACGATTAAAAATTGTGCGGGCACGCAACACGCGAGATGCGCTGCACGCACGGGCAAAAATACCTACGGCATAAGGTGCACGCAAGCACGGCGTACGACAGAAAATCGCCCGAGCGCTCAGCGCGTGAGATGCGTTGCACGCGTGGGCAAAAATGCCCATGGCGCAAGCACGGCATGCGGGAAAAATGCTGCATGCGACACTGCTCATCGTCCCAACAGCACCAAAAGGTGTAGGGAACGCATGAACATGAAAAATGGCATAACTTCTTCATACGAGGTCAAGATTTAACGGTTCGAAAGACAAAATTCGATAGAATTGAATTACCCAAAACATGGAACCATTAGTTTTCAAAAATAACAAAGTTTAAGAGATTAAAACTAAGAAAAATAAGAAAGGTTACAAACTTAGATCTACAAAAATGTAACCATCGAAACCGAAAACTTCAAGTTCTAATGAGGCTTAGAATCATGCAAGGAAGAGAATAGAACAAACAAAATGACAACAAAACCATATTGTTCAATATTTGGCAAGATGTACTTGCTTAGGGTTAAGCTCCAAGTGGAAGAAAAGAAGAAATGAAGAGAGAGAGAGAGTAGTTGGTTTTTATACAAAACTCTTTCATCTCAACCCCAAACCAAACCAAGCAAAGCCAAGTTGAAACAAACCAAGGTAAACCATGTCAAGCTTAAACCAAGTCAAGGCTAAGAAAGACAAGTCAAAACACGGATCACCTGACAAATATCAGAAATACGTATAAGTACACCGAAAATACGTATAACGAAAAACGGGAATGACAGGTATGTCGTCGGTATACACTGGTATACTGGCGGTATGCCGATCAAGGAGAAAATCTAGAAGTTGGAAAAAATTTAAAATATTTCGAAAACAAAAAAAAATGAAATATAGTACATAAATACGTATCCATATATAAATACCCACAATAGCTGTTCATATACTATATAAAACTCCTCCTTGAGTTTATTTATTAGCCTCCACAAACCCTAGTTTGTCTCCTCTTTATTTCTTCTCCATTTGAGAAGAAGAACCCAACTCTACCATTTCCAAATTAATTTCCAACACATTTCTAGTGTCATCCCAAGGAGGCTAGAGCTTGGACTAGCAAGGAGGAAGCATTGGAAAGAGTGGAGCTTGAAGGAAGTATCCATTCTTGAAGGTTGTGTCCATTTGTGTCCCCTTTGGACTTTGTATTGGGAATCCATCTTCCAATAGGTAAAATCTGAATATAACCCTTGTAATTGATTCTAATTAGTGTCATTAGTCATTTAGGAACCACCCATGCATTAGGGCTACCCATGGGAGAAGCTTAGACTTCATTGGACCCATTTGGAGACTTTTACATAGAGTTTTTGTACCATTTTTTTTAAAATTCGAGAATGGTACACCAAGTGTTTGTCATTAGGTAACCTAATTAGGTTTGTTAGAGTGTTGAGAGGCTAGCTACGTATTCACAATTGGATACGGTAGGATACGAGGTCAATTTGGAGGTTTTTGGACTCCTACACATGTGGTGCACATGCTCTATTACACATGACACTCGACACTAGATTAGAAATGTCCTAATTATGTTCTAATATATAAATTAGGCTTGCCTATGAAATTTGGTAGGATTCGGACAAGGTTTAATAGATTACCTTAGGTGTATCGTAAACTTGTGCACCAAGTGTTCGACACGTGTCCCCAAAAGGATTTTTGTGTCCTTTTTGAGTTGAGATTTTTGGTACGTATACATATGTGCATGTGTACCTATATATATGTGCATGTGTGTGTGTATATATATATATATATATATATATATATATAATATATATATAATATATATATATATATATATATATATATATATTTTGGAAAACCCTTCCTTTATTAATCCCGGCTCAAAGGCCAAAAACTGACCACGTATACAAGGCGCAAAAGCAAAAGCCTATACAAGTATACCGCAAAAGGGATCAGAGAAGGGGAGAAACTACTCTACCCCAAAAAGCTAGGGGGAAAACGGTGACCAGAATGCTGTCGGGCTGTGGGAGCACAAGATGCTCCTTTTGCGACATTGCCGAAATATCTCCTTAATGAGCTGGTCGGCTGAGTATTGGTGCCCCTCGTATCTCGCCTTGTTGCGATTCTTCCAAATTGCCCACGTTACGGTCGCTGCGACGATCTGGTGGCCGTGGGAAGCTGAACCCTATTTTTCTGCCAGATCGTGGAAGTGTCCACTCCCTGGATCTATATTGTAGCGTCGGTTAAGGGTCTTCCAGATCTCATCCGACAGACGCCCCTCCCTGAAGATATGGTTAATGGTCTCCTCCTGACGGTCGACACAGCAATTGTAAGCTGATGCTAAGCTGATCCCGATGGAGTGAAGGATATCGTCCGTCGGGAGTTTCTCCCTAATGACTCTCCATAAGAGGAAAGACCACTTCTTGGGGTAACAGGAGTTCCAATAGCGCGCCAAGGAATTATGTGGCTGCCCGATCCCTTGGATAGCTTTTCTCGCCGACCTAACCGAGAATGCCCCTGAAGCCTCAAGTGACCACCTCAGCCCGTCTGTCTCGTGACTGAGGCTAAGTCCGCACTTGCGGATGCTGTCTACTGTATTATTACCGGACCATTCTCGAATCTTGTTCCAGTTCCAGTCGTTGTTAGTGGGGTTCCACAAGTCACTGATCTTACTATTACTGGGGATCACCGTCAGACTCGGAATTAAGGTGTCCTCTAGCCATCTCTCCAAAAATAGATCCGACTCGCCGCCACCCAGATGGAGTCTAATTGCCGGCTCCGCAAGGCCGCATCCGGTTAGGATACGATGCCAAGCCACAGATGCTCTGTTGTTAGCTGTGGCCACTGATGGGTGGATGTGTTTGAAGTACCTGGCTTTTAAAAATCTGGTCCATAAGTTCTTACTCGTACGGAGTTTCCACCACAATTTCATCGAGAAGGCCTTGACAATATGTGTGAGTTTGGTGAATCCCAAACCCCCTTCCTCTGTAGGATGAGCCATGGCTTCCCAGCTAGCCCAGTGGTGTTTGTCTTGTCCTTTATTGTTCTTCCAAAAGAAATTGCAGAAGATTTACTCGATCGAGGAGAGGACCTTCTGTGGCGGAGAACACACCGCCAGAGTATGGATAGGGATGGAGGTGAGCACATTTTTGATGAGGATCCATCTTTCCGCCTGGGAATAAAGTGGCATTGTGACACCCTTCAAGTTTGTTCCTAATTCTAGTGATCATGTTCTCGAAGATGCTAACGTTGGATTTGTCGTACACTAGCGGGCAGCCGAGATAGTTGAACGGAGGGTGGGTCACTGAGAAAGATGTTAAGTTGGAGAGGCTGATGGCATGGTCTCTTTTGAAGCTGTGGTGGGCGTAGATTACGCTCTTGAAATGGTTGATCTTCTGTCGAGAACATCTAGAGTACCTCTCCAGGGTGTTGTGGACCACCTCCATTGCTCCGACTTCCCCGGATGAGAAGATGAGTAAATCGTCGGCAAAGGCCAGGTGGGTGATGATCGGGCATCTACTAGAAGTATGATAGTGCTGGAGTTCGGGATGTTGACCATGTTGTTAAGGTTTCTGCTCAGAGCATCTGCAGCAATGATGAAGACTGTGGATGATAGAGGGTCGCCCTGTCTAACGTCGCGGCTAGATTTGAAGAACCCTTCGGATTGACCGTTGATAACCGTGGAGAACCATGAGTTACTAACGGATCCCCTCTAGCTGGAAACTTCATGCATGTTATTAATTCGTGAGCAAGCATAATATTATCCTGGATGTTCCTCCCACGGACAAAGCTACTTTGTTCCTCCGAGATGATTTTGGGGAGCATATCAGCCATTCTGGTGGTGATGATCTTGGAGATAATTTTGTTGGTGAATGTGCAAAGACTGATTGGTCAAAAATTACGAGAGGATTCAGGATTTTCTTTTTTCGGGATGAGGATGAGATTGGCGCTAGAGATGGTTTTTGGATAAGTAGTTCCTTCGAGGAATGCGGTTGCCGCATCGATGATGTCCAGCTTGATAATGTTCCAGCAGGTGCGAAAGAAGACACCCGAGAAGCCGTCTGGGCCGGGGGTACTGTACGCGTTAAGGGCCCACACCGCTTCTTTCACTTCCTGTTCGGTCAGGGGGCTATCCAGCAGGGCGTTGTCTTCCTCATTAATGAGACTGGGGATTTGGTCCAGGAAAGATCTGTCTTTGTGAACCGTCTCTTTGGAGAATAGTTTGGAGTAGAATTCTGCAGCAGCCGCTTGGATGTTCTTATAGTTAGTTATGAGGTTCCCATTCTCATCTGTGGCATGGTGAATCGATAGTTTCTGTCTGCGACCGTTAACGCAGGCGTGGAAAAACTTTAAATTCTTGTCTCCCTCACTATCACATTTCAACCTCGCTTTCTGCTTCCAAAAATCAGACTCCACTTTGAGCTTGAATTTGAGCATCCCCTTGGTAAGATTCAGGGCTCTCCTGGCCATAGGGGATCGATCCGAAGCGAATCTGGCTTCGGCACGGGTGACATCGTCCCCAGCAACCCGAACGGCCTAAAAAATATCCCGGTAGACCCGTTTGCTCCAATTAGATAGCACTTTCCTCGTCGCTTTGAGCTTGTTGCTCACCCGAATGAGGGGGGCGCTGTGAACATTGAGGTCCGGGAGCGCTGTGAACATTGAGGGCCCAAACTGCGGACTTGACTTACTCTTTGGAGGGAGGGCTAGGAGCTGCACGTTATCTTGCTCTGAGATCAAGCTGGGGACCTTCGCTAAGAATACTTCATCCCTAATGACGGCCTCCTTGGAGAATAGTTTTGTGTAGAAGTTCGTGGCCGCCATGTTGATGCCACGCTGGTCTTTGACGATCTTGCCGTTCTCGTTGGCAATCTTCTATATTTTGAGCTAATTTCTGCGGCCTTTGACGCAAGCGTAGAAGAAGCTAGAATTCCTGTCGCCCTCGGCATCTCAAGTCAATCTGGACTTTTGCTTCCAAAATTCCGTTTCGATCTTTAGCCGAGACTTGAGAAGAGCTTTGGTCAGGTTAAGTGCAGCGTGGGCCTATGGAGATCTATCCGAGGCGAAGGTGATCTCCACGCGAGTGACATCATCCTCTGCGTTCTTAATAGCT